>OZ038387.1:70157619-70265924 GCA_964036045.1 Eutreptiella sp. 'Long Island Sound 2002' | reverse complement strand
GGAGGAGTCATGCGGTGAGGTGCAGAAAAACATCAGGTTCAGAATACATAAGGGAGGGAGGGAACATTGCTGCGCAAACGCTCGCGTGCGTAATCCAATGAGGCGAGGTGCTTCAAGGCATGATACGCATGAAAGAGATGCCACATATGTGGCCATAGACTCGCAGTGTTGAGGGAGAGGGAAAGGGCATTGCTTCTCAGAGGCTAGTATGCTTTGATGCATGGCGCATGAGAGAGCTGCCACATCAGTGGCCATTTTAGACTCACAGTGGTGAAGGAGATGGAGGGATCATTGCTTCTCAAAAGCGCATTGAACATCTGCCACATTTGTGGCCAGAGAACTCAAATATGATTGATGTTACAACACATGCCATTGGAGTGTTGCTTTAGAGGGAAAAATGAGCAGATTTTCAGCCAGTTTTAGGATGGTTGTACTAAAATTCTATTGCCTATTGGCAAGACACCTCGAAGAGAGAGGGAGCACAGTCAGTCAATCAGTTAGCTAACGACGAAGTCATTCAGAAGCCCCTCCATCCCCCCTCCAACACCCAAATAGGGTGAAAAACACATATAGAGAGTCTAAAACATGCTTTACATAGGATATTTGATCATTATGAATGGTCAGAACATCCAAAAAATCGGGTTTGAAAATTTCCATTTTTGAGCAGCCGGGAGTGGAAAACTGCATAAGCAGGTTGTGCCTAGGGTGAAAAGCACATGAATAGGGTCTAAAACATGCCTTACATTGGATATTTGACCATTGTGGATGGTTAGAATGTAAAAAAATCAGTTTCGGAAATTGCCATTTTTTGAGCTGCAGAGGCTGGAAAACTGCACGAGCAGGTTGTGCCCCGGCCCCCTCCCCCCCCCCCCCCCCCCCGCAAAAAAAAACCCAAATAGGGTGAAAAGCACATATGGAGGGTCTAAAACATGCTTTAGATAGGATATTTCATGATTTTGGATGGATGGATTTCCATTGTTGAGCTGCCGAGGCTGGAAACCTGCAAAGCAAATTGTGCCCCAACCCCCTTGGGACCCCCCCCCCCCCTTGGTGACATTCCGTCTGGTTGTTGCTCCTTTACGGGGCCCTGGACAGTCACCCGTTCTTCCCTTCGCATGTTGCGTCGGGTTACTGCTTTCTGTCGGCCACTGCGGCCGGTGCTCTTGCTAGTGTTGTTTCCGCGTTCGCGGAGCCCGGTAGTTGGTGTTGGGGCTGTGCTGAATGTGGCATGGCGTGCCGTTTGCGCGTCAGCGGCGCCCAATAATTGACGTATTGAGGATGTGCTGGTTGTTGCCGGGGTCATTTGACTGTTTTTGCTGTCCACGCGCGTGGTTCCCTGTCTTGGTTGCCTCTCCTGCCTTGCTGCGCCCCTCTTCCTTGTCTGTTGTGCTCACCCTCGTCCCTCCTGGTGTGGCTCCGGCATCTTGTGTGTCTGGGTTGCTCCTCCCCCCGTCTGTTGGTGCTTTGGGGTGCCCCTTTTGTGCACCCACTCCTGTCCCACCCGCCTGCCCCCCTGTATGCGGAGTTCACATCTCTGTATGACGTTGACTGTCCCCTGCGCGGTTGGCTGGTCACGGCCTTGTTGCCACCCCCATGGCGGGCACCTCCTGGCGCGCCATTGTGGAGTACGCGGGCACCTCGTAGAGGGAAGGGGGGGCTTGTTCGCTGATGGCTCGCCCGGCATGCGCCGCATTTGGTGGTGGCTACTATGCTCGCACCTCATGGTGTCCCTGTGCATTGCGGTGCGTTTTTCCACTGCGATTTGGGTGGCACCAGGGGCACCGGGCACTTCTGCACATGCCTCCAAATCTGCAAACTGACCTGTCATTGGTGTTTATTGGGGTTGTTCTGTGGTGAATGTGATACATTGTTGCTTTTGTGCATTCTGGGCTGTTGAGGGGCTCCCTGTTTGAGGACTTCACTCCGGGCTGTCCACCCCCCCCCCGGCACCCAATACCCAAATAAGGTGAAAAACACCGAAATACTGCCTAAAACATGCTTTACATACCTTGGATGGTCATTTTAGGTGATCGCGGTATCAAAAAAATAAGTTTCGGAAACTTTGATTTTTGAGCTATCTAGGGTGAAAAACTGCATCAGCAGGTTGTGTACCACCCCATTCACTCTTGTGAGCCATTATTGGTGGAAGCGGGCATTTCGCGTCTTTGACATGGGCATTTGACCGGCCCTCGGCAAGGCTACAGACTGCAAAAAACGCCCTTTCGTATCCTAAGTAGGTATATACGGTCACAACATCCCCACTTGCACCCCTTAGTGTTTAGTGTGGGTACCACGGGGTCACAGAGGTCGCCAAAAACGCCAACATACCAAAAATGGCAAAAAAAAAAAAGTGCATAAACTGCATCAGCGCTCATCCCACTCCGCCCCAAACAAACCCCATGGTGTCGGGACCCGGAAACACTTTTCGGCTCAAAATCGAAAAAAACCAAAAGATTCATGATTTTCGACCCAAAAAATGGGGTGGGGTCGATTTTTCGACATTTTTGACCCACCCCCCACCCCCCTCCCTCAAAAGCTGCACAAAGTGGGTTTCAAGTGGGGGGGTGGGGGGGTCGGGGGGGGTCCGGACCAAAAACTCATTGGGGGATGCGTTTATTGGACAAAAGAATGATTTTACAAGGGGTTAAACAAACAATTCAACCCCTTGAGGTAGGGTACGCGGATAGGCCCAAAAAGGCCCAAAAAGGGGGGGGGGGGGGATGTGGTATTTTCCCCTATATACGGGCCTGTGTGGCTTTGATCCAACAACCTCTGCGAGGTGACTAACAATTCAACCCCTTGGGGTAGGGTACGCGAATAAGCCCAAAAGGCCCAAAATGGGGGGTCTGTGGCGGTTTCCCCTATATACGGGCCTACGTGGCTTTGATCTAACAACCTCTGCGAGGTGATTCATGATTTTTCGACCCAAAAAAGGGGGGGGGGATTTTTCGACATTTTTGACCCCCCTCCCCCCCGCTCCCCTCCCCCCCCTCAAAAGCTCCAAAAAGTGGGTTTCAAGTGGGGGGGGGGGGGTCGGGGGGGGGTCTGAACCAAAAACTCATTGGGGGATGTGTTTATTGGACAAAATAATGATTTTACAAGGGGTTAAACCAACAATTCAACCCCTTGAGGTAGGGTACGGGAATAGGCCCAAAAAGGGGTATGTGGTGGTATCCCCTATATACGGGCCTGCGTGGCTTTGATCTGGCAACCTCTGCGAGGTGATTTTTCAGGTGCCACTAAACAGCCCACCCAGCGTGAAAACGGCTGAGACCTCACACGCAAGGGGCCATATGGGGGGGCCCAACTGGGGGTACCTGGAGTTGGGGACCCGGGGACCCCCGCCATGGGTTAGGGGGTCCATATACAAGAAAAAAGTTCTTCGGGACCCAGGTCCAAATACACACACAGCGGCCACAATACGCACAGAAGCTTTGACCCCCCCCCCCAAAAAGGGGTACCCAGGTACGGGGGCTACAGGGTCAAAATCCAAAAAACAATTGGGGGATCATTTTTGGTCCTAAAATGATGATTTTACAAGGGGTTAGACGTCAGAAACCATATGTTGGGGTATGCTACGCGAACCCCAAAACACCCACGAACCCACGACCCCCCAAAAAGGGGGTATACGACACCCGCGCCTGCGCTTGATCTAACAATCTCTCTTCGGGGTGATTTTAGGCCGATCACCACTCAGCCTTCGTGGCACCCCACGTGGAAAGCTGTGTTATGGTGGGCGGGGGCACGTGCTAGCTGCGCACAAGACAGTGGCCAACTAAAGACCATAGGTACCTTTCAGCCTACAACACAGCGGCAGATGGTTACCAACAGTAGCAGATCACCATGGCACCCCCCCTTTCCCCACCAACACTGAGGAAGCCTAGCATGCGGGCCGTTTCTGGTTGGTAATTTGAGCACTGTCATCATCCCCCCCCCCCGGTCCCCTTCCTCCTCTGGGGTGATGACCATCATCCAAAGGTGTAGTAGAGCTGCTGACAACCATAGGACCCTCTGCCCCATAATGGTGCTTGTCTCAATGTTCCATCTGCGGGTAAGATCCTCTGGAAGTTGGGTTATGGATTTCCTCAGGGGGTGCTGAGGTTCACGGGCACCCGGGTCCCGCACATCATCTTTGTCAACATTCTTCGCCTCGTGAGAGAGCTTTGTACACTAACAATCCTGTGGGGCTCATGGATGTGGACCTTGACAATGTGCTGTGTGGGCAATTGCCATTCGTTTTGTTGTTTTGCCTTTGCCATTACTAATTGGTTACAACAGGCACGTGCTGTGCACTATCTAACCCATAGACTAGCATTGGCAAGGACGCAGGTCCCCATTCTTGCCACTTGTCTGTGTATGGCTCTCACGTCCTTTACATGTGGGCCTATTCTAGCCAGACCCACACCAGGTGGACAGATAAGTATGATTGTTCTATTCCTCTAGAGGAGACACAGGGTGCTCGCTCACGGTCGTGCCAGGCCCATCTGCCACGGTGAGCGCAAGTGCGCCCTTGTTCAGAACCCTTCTCCCCTTTGGACCCCCCAAAGGTCTCGCTTGAACCCGATCTTTGGCTATTTTCAAATTTTGGTGGCAAACCGCAGCGCCACAGCCAAAGGAAGCTGTTTCGGGAGCCTTCGGGAATTTTGGGGCACAAGGGAATGGTGTCCATGTAGTGCACAGCCATGTCATTCAGCGCCAAGCACAATCGGCAGCCTGGTCCAGCTGTGTGCAATGCGAGTGAACCAAGCGGAAATGCATTTGCCGCTTTGTAGATGGTAATGCAGCGTGAAACACAGCTCATTGAACACCCATTTGCAATCATTTCATTGTCCAATCACTGCGAAGAAAGATTGGCACTTATTGGAGACACTTGCTTGACGCATTGGCAAATGCCCTTAAAAAACTCCTGTTTTCTGAGATTTTCAACGGCATGAAAAAAGAGGGGCGGGCGGGGTACAGGAGTACACATGAACGTCCCAGGGCCTTGGGTCACTGGGTGTGCTTTGGATGGGCTGTATTTCTCGGGCCAGTATGTTTTGCACTTGACACGTGTACCCAGTTCATCTTGCTGGGGCCATTAGGGCCAGCAGCATGCAGTTCTCCGAGTACTGCACACAACTCGAGTCTTCCTTACTATCAGCAGTTGCACCGTGTCTGTTGGGCGTCTGGAATCCCAAGGTCTGCATTGGCCTTGCTCCACTCTGCTGCGCTTTTCAAGCGAAAACATACGGCCCATCTGCTATTCCTAGTCTTGATGGTGCCGCTCAGGGGGGCAGGAACAGGGGCATAGGTATGGGGGCAGAGGCAGAGGTAGAGGCAGAGGCAGAGGCAGGGGAAGGACCGCGCCACATGCCCCAACGTTGTTGTACACCAACCCCAGAACAAGGTTCTGCAGCAGAGGCGCTGCTTTAAGCTCTGCGAAAGCCTCTGCCCCCTCATGCCCCACGTTGTTGCACCCCAAATGGAGGGCAAGGCTTCCCAGGGCCGGTGCCTCGCCCAAGCGGGCCAGGGCCCGGGCGCCTGCAGTGCCCACATTGTTGAAATCCAAGCGCAGGGTCAGGGTCCTGAGCCCCTGCATAGTACGCAGCATGGCCAGGGCTTCTGCGCCACTGTCTCCCACAGCATTGAAGTCCAGGTCCAGCGTCAGGTGCTGCAGGGCCGGGAGGTGGCGGAGCTCAGCCAAGGCCTGAGCGCCTTCGTCACCGACATCGTTGGAGCCCAAATCCACAAGGAGGGTCTGCAGGGATGGCGCGCCCTGGAGACTGGCAGCGAGCGCCTGAGAAAACATGACAGGCCATGGGGCACCCTGTGTAACACCTTCCCCCCCATGTGGGGTGATCGTCTGCATGCCCCCCATAGTATGCCCTGAGTGCCCCCATGTGGCCCTGCCCCTTATGTGCCTGTCAGTATGCTATGCGTCTGCCAGCTTTGTGTTCTTTGTGCCGTACCTGTGTGTCTTCTGCTGTTGTATGCCCCGCGTACTGCCTCTGGGCACCCAGTACAGCCATATGGGGGGCATGTCCCACGGGGTGCTCGGGAAGGAACCAACAGCCAACGCTCCCAATGCGCTGCTGCGGAGTCCGAAATCACAAAATTAACACTCGAAATTGCGAGTTGCAACACCAAGTGACACGTCGGGACAGAGCTGTTGGCAACCAAGTTTACCTCGTACCCATCTGTGCCCCTTGTGCCTCAACCCGTTGTCTACCTCTATGTGTGCCTGCCGTATGCCCCTGAGCCACCCCTGTTTGCATCATTTGCCAGGGTTTGCCCAGGATCACAACAAAATCATCCATTGCCCACCCACTCGCTCGCTCTACCTATCGTTCCCCCCCACTCAGTCATATGGTGGGGGGGCTGGTTGGAAAAGGTGGTGGCTGGGGGGCGGGGGGGATGGGGGGTTCCATAGCCCAGCACTGCGTGCCTGATAGTCCATCAGTCTGGCCTGTCCTGCTAGGTTTTGATTTCAAACTGCATTGCAAAGTGTTTTGCAGCAAAATTCCTGACAGTCCCATGAGAAGTGCATCATGTATTCTGATATATGGGGGATGCTTATGGTAATCCGTTGCCACAAGGTCCGTCTTATACAGACCCCCCTGAAGACAGAGCACCCCCTGCCCCACTTCCACACCAGGCCTCTGATCTCCCCTACTTGACCGGCAGCATCTCAACAGCCCCCCTTTCCAACAGAGGCCAGAACCTTTGCACCAGCGTCGCCAAATCCAATTGACTTGAAGTGCAAACGCAAGTCCTTCAGGGCGGGCAGGGTTCCAAGGACTTCCATGTCCTTCAACCCCTCCACGTCCAGGGGCGTGCAGCTGTGGTGCACATGGAAGGACAAGGACCGGAGATGTTGCACATCCCGCAGTACGGTGAACACCTTGGGCAGGACAGTAGTGGGGCCTTGGAACTGAAGATGGCGGCCTTGCAGAAGCAACCAGTTGCGCAAGCAGATGTGGCTGAGGATGGGAGACTGCAAGAAATCACCCAAACTGAAGATAATGTCACTGGGCAAGAAATTGAACATTTTGGTGACGGTAACTCTGAACATGTGAAGACAAGTGGTCATCTTGCATGAACATGAGGTGCTGCTCTACGCCTTTTATGCCACTACGTTGAGCTCGGTAATGCCCATCCTAGCAGGTGACAGTGTCCCACAGAAGGCGAATCCGTCTCGTGCGCTACTGTTTAGAAATACTGACCAAGAAAATCTCTTCATAGACCCCTTCTAAACAAACCCACTAGACAGGCCTTTGAGCAACCCAGTTAGGTCTTGCTGCGTGCAACCTTCCTGCTGCCAAAAGAACGTACAACATTGACAACATAAGAAGCAGTTTGTGCAGTGCCTGGCAAGAGTATCCCCCAACCCATGCATGGAAGCAGGTATCAAGAAGGGTATTTGAAACAGCAATTGACCACATCTGCATGATGGCACAAAAATTTGGAATTCTGCCACAACAAGCATCCATGCATTGTACCCCCCCCCCCCTTGTATAGGCTACGCCAATGTACACAATTATTACGGTCCCTACGCCTACTGTAGCTTGGACAAGGGTGTGGCTTGCGTGCAACACATTCAACTGCCGAAACACATGTGCTGAAATTGGCAATTCAGGACCTATGGGATGCATCAGATAAAAAAGGAAAATCTTCGAGGTGATTCCTGGTGAACCAGCAGGGGGCGAAGTGTGCTGAAATTGGCAAATATAACGACAAACCCATGGCTAATGTGACCAAAGTAAATTTCGTACGCAATTGAATTACGTGCGAAATTATTACGGTCCCTACGCCTATTGTAGAATGAACAAGGACACAGCATATACAAGGTGGGAGGGGGGGGGGGGAGTGCAGGGTATTGTTTGGTTTCCATTGTTCCGAGATTTGCAATCCTTTCATATCCCAGTGCCAACACTCAACAGTGAGGCAAATGGACAGATTTGGGGGGCAATGCATAATTACACGAAGAATCTAGGCACCAGGATATGCCACAACAAATACCGAAATCTGTTGGGAACACGCGGTGCCATGCAAGAGTATCCCCCAACCCATGCATGGAACCAGGTATCAACAAGGGTATTTGAAACAGCAATTGACCACATCTGCATGATGGCACAAAAATGTGGAATTCTTCCACAACAAGCATCCATGCATTGTAGCAGTTTTGCTTTTTGCAACAACTAATGGGGTATTGTTCGAGTTTCCATTGTTCCAGTGCTCATTATCAAACCAACTTGCCATCCTTTCATATCCCAGTGCCAACACTCAACAGTAAGGCAAATGGACAGATTTGGGGGGCAATGCATAATCACATGAAGAATCTAGGCACCAGGATATGCCACAACAAATACCGAAATCTGTTGGGAACACGCAGTGCCATGCAAGAGTATCCCCCAACCCATGTATGGAACCAGCTATCAACAAGGGTATTTGAAAGAGCAATTGACCACATCTGCATGATGGCACAAAAATGTGGAATTCTTCCACAACAAGCATCCATGCATTGTAGCAGTTTTGCTTTTTGCAACAACTAATGGGGTATTGTTCGGTTTCCATTGTTCCAGTGCTCATTATCAAACCAACTTGCCATCCTTTCATATCCCAGTGCCAACACTCAACAGTAAGGCAAATGGACAGATTTGGGGGGCAATGCATAATCACATGAAGAATCTAGGCACCAGGATATGCCACAACAAATACCGAAATCTGTTGGGAACACGCAGTGCCATGCAAGAGTATCCCCCAACCCATGCATGGAAGCAGCTATCAACAAGGGTATTTGAAACAGCAATTGACCACATCTGCATGATGGCACAAAAAGGTGGAATTCTTCCACAACAAGCATCCATGCATTGTAGCAGTTTTGCTTTTTGCAACAACTAATTGGGCATTGTTCGGTTTCCATTGTTCCAGTGCTCATTATCAAACCAACTTGCAATCCTTTCATACCACAGTGCCAACACTCAACAGTGAGGCAAATGGACAGATTTGGGGGGCAATGCATAATCACACGAAGAATCTAGGCACCAGGATATGCCACAACAAATACCGAAATCTGTTGGGAACACGCGGTGCCATGCAAGAGTATCCCCCAACCCATGTATGGAACCAGCTATCAACAAGGGTATTTGAAACAGCAATTGACCACATCTGCATGATGGCACAAAAATGTGGAATTCTTCCGCAACAAGCATCCATGCATTGTAGCAGTTTTGCTTTTGGCAACAACTAATGGGGTATTGTTCGGTTTCCATTGTTCCAGTGCTCATTATCAAACCAACTTGCAATCCTTTCATATCCCAGTGCCAACACTCAACAGTAAGGCAAATGGACAGATTTGGGGGGCAATGCATAATCACACGAAGAATCTAGGCACCAGGATATGCCACAACAAATACCGAAATCTGTTGGGAACACGCGGTGCCATGCAAGAGTATCCCCCAACCCATGCATGGAACCAGCTATCAACAAGGGTATTTGAAACAGCAATTGACCACATCTGCATGATGGCACAAAAATGTGGAACTCCCACACAACAAGCATCCATGCATTGTAGCAGTTTTGCTTTTGGCAACAACAAATAGGGTTTCGTTTGGTTTCCATTGTTCCAGTGCTCATTATCAAACCAACTTGCAATCCTTTCATATCCCAGTGCCAACACTCAACAGTAAGGCAAATGGACAGATTTGGGGGGCAATGCATAATCACATGAAGAATCTAGGCACCAGGATATGCCACAACAAATACCGAAATCTGTTGGGAACACGCAGTGCCATGCAAGAGTATCCCCCCACCCATGTATGGAACCAGCTATCAACAAGGGTATTTGAAACAGCAATTGACCACATCTGCATGATGGCACAAAAATGTGGAATTCTTCCACAACAAGCATCCATGCATTGTAGCAGTTTTGCTTTTTGCAACAACTAATGGGGTATTGTTCGGTTTCCATTGTTCCAGTGCTCATTATCAAACCAACTTGCAATCCTTTCATATCCCAGTGCCAACACTCAACAGTAAGGCAAATGGACAGATTTGGGGGGCAATGCATAATCACACGAAGAATCTAGGCACCAGGATATGCCACAACAAATACCGAAATCTGTTGGGAACACGCGGTGCCATGCAAGAGTATCCCCCAACCCATGCATGGAACCAGCTATCAACAAGGGTATTTGAAACAGCAATTGACCACATCTGCATGATGGCACAAAAATGTGGAACTCCCACACAACAAGCATCCATGCATTGTAGCAGTTTTGCTTTTGGCAACAACAAATAGGGTTTCGTTTGGTTTCCATTGTTCCAGTGCTCATTATCAAACCAACTTGCAATCCTTTCATATCCCAGTGCCAACACTCAACAGTAAGGCAAATGGACAGATTTGGGGGGCAATGCATAATCACATGAAGAATCTAGGCACCAGGATATGCCACAACAAATACCGAAATCTGTTGGGAACACGCAGTGCCATGCAAGAGTATCCCCCCACCCATGTATGGAACCAGCTATCAACAAGGGTATTTGAAACAGCAATTGACCACATCTGCATGATGGCACAAAAATGTGGAATTCTTCCACAACAAGCATCCATGCATTGTAGCAGTTTTGCTTTTTGCAACAACTAATGGGGTATTGTTCGGTTTCCATTGTTCCAGTGCTCATTATCAAACCAACTTGCCATCCTTTCATATCCCAGTGCCAACACTCAACAGTAAGGCAAATGGACAGATTTGGGGGGCAATGCATAATCACACGAAGAATCTAGGCACCAGGATATGCCACAACCAATACCGAAATCTGTTGGGAACACGCGGTGCCATGCAAGAGTATCCCCCAACACTTGCATGGAAGCAGCTATCAACAAGGGTATTTGAAACAGCAATTGACCACATCTGCATGATGGCACAAAAATGTGGAACTCCCACACAACAAGCATCCATGCATTGTAGCAGTTTTGCTTTTGGCAACAACAAATAGGGTTTCGTTTTGTTTCCATTGTTCCAGTGCTCATTATCAAACCAACCTGCAATCCGTTCATACCACAGTGCCAGCACTCAACGGTAATGAAATTGGACAGATTTGGGGGGCAATGCATGATCACACGAAGAATCTAGGCACCAGGATATGCCACAACAAATACCGAAATCTGTTGGGAACACGCAGTGCCATGCAAGAGTATCCCCCAACCCATGTATGGAACCAGCTATCAACAAGGGTATTTGAAACAGCAATTGACCACATCTGCATGATGGCACAAAAATGTGGAACTCCCACACAACAAGCATCCATGCATTGTAGCAGTTTTGCTTTTGGCAACAACAAATAGGGTTTCGTTTGGTTTCCATTGTTCCAGTGCTCATTATCAAACCAACTTGCAATCCTTTCATATCCCAGTGCCAGCACTCAACGGTAAGGCAAATGGACAGATTTGGGGGGCAATGCATAATTACACGAAGAATCTAGGCACCAGGATATGCCACAACAAATACCGAAATCTGTTGGGAACACGCAGTGCCATGCAAGAGTATCCCCCAACCCATGCATGGAACCAGCTATCAACAAGGGTATTTGAAACAGCAATTGACCACATCTGCATGATGGCACAAAAATGTGGAATTCTTCCACAACAAGCATCCATGCATTGTAGCAGTTTTGCTTTTTGCAACAACTAATGGGGTATTGTTCGGTTTCCATTGTTCCAGTGCTCATTATCAAACCAACTTGCCATCCTTTCATATCCCAGTGCCAACACTCAACAGTAAGGCAAATGGACAGATTTGGGGGGCAATGCATAATCACACGAAGAATCTAGGCACCAGGATATGCCACAACCAATACCGAAATCTGTTGGGAACACGCGGTGCCATGCAAGAGTATCCCCCAACACTTGCATGGAAGCAGCTATCAACAAGGGTATTTGAAACAGCAATTGACCACATCTGCATGATGGCACAAAAATGTGGAACTCCCACACAACAAGCATCCATGCATTGTAGCAGTTTTGCTTTTGGCAACAACAAATAGGGTTTCGTTTTGTTTCCATTGTTCCAGTGCTCATTATCAAACCAACCTGCAATCCGTTCATACCACAGTGCCAGCACTCAACGGTAATGAAATTGGACAGATTTGGGGGGCAATGCATGATCACACGAAGAATCTAGGCACCAGGATATGCCACAACAAATACCGAAATCTGTTGGGAACACGCAGTGCCATGCAAGAGTATCCCCCAACCCATGTATGGAACCAGCTATCAACAAGGGTATTTGAAACAGCAATTGACCACATCTGCATGATGGCACAAAAATGTGGAACTCCCACACAACAAGCATCCATGCATTGTAGCAGTTTTGCTTTTGGCAACAACAAATAGGGTTTCGTTTGGTTTCCATTGTTCCAGTGCTCATTATCAAACCAACTTGCAATCCTTTCATATCCCAGTGCCAGCACTCAACGGTAAGGCAAATGGACAGATTTGGGGGGCAATGCATAATCACACGAAGAATCTAGGCACCAGGATATGCCACAACAAATACCGAAATCTGTTGGGAACACGCAGTGCCATGCAAGAGTATCCCCCAACCCATGCATGGAACCAGCTATCAACAAGGGTATTTGAAACAGCAATTGACCACATCTGCATGATGGCACAAAAATGTGGAACTCCTCCACAACAAGCATCCATGCATTGTAGCAGTTTTGCTTTTGGCAACAACAAATAGGGTTTTGTTTGGTTTCCATTGTTCCAGTGCTCATTATCAAACCAACTTGCAATCCTTTCATATCCCAGTGCCAACACTCAACAGTGAGGCAAATGGACAGATTTGGGGGGCAATGCATAATCACACGAAGAATCTAGGCACCAGGATATGCCACAACAAATACCGAAATCTGTTGGGAACACGCGGTGCCATGCAAGATTATCCCCCAACCCATGTATGGAACCAGCTATCAACAAGGGTATTTGAAACAGCAATTGACCACATCTGCATGATGGCACAAAAATGTGGAACTCCCACACAACAAGCATCCATGCATTGTAGCAGTTTTGCTTTTGGCAACAACAAATAGGGTTTCGTTTGGTTTCCATTGTTCCAGTGCTCATTATCAAACCAACTTGCAATCCTTTCATATCCCAGTGCCAACACTCAACAGTAAGGCAAATGGACAGATTTGGGGGGCAATGCATAATCACATGAAGAATCTAGGCACCAGGATATGCCACAACAAATACCGAAATCTGTTGGGAACACGCGGTGCCATGCAAGAGTATCCCCCAACCCATGCATGGAACCAGCTATCAACAAGGGTATTTGAAACAGCAATTGACCACATCTGCATGATGGCACAAAAATGTGGAATTCTTCCACAACAAGCATCCATGCATTGTAGCAGTTTTGCTTTTGGCAACAACTAATGGGGTATTGTTTGGTTTCCATTGTTCCAGTGCTCATTATCAAACCAACTTGCAATCCTTTCATATCCCAGTGCCAACACTCAACAGTAAGGCAAATGGACAGATTTGGGGGGCAATGCATAATCACACGAAGAATCTAGGCACCAGGATATGCCACAACAAATACCGAAATCTGTTGGGAACACGCAGTGCCATGCAAGAGTATCCCCCAACCCATGTATGGAACCAGCTATCAACAAGGGTATTTGAAACAGCAATTGACCACATCTGCATGATGGCACAAAAATGTGGAACTCCCACACAACAAGCATCCATGCATTGTAGCAGTTTTGCTTTTGGCAACAACAAATAGGGTTTCGTTTGGTTTCCATTGTTCCAGTGCTCATTATCAAACCAACTTGCAATCCTTTCATATCCCAGTGCCAGCACTCAACAGTAAGGCAAATGGAAAGATTTCGGGGGCAATGCATAATCACATGAAGAATCTAGGCACTAGGATATGCCACAACAAATACCGAAATCTGTTGGGAACACGCAGTGCCATGCAAGAGTATCCCCCAACCCATGCATGGAACCAGCTATCAACAAGGGTATTTGAAACAGCAATTGACCACATCTGCATGATGGCACAAAAATGTGGAATTCTTCCACAACAAGCATCCATGCATTGTAGCAGTTTTGCTTTTGGCAACAACAAATAGGGTTTCGTTTGGTTTCCATTGTTCCAGTGCTCATTATCAAACCAACTTGCAATCCTTTCATATCCCAGTGCCAACACTCAACAGTAAGGCAAATGGACAGATTTGGGGGGCAATGCATAATCACACAAAGAATCTAGGCACCAGGATATGCCACAACAAATACCGAAATCTGTTGGGAACACGCGGTGCCATGCAAGAGTATCCCCCAACACATGCATGGAAGCAGCTATCAACAAGGGTATTTGAAACAGCAATTGACCACATCTGCATGATGGCACAAAAATGTGGAACTCCCACACAACAAGCATCCATGCATTGTAGCAGTTTTGCTTTTGGCAACAACAAATAGGGTTTCGTTTGGTTTCCATTGTTCCAGTGCTCATTATCAAACCAACTTGCAATCCTTTCATATCCCAGTGCCAACACTCAACAGTAAGGCAAATGGACAGATTTGGGGGGCAATGCATAATCACACGAAGAATCTAGGCACTAGGATATGCCACAACAAATACCGAAATCTGTTGGGAACACGCAGTGCCATGCAAGAGTATCCCCCAACCCATGTATGGAACCAGCTATCAACAAGGGTATTTGAAACAGCAATTGACCACATCTGCATGATGGCACAAAAATGTGGAACTCCCACACAACAAGCATCCATGCATTGTAGCAGTTTTGCTTTTGGCAACAACAAATAGGGTTTCGTTTGGTTTCCATTGTTCCAGTGCTCATTATCAAACCAACTTGCAATCCTTTCATATCCCAGTGCCAACACTCAACAGTAAGGCAAATGGACAGATTTGGGGGGCAATGCATAATCACACGAAGAATCTAGGCACCAGGATATGCCACAACAAATACCGAAATCTGTTGGGAACACGCGGTGCCATGCAAGAGTATCCCCCAACACATGCATGGAAGCAGCTATCAACAAGGGTATTTGAAACAGCAATTGACCACATCTGCATGATGGCACAAAAATGTGGAACTCCCACACAACAAGCATCCATGCATTGTAGCAGTTTTGCTTTTGGCAACAACAAATAGGGTTTCGTTTGGTTTCCATTGTTCCAGTGCTCATTATCAAACCAACTTGCAATCCTTTCATATCCCAGTGCCAACACTCAACAGTAAGGCAAATGGACAGATTTGGGGGGCAATGCATAATCACATGAAGAATCTAGGCACTAGGATATGCCACAACAAATACCGAAATCTGTTGGGAACACGCAGTGCCATGCAAGAGTATCCCCCAACCCATGTATGGAACCAGCTATCAACAAGGGTATTTGAAACAGCAATTGACCACATCTGCATGATGGCACAAAAATGTGGAACTCCCACACAACAAGCATCCATGCATTGTAGCAGTTTTGCTTTTGGCAACAACAAATAGGGTTTCGTTTGGTTTCCATTGTTCCAGTGCTCATTATCAAACCAACTTGCAATCCTTTCATATCCCAGTGCCAGCACTCAACAGTAAGGCAAATGGACAGATTTGGGGGGCAATGCATAATCACACGAAGAATCTAGGCACCAGGATATGCCACAACAAATACCGAAATCTGTTGGGAACACGCGGTGCCATGCAAGAGTATCCCCCAACCCATGTATGGAACCAGCTATCAACAAGGGTATTTGAAACAGCAATTGACCACATCTGCATGATGGCACAAAAATGTGGAACTCCCACACAACAAGCATCCATGCATTGTAGCAGTTTTGCTTTTGGCAACAACAAATAGGGTTTCGTTTGGTTTCCATTGTTCCAGTGCTCATTATCAAACCAACTTGCAATCCTTTCATATCCCAGTGCCAGCACTCAACAGTAAGGCAAATGGACAGATTTGGGGGGCAATGCATAAACACATGAAGAATCTAGGCACTAGGATATGCCACAACAAATACCGAAATCTGTTGGGAACACGCGGTGCCATGCAAGAGTATCCCCCAACCCATGTATGGAACCAGGTATCAACAAGGGTATTTGAAACAGCAATTGACCACATCTGCATGATGGCACAAAAATGTGGAACTCCCACACAACAAGCATCCATGCATTGTAGCAGTTTTGCTTTTGGCAACAACAAATAGGGTTTCGTTTGGTTTCCATTGTTCCAGTGCTCATTATCAAACCAACTTGCAATCCTTTCATATCCCAGTGCCAACACTCAACAGTAAGGCAAATGGACAGATTTGGGGGGCAATGCATAATCACACGAAGAATCTAGGCACCAGGATATGCCACAACAAATACCGAAATCTGTTGGGAACACGCAGTGCCATGCAAGAGTATCCCCCAACCCATGTATGGAACCAGGTATCAACAAGGGTATTTGAAACAGCAATTGACCACATCTGCATGATGGCACAAAAATGTGGAACTCCCACACAACAAGCATCCATGCATTGTGGCAGTTTTGCTTTTTGCAACAACTAATTGGGTATTGCTCGGTTTCCATTGTTCCAGTGCTCATTATCAAACCAACTTGGGGGGAATGTTTGCCCGGCGCGCGCCCGGCGCGCTACTTTTAGACTATGTTCCCCACGAAGAGCCCCCAAGCACACCCCTTGGAAACGCCCTTAGAATTAGGTGACCCAAACTGCCCCAGCTCAAGAAAGTTGCAAACTGGGGTACACAGTACCACTCTCGCTCCTTTAAGGGCGGTCTTGGTCAACACCTTAGCAAGTTGGGAGAATGGGGGGTTAGGATAGCACAACCGCATCGATCTCCAGTAGAAGCGATAGGCGTCATTGAGGTATCGCGAACAGTAGAGCTGCATCATAACGTTGGTCCCACAAGTGTGGGTGTCAATACATTCAGTACAATAGTGCTCCTTACACTCATCCCAACCTATAACGGTGGAGCGTTATGGCAACACAACACACACACTTCTGCCTCATCCTCTGCCTCATCTTGCGTGCCACAACCGAGCAAACAGCTGCTCAGGGCGTGCCCTATACCACCCGTGCACGTCATTGTAACATTGTTGGCGGGCTGTCAAAGTGCCATTCTTTCTTCCAATTAATGGCACAATGACATGAATCCGGCCCTTATAAGCACCATCATGGCCCCCAACTTCGAAATGAAAGAAATCACCTCGGGTACAAGAAGGTCCATACCCATCCCAAATCTGCTGATGTCCCGGGGGCCAAGGGGCAAATCCATATAATGTTGCCCAACATATCAACGGCAACAGTCCACCGGTAGGGCACGGGTCAAAAAAGATGCCCGGCGCGCTGACGTTCCCCCTTGCAATCCTTTCATATCCCAGTGCCAGCACTCAACAGTGAGGCAAATGGACAGATTTGGGGGGCAATGCATAAACACATGAAGAATCTAGGCACCAGGATATGCCACAACAAATACCGAAATCTGTTGGGAACACGCGGTGCCATGCAAGAGTATCCCCCAACCCATGCATGGAAGCAGCTATCAACAAGGGTATTTGAAACAGCAATTGACCACATCTGCATGATGGCACAAAAATGTGGAATTCTTCCACAACAAGCATCCATGCATTGTAGCAGTTTTACTTTTTGCAACAACTAATGGGGTATTGTTCGGTTTCCATTGTTCCAGTGCTCATTATCAAACCAACTTGCCATCCTTTCATATCCCAGTGCCAACACTCAACAGTAAGGCAAACGAACAGATTTGGGGGGCAATGCATAATCACACGAAGAATCTAGGCACCAGGATATGCCACAACAAATACCGAAATCTGTTGGGAACACGCGGTGCCATGCAAGAGTATCCCCCAACCCATGTATGGAACCAGGTATCAACAAGGGTATTTGAAACAGCAATTGACCACATCTGCATGATGGCACAAAAATGTGTAATTCTTCCACAACAAGCATCCATGCATTGTAGCAGTTTTGCTTTTTGCAACAACTAATTGGGTATTGTTCGGTTTCCATTGTTCCAGTGCTCATTATCAAACCAACTTGCAATCCTTTCATACCACAGTGCCAACACTCAACAGTAAGGCAAATGGACAGATTTGGGGGGCAATGCATAATCACACGAAGAATCTAGGCACCAGGATATGCCACAACAAATACCGAAATCTGTTGGGAACACGCGGTGCCATGCAAGATTATCCCCCAACCCATGTATGGAACCAGCTATCAACAAGGGTATTTGAAACAGCAATTGACCACATCTGCATGATGGCACAAAAATGTGGAATTCTTCCACAACAAGCATCCATGCATTGTAGCAGTTTTACTTTTTGCAACAACAAATAGGGTTTCGTTTGGTTTCCATTGTTCCAGTGCTCATTATCAAACCAACTTGCAATCCTTTCATATCCCAGTGCCAGCACTCAACAGTAAGGCAAATGGACAGATTTGGGGGGCAATGCATAATTACACGAAGAATCTAGGCACCAGGATATGCCACAACAAATACCGAAATCTGTTGGGAACACGCAGTGCCATGCAAGAGTATCCCCCAACACATGCATGGAACCAGCTATCAACAAGGGTATTTGAAACAGCAATTGACCACATCTGCATGATGGCACAAAAATGTGGAACTCCCACACAACAAGCATCCATGCATTGTAGCAGTTTTGCTTTTGGCAACAACAAATAGGGTTTCGTTTGGTTTCCATTGTTCCAGTGCTCATTATCAAACCAACTTGCCATCCTTTCATATCCCAGTGCCAGCACTCAACAGTGAGGCAAATGGACAGATTTGGGGGGCAATGCATAATCACACGAAGAATCTAGGCACCAGGATATGCCACAACAAATACCGAAATCTGTTGGGAACACGCGGTGCCATGCAAGAGTATCCCCCAACCCATGTATGGAAGCAGCTATCAACAAGGGTATTTGAAACAGCAATTGACCACATCTGCATGATGGCACAAAAATGTGGAATTCTTCCACAACAAGCATCCATGCATTGTAGCAGTTTTGCTTTTGGCAACAACTAATGGGGTATTGTTCGGTTTCCATTGTTCCAGTGCTCATTATCAAACCAACTTGCAATCCTTTCATATCCCAGTGCCAACACTCAACGGTAAGGCAAATGGACAGATTTGGGGGGCAATGCATAATCACACGAAGAATCTAGGCACCAGGATATGCCACAACAAATACCGAAATCTGTTGGGAACACGCGGTGCCATGCAAGAGTATCCCCCAACCCATGTATGGAACCAGGTATCAACAAGGGTATTTGAAACAGCAATTGACCACATCTGCATGATGGCACAAAAATGTGGAATTCTTCCACAACAAGCATCCATGCATTGTAGCAGTTTTGCTTTTTGCAACAACTAATGGGGTATTGTTCGGTTTCCATTGTTCCAGTGCTCATTATCAAACCAACTTGCAATCCTTTCATATCCCAGTGCCAGCACTCAACAGTAAGGCAAATGGACAGATTTGGGGGGCAATGCATAATCACACGAAGAATCTAGGCACCAGGATATGCCACAACAAATACCGAAATCTGTTGGGAACACGCAGTGCCATGAAAGAGTATCCCCCAACCCATGCATGGAAGCAGGTATCAACAAGGGTATTTGAAACAGCAATTGACCACATCTGCATGATGGCACAAAAATGTGGAACTCCCACACAACAAGCATCCATGCATTGTAGCAGTTGTGCTTTTTGCAACAACAAATAGGGTTTCGTTTGGTTTCCATTGTTCCAGTGCTCATTATCAAACGGACTTGCAATCCTTTCATACCACAGTGCCAGCACTCAACGGTAAGGCAAATGGACAGATTTGGGGGGCAATGCATAATCACACGAAGAATCTAGGCACCAGGATATGCCACAACAAATACCGAAATCTGTTGGGAACACGCGGTGCCATGCAAGAGTATCCCCCAACCCATGTATGGAACCAGCTATCAACAAGGGTATTTGAAACAGCAATTGACCACATCTGCATGATGGCACAAAAATGTGGAACTCCCACACAACAAGCATCCATGCATTGTAGCAGTTTTGCTTTTGGCAACAACAAATAGGGTTTCGTTTGGTTTCCATTGTTCCAGTGCTCATTATCAAACCAACTTGCAATCCTTTCATATCCCAGTGCCAACACTCAACAGTAAGGCAAATGGACAGATTTGGGGGCCAATGCATGATCACACGAAGAATCTAGGCACCAGGATATGCCACAACAAATACCGAAATCTGTTGGGAACACGCAGTGCCATGCAAGAGTATCCCCCAACCCATGCATGGAACCAGCTATCAACAAGGGTATTTGAAACAGCAATTGACCACATCTGCATGATGGCACAAAAATGTGGAACTCCCACACAACAAGCATCCATGCATTGTAGCAGTTTTGCTTTTGGCAACAACAAATAGGGTTTCGTTTGGTTTCCATTGTTCCAGTGCTCATTATCAAACCAACTTGCAATCCTTTCATATCCCAGTGCCAACACTCAACAGTAAGGCAAATGGACAGATTTGGGGGGCAATGCATGATCACACGAAGAATCTAGGCACCAGGATATGCCACAACAAATACCGAAATCTGTTGGGAACACGCAGTGCCATGCAAGAGTATCCCCCAACCCATGCATGGAACCAGCTATCAACAAGGGTATTTGAAACAGCAATTGACCACATCTGCATGATGGCACAAAAATGTGGAACTCCCACACAACAAGCATCCATGCATTGTAGCAGTTTTGCTTTTGGCAACAACAAATAGGGTTTCATTTGGTTTCCATTGTTCCAGTGCTCATTATCAAACCAACTTGCCATCCTTTCATATCCCAGTGCCAGCACTCAACAGTGAGGCAAATGGACAGATTTGGGGGGCAATGCATAATCACACGAAGAATCTAGGCACCAGGATATGCCACAACAAATACCGAAATCTGTTGGGAACACGCGGTGCCATGCAAGAGTATCCCCCAACCCATGTATGGAACCAGCTATCAACAAGGGTATTTGAAAGAGCAATTGACCACATCTGCATGATGGCACAAAAATGTGGAACTCCCACACAACAAGCATCCATGCATTGTAGCAGTTTTGCTTTTGGCAACAACTAATGGGGTTTCGTTTGGTTTCCATTGTTCCAGTGCTCATTATCAAACCAACTTGCAATCCTTTCATACCACAGTGCCATTACTCAACAGTAAGGCAAATGGACAGATTTGGGGGGCAATGCATAATCACACGAAGAATCTAGGCACCAGGATATGCCACAACAAATACCGAAATCTGTTGGGAACACGCAGTGCCATGCAAGAGTATCCCCCAACCCATGTATGGAACCAGGTATCAACAAGGGTATTTGAAACAGCAATTGACCACATCTGCATGATGGCACAAAAATGTGGAACTCCCACACAACAAGCATCCATGCATTGTAGCAGTTTTGCTTTTTGCAACAACTAATGGGGTATTGTTCGGTTTCCATTGTTCCAGTGCTCATTATCAAACCAACTTGCAATCCTTTCATACCACAGTGCCATTACTCAACAGTAAGGCAAATGGACAGATTTGGGGGGCAATGCATAATCACACGAAGAATCTAGGCACCAGGATATGCCACAACAAATACCGAAATCTGTTGGGAACACGCAGTGCCATGCAAGAGTATCCCCCAACACATGTATGGAAGCAGCTATCAACAAGGGTATTTGAAACAGCAATTGACCACATCTGCATGATGGCACAAAAATGTGGAACTCCCACACAACAAGCATCCATGCATTGTAGCAGTTTTGCTTTTGGCAACAACTAATGGGGTATTGTTCGGTTTCCATTGTTCCAGTGCTCATTATCAAACCAACTTGCAATCCTTTCATACCACAGTGCCAGCACTCAACAGTAAGGCAAATGGACAGATTTGGGGGGCAATGCATAATCACACAAAGAATCTAGGCACCAGGATATGCCACAACAAATACCGAAATCTGTTGGGAACACGCGGTGCCATGCAAGAGTATCCCCCAACCCATGTATGGAACCAGCTATCAACAAGGGTATTTGAAACAGCAATTGACCACATCTGCATGATGGCACAAAAATGTGGAACTCTTCCACAACAAGCATCCATGCATTGTAGCAGTTTTGCTTTTGGCAACAACTAATGGGGTATTGTTCGGTTTCCATTGTTCCAGTGCTCATTATCAAACCAACTTGCAATCCTTTCATATCCCAGTGCCAACACTCAACAGTAAGGCAAATGGACAGATTTGGGGGGCAATGCATAATCACACGAAGAATCTAGGCACCAGGATATGCCACAACAAATACCGAAATCTGTTGGGAACACGCAGTGCCATGCAAGAGTATCCCCCAACCCATGTATGGAACCAGGTATCAACAAGGGTATTTGAAACAGCAATTGACCACATCTGCATGATGGCACAAAAATGTGGAATTCCTCCACAACAAGCATCCATGCATTGTAGCAGTTTTGCTTTTTGCAACAACAAATAGGGTATTGTTCGGTTTCCATTGTTCCAGTGCTCATTATCAAACCAACTTGCAATCCTTTCATACCACAGTGCCAGCACTCAACAGTAAGGCAAATGGACAGATTTGGGGGGCAATGCATAATCACACGAAGAATCTAGGCACCAGGATATGCCACAACAAATACCGAAATCTGTTGGGAACACGCGGTGCCATGCAAGAGTATCCCCCAACCCATGCATGGAAGCAGCTATCAACAAGGGTATTTGAAACAGCAATTGACCACATCTGCATGATGGCACAAAAATGTGGAATTCTTCCACAACAAGCATCCATGCATTGTAGCAGTTTTGCTTTTTGCAACAACTAATGGGGTATTGTTCGGTTTCCATTGTTCCAGTGCTCATTATCAAACCAACTTGCAATCCTTTCATATCCCAGTGCCAGCACTCAACAGTAAGGCAAATGGACAGATTTGGGGGGCAATGCATAATCACACGAAGAATCTAGGCACCAGGATATGCCACAACAAATACCGAAATCTGTTGGGAACACGCAGTGCCATGCAAGAGTATCCCCCAACCCATGTATGGAACCAGCTATCAACAAGGGTATTTGAAACAGCAATTGACCACATCTGCATGATGGCACAAAAATGTGGAATTCTTCCACAACAAGCATCCATGCATTGTAGCAGTTTTGCTTTTTGCAACAACTAATGGGGTATTGTTTGGTTTCCATTGTTCCAGTGCTCATTATCAAACCAACTTGCAATCCTTTCATACCACAGTGCCAACACTCAACAGTAAGGCAAATGGACAGATTTGGGGGGCAATGCATGATCACACGAAGAATCTAGGCACCAGGATATGCCACAACAAATACCGAAATCTGTTGGGAACACGCGGTGCCATGCAAGAGTATCCCCCAACCCATGTATGGAACCAGGTATCAACAAGGGTATTTGAAACAGCAATTGACCACATCTGCATGATGGCACAAAAATGTGGAATTCTTCCACAACAAGCATCCATGCATTGTAGCAGTTTTGCTTTTTGCAACAACTAATGGGGTATTGTTCGGTTTCCATTGTTCCAGTGCTCATTATCAAACCAACTTGCAATCCTTTCATACCACAGTGCCAACACTCAACGGTGAGGCAAATGGACAGATTTGGGGGGCAATGCATAATCACACGAAGAATCTAGGCACCAGGATATGCCACAACAAATACCGAAATCTGTTGGGAACACGCAGTGCCATGCAAGAGTATCCCCCAACCCATGTATGGAACCAGGTATCAACAAGGGTATTTGAAACAGCAATTGACCACATCTGCATGATGGCACAAAAATGTGGAATTCCTCCACAACAAGCATCCATGCATTGTAGCAGTTTTGCTTTTTGCAACAACAAATAGGGTATTGTTCGGTTTCCATTGTTCCAGTGCTCATTATCAAACCAACTTGCAATCCTTTCATACCACAGTGCCAGCACTCAACAGTAAGGCAAATGGACAGATTTGGGGGGCAATGCATAATCACACGAAGAATCTAGGCACCAGGATATGCCACAACAAATACCGAAATCTGTTGGGAACACGCGGTGCCATGCAAGAGTATCCCCCAACCCATGTATGGAACCAGCTATCAACAAGGGTATTTGAAACAGCAATTGACCACATCTGCATGATGGCACAAAAATGTGGAATTCTTCCACAACAAGCATCCATGCATTGTAGCAGTTTTGCTTTTTGCAACAACTAATGGGGTTTCGTTTGGTTTCCATTGTTCCAGTGCTCATTATCAAACCAACTTGCAATCCTTTCATATCCCAGTGCCAGCACTCAACAGTAAGGCAAATGGACAGATTTGGGGGGCAATGCATAATCACACGAAGAATCTAGGCACCAGGATATGCCACAACAAATACCGAAATCTGTTGGGAACACGCAGTGCCATGCAAGAGTATCCCCCAACCCATGTATGGAACCAGCTATCAACAAGGGTATTTGAAACAGCAATTGACCACATCTGCATGATGGCACAAAAATGTGGAATTCTTCCACAACAAGCATCCATGCATTGTAGCAGTTTTGCTTTTTGCAACAACTAATGGGGTATTGTTTGGTTTCCATTGTTCCAGTGCTCATTATCAAACCAACTTGCAATCCTTTCATACCACAGTGCCAACACTCAACAGTAAGGCAAATGGACAGATTTGGGGGGCAATGCATAATCACATGAAGAATCTAGGCACCAGGATATGCCACAACAAATACCGAAATCTGTTGGGAACACGCAGTGCCATGCAAGAGTATCCCCCAACCCATGTATGGAACCAGGTATCAACAAGGGTATTTGAAACAGCAATTGACCACATCTGCATGATGGCACAAAAATGTGGAATTCTTCCGCAACAAGCATCCATGCATTGTAGCAGTTTTGCTTTTTGCAACAACTAATGGGGTATTGTTTGGTTTCCATTGTTCCAGTGCTCATTATCAAACCAACTTGCAATCCTTTCATACCACAGTGCCAACACTCAACAGTGAGGCAAATGGACAGATTTGGGGGGCAATGCAGAAACACACGAAGAATCTAGGCACCAGGATATGCCACAACAAATACCGAAATCTGTTCGGAACACGCGGTGCCATGCAAGAGTATCCCCCAACCCATGCATGGAAGCAGGTATAAACACACAAGGGTAGCACGTTTATCACTCTGGTAATGAGGTAGACGTTAATTAATCAGCGGCCTTGCAGTTAAGATCTTGACAGATGTTCCATCACCCCCCAACCCTTCCCGTCTCCCACCCAACCTCTGGATGGGGTTTTTCGACTTTCTCTTTGTACCCCCTTTACAGGTTATGGCTGAGCCACAACGGGGTCGACATTGATATAGATTTTTGTCGAACTGAATTGATTCGAAGGGATTGGGTGGAGTTCTGGTTGGTTGGTGTGGTTTGGATGTGAAGGGCGGGCATACGGGGGGGGCACACATTTTAGATGTGCAGGGAAGAGGTCTTTTGCCCTCGGCGCCACACATTATGTTTAATTTCATATCGGTTTGGTGCTTAAATTTTTACATTAGAACACCTGTGCTCTTATTCACAAATGCATGCATGGCTGTTATGAAAGAATCCCACGTTGTTGTGCCATTATGCAGGTATGACCCAGGCAGCCCTACCAATGAATTGAAAAATTGAAGCCATTGAAAAAAGCCCTCTCCAGCACGGGGGCCGCCGCCAGCCAATGTGTGACCCCGAGGGGTGTGCGACAGCTTTGGGGGCTGTAGGGGGGGGGGGAGCCCCACCCCCCCCCCCCCCCTTGGTTGACCCAAACCTTGGGGGTCGGCGGGTCGGGCGGTCAGCCGCCAGGCTCCCCGGGGGGGGTCGGTGGGCACCCCAACATGACCCCAACATGACCCCAACAACCCCAACATACCTCAAAATGGTCCCCATGACACGCTGATCATTTTGAATATGCACAAGTGAGGTAAAAAATTTTCAAAAAAAATTTGCCAATCAACTCAGGCTCCCATCAGCCAAGGTCCGACCCGGAGGCCGGGTCGGGGTCAAAATCCTTTTTTGAGCTTTTCAGCCATTTTTGAATTCTCCACAAAATTCTGAGTATTTTGAGTACAGACACATAGGGTCGAACAAAAAAACGAGGTGATTTCCCCCTGCCATATGCCTAAAACAAAATCTCCGGCGCCTCTGGCGCCCACAAAACCCATTGTTCTGTACAACCATTTTGGGGTCTGTAGAGGGGGGGGGGGTACCGCCCCCCCCCCTTTGGGGTCGGGTCCTGACCAGGATCGGCCCCCGTGCTCTCCAGTGCATCAGCACGCACATTCAGTGAGCATGGACATGCAAGCTGCACAGTATGTCTGCAACAGCAATAGGGTCTGCCCTCTGTGCACAAAATAGCCATGGCAATACTTGACAAAGAGCTCTTTCAGAAAAATGTCAATGCTGAAAAATGCAAGAATCAAGGAATCATGTTGGCACTGCACGTGGCACTAAAAATGTGGGCTATTGATGGCTGTTCATCTGATTGGCAAATACATTTTGTGGTGTCGACACATTGTGAATGTGATTGTCCCGGCATCTTCGTGACCTCCTGGGTGCACAAAATGCCCCTCAGGATGCATTGTCCTCAGAAATCATCAATCGGGTGAGCACAGAAGAAGAGACGACAGCAGCACTGAAGATGTCTGCTGAATCGCACACAAGCCAGCGGCAAGTCTCCTAGGAAGGGTGACACTTGCCTGCAGTGAAGCGGTTGAACATCAGTATACTGTACAAGAGGGCCACGGGGTCACCTTCAAAAGACCATTTCGGTATCTCAAACAAATATATGATTGTGGAGTGTGAGCCAGTGGATGCTCCAACTGGATATTCAGGGACAACTGCATCGGAGCTCACCTCCATGATGGAAATTACCAGTCCCTGAAGCCACATCCTTGTGCTGAGTCAAATCAATTATTGCTCGGAGACGCCATCCACATACACACACACACACACCCACACCCACACACACACACAAATCCTGCGAAAATAGATTGCACTGGTCTTCTTCAGGGCCATTTCATGAATGGTGTGCACAGGCCATGCACAGTGCATATCCTATTGACAAATACCCCCAACTCGGTCCAACATTGAAACCCTTTAGAAATGCTGTAACAAATGGTGGTTGATTGACAAGAGATTCCTAGAAACTCCAGCATTTCCAAAAGAAGAGATGGTGAGGTCTGGGGTTAAGCGGTTGTGTAGATGAAGTGGTTGCGTAGATGTCCTGAAATCAGCTTGGTTCACCATTCAGAAATCGTCTTGCAGGGGCAAAATGGAGTGCTTCTTTCCCCAAGCAGATGATTTGGCTGATGATGTGCGGACACGATGATACTTAGGCGGGCCCCAGTAAGTCCCAGGAAACAGCCATTTGCAGTTTGATTGCTCGGGATTCTCGCGCCAGGGATTTTTAGCGGTTTGCACCTGTGTGGGTCTGCAAATCCATGGGGAGGCCATAAACGCCATTAGAAAGTGTCAAGGCAGTAGTCACTACCAATGGCCTGTATGGTGCAAATTTGCATTTTCGCTTAGGTTTCTCAAACAATCAGATGATTTGCATGATCATTGTGGTGATAAGCTATGTGCTTGCAGGACATAAATGCAGACGCCTCATATAGTGGAGTAAGTCAGTAGTGGGTAGCTTTGGTACACTGTACACCCCACAGAGGAGGGGCGGCAGGGGTGACTAGCACCAATGCCGATGAAACCCACCCTCCAACCAAACCCAGGGAGTTGGGCGGGGTGTCTTGGAAGGGCCGCCCCCCCCCCCCCAGGACGTCCTAAGATAACCACATTGCAAATACCACCTTGGGTCAACGCAGGATCAGCAGGCTCTACAGCAAGGAGTGATCAAGTGTGAAGCACCCCACAAATACACACATACGGGGTAACTTCAAAAGCTACAACAGAAGCCAATTCTCTCAACGACGGTGCAGATGCCACTGCTTTGTTTGAGAATCTGACAAAACCCCACGTGCAATTACAAAAGCGTGCAGACTCCCGGGATTCTTGCAGTGTGATTGATTATTATTTGTAGATGCCACACACTATCCCCTCCCACTTTCATTTGATTCCAAACATCTCGTTATGCTCTCAGTGACAAACTCAGCAGTGCAGGAAAAAAGATTTTTCTTCGTTTCTCTGGATGTGGCGTGCAACTACCGGCCATGATCAGTAGGACTCCGTGCTTGTACCACACAAATTCCGAGCAACAACTCCTGCCCTCCTTGTGTCCTTCTGCTGGTTTGATTCATCTTGCGTTTGAGGCTCGGTTAGCAGTCCCTGGAGCCGCAACAGTGGTTCAGATGACCAGTCCAGGTACATCAGCACCACCACCAAGGCAGGTGGTGGTGTTTTGTTGACGACTTTTCAGTAGACAGTGCGTCAATATGCAGTGTGCAAAATTCGGTACATTTGGTACATTCGATACTAATCCGCAAAATCTCGGATTTCGGATGCTCAGGCAGCCCCCTTCAGGTGGTCCAAACATCGTTACCAGTTGAATCTATGCTGGAGACCTGTAAAACCATTTTGAACTTCCGAAAATGATTGAACACACTAATGACACGCGCCTCATTCCTGCAAATCATTCAACAGACAAACCCTCCATGGGCAATGGCGGCCTGCAACCAATGCCATTCACAAACGTGCGTGCAGACAGACAGCCAGGGATAGATGCATGCCCAAATGGCAGCAAGGGGGCTTGAACTGACTGTGTGCATCCCCTTGCCCCGTGTAAAAAGAAATGGTGCCTTCTCTGTTGAGGACCCCTCCATTTGTTCTCAGTGTGGATATGTACTACTGGAGGGCTAACTGCCGATTGATGCCAGTGAAAGCATCGGTGCGGGAGGGTACAAGGTTATGTATCCATTAGCCAGAGTGTTGAACGTGAAGCGTGTGTACTCCACCGCCAATTCTTTCCAGAACCGGGTTTTCGTGCATTTGGCTATGGGATGTGAATACATGGCTTTGCAGTGGTTGTATGCAAAGCATACAAGGGCCTTGACCTATCCGTGAATGGGAGGGCGGGCAGTACGAGTCAAAGAAAGGGTGACAGATCCATCAGACGGATGGTCACACATTCCATTCAGACTCTCCCTTTTCCCCCTGGACAGCCTCGACCTTGCCCCTCTTGGAATGGTTCGTCATGCGCACACATGGGGACCGTAAACCCCGCAACAAAACACTCTGTGTGCCTGACAACGGCTGGGCCTTCTGCTTTGGGTCCAAAGGCCTACAACTGAAGTGTAGCAACTGCTCCCTTACGACCTGAGGCAAAGAGAACCGTGACAAAGCCCACAGAGGTAGGGTGGGGGACGGTGCACGGCACGGTTGGGGCGGCAGTGGGCGGTGGGGTGGGGTGGGGGGTTGGGGGGGGCATCAAGGCTGGGTGAGTATGCCAGATGGTTCTTCTGGGTGTGCGTACGTGTTCACCTTTTGAGAAGGGGATCCTCCAGTCGTGGATGGGTGGCTTGTGAATGGGGAGGGTTCTAAAATTGTGAAAGGTGGCGGCGGGGTTGGGGGGATGGGGGGCACAGCGGCTGAATGAGTATGCTGGTTGGTACGTCTGGGTGTACCCAGGGGTGAATTACTTGAGGGGTTTTTTGGGGGGGAGGGGGGCAAAATTAGGAGGGGAAAATTTTGGAACGGCTCCTTAGAAATGAAGCGATATTTTGGTATAAGGCCCCTTACTGTTGCTTCCTAGTGGACGGTGGCTGTTATTTCCTAGTGCATGCCAGATGGTCACTGTTATTTCCTGATGGGCTCAGTATGGCTGCTGTTATTTCCTGGTGGGCTCCATGCTCCAACACATCTTTTCTTTGGTTCTTGTGCCGTTACAATCACGTGGAAACACCAAATCTCTGTCCATTTCCAACAAAATTTTGTCCCTCAGTCTGTATATGGTCCTTGAGCAATTCTGTGACAGATTCAGCTGTTACTCAAGTGGCATGTACATTGGTCTTCAGCTTCACAGGGTCCCAGGTTCAATTCCTGTGCACAGGCAGCATGCATTTCAGCAGACCAGTGAGCCCATGGTTTCTTCTTATATGAATCTCTGGGCTTCCCTTTGTGTGTTGATGCGTGGTACTGTTGCGCTGTTGCGCTGCTTGCTGCAAACACCGTTGCAGATCTGAAGCCTCAACAACAGCCTTGGGCAGAAGAAAACGATCCCTGTCTGCGTGGGTAAAGGAAAAACAGGTGCACAGGAGTTTCGTCATTGGCTGACCGGTGTGGGGAGGGGGGGGGGATAGTTGCATGACCACTCGAAGTAACGGGGGGGTTACATGGTAATCAGCCATGTGCCCAGCCCCTGTTTGACTTGCACCACTTGCCATTTGCCCAGCCCCAGCTGGATGTGCACCACTTTCCATCTCCCCACCACTCTCCTTGTGCTGCGAACATCGGCAGTCTTGAGGACATATAGAGAACACAGTGTCAGTTGACACCACGTCTCATCTCTATGTTGCGCATTCACACTGCATGCTGCACGCGTAAAACCTCTCCTACAGCCCGTGTCCGGTGCACACACATACGCACTTAGCATCCTCAAAATTGAAGGAAATATTTGGTACCAGTTGTAGGTTAGCGGATTTGGTTCAACATGCTAATGTCAAAGCCCTGTTGTTGCAACACATGATACTTGATACTAGTGAGTGCAAAAGGAAATATTTGGCACACCGATTCACTCTGATATATTCTTTTTGACGTACCCTATTCAACAGGAGGTCCAATTGTGTTTGTGGGTTTGTCACCCATAGACAACCAATAAATGCCTGTAGCCATCGTGTTTGGGACGGTCAAGTGGTCAAACACTTCGGAATTTCATTGTTGAAACAGAGGAGGACCCACACGAAGCAGCACAACCCATGTTCGTGTTAGTGGATGGGAACAGAATTTCAGCCTTTCGTCAACGAATAGGAGCACGATGTGGCCGTATTGCATGCGGAAAGGGGGGGGGGGAGTGAGGTAGTAAGACCCTGATGAGGTGCCGGACGCCAACGACTTGCATTTTGGTTGGCCATGCGTGTTCCAGTTTTGTAAGAAACTTCGATCAGGCCAAGAGGGGTGCATATGTTGTGTTGAGCAGTGGCATGTGGTGTTGCATGTGCACGATGCGCTGCAAAGAAATGGGCTTCCATGATGGTTAGGGAGACATGAGATTTACCACAGCCAGCAGGGCCCATGATGGTAGACATCTGCAACAGATGGCAAATGAGTAGGCGAGGGAATGTGGTATGCAATGTGGTGAATCCTACGGTGTGTGTTTGGATGTGACGGACAATCGTGCTAATTGGTAAATTAGTAATTGGTAATTGGTAAACCCGAAATGAACACCAATTTGTATGGCAGAGTGCACGGGTGAAGAATATGGATTGCTACAAAGCGACATTTGTGTTGCTTGAACAAGTGGATGTAGCTGATAATGCAGCAATGGATGCACACCTTTGAACCAATGGCAGTTCTTAGTGCGAAACATTGGGATGCCTCTCGTTTTAGATCGGCTGCAACGGCATGGATGATGTCGTCTGATAGTTTGTTGACCGGCTTATGATGGTCTCCAATTGCTAATATGTGCAGTGTGCGTTGAGGTTGTGGAGAAGATTCTAGTGCGCTTTGGACCCGCTCCGCGGGCATCATGTTGGGGACGCATTCTAAGATATATGGCCCAATTGGGATGTCCCATGCGTCGTTGATGGTCACTTTTGCCACATCATGGCATGTTGTCGAGATAGTTCCCTCGTATGGTGATTGATCTTGGTGATGGAGTTGTGGATACACAAGAATGCGGTCCTCGTTGGCAAGTTCGGTACGGCCCCACTTTGTAATCCAAGTTGTTGAACCTTCCATTCCTTCAGTGAAGCTTAATTGTTGCGTGCTTTGACGGTCCTTGGCCATGAGACTTGTAGCTTCCATTGATGCTTGTTGCAGGTTTTGCACGGCGGCCAATGTGAATGGATAGGCGGGTTGCATTTTGAGATGGGAAATAAAGAAGGTAACTCCGTTAAGAGTACACCTATGTTCCTCTCAAGCTGTGGATAGTGGAGTTGATGGCACACGAATAGATGCCTATAGTGCGGATTGGAAAAGGCAATTCAGCACGGCTGCCCCTGTCTTGCATTGTGAAGACAACAGTACACGGCCACTACATGCGGAATAATCCGCCTAGATGGGGTTCTCAATGGCCAGTTATCCGTGCATTATTAGGTTCTCCAAGCAGTGTTGCATTGTGAAAACGTTTGGCTTGATCTTATCATCCCTTATTGGAATTTGCAATTTGATGATGACGTATGTATGAATGGTATTGCCGCACCGCAAACGACACAATGGGTGAAATTGCAAACCTCCTAAGTCTCCGGCACCGAAGTCACCGGCCCATTCCACGGCCTTGTAAAAAACTGTAAAAAACGTAAAAAAACTATAAAAAAAACTGTAAAAAAAACTGTAAAAAACTTGTAAACAACTGCACAAGGGGTTGTGGGATGCATCCCGTCATTGCTTGATCGCTGCTAAATGGTTTGTGATATTTCCTCCCGGCTTTTGTCAATCTTTTTTGGGCCTTTCAACGGTTTGATACACCCAGTGCATAACAAACCACACGTCAACATAGCAGCAACGAGTAACACAGCCCCTGCATGCCCCTTGTTGTTTCACTTTTCTTATTGTAAATTACCAGTCACCACAGTCACCGAGTGTAAAAAAATTCCCCAACCACCAATCACCGAAGCTCACCGAAATCCCAGCTACTTAGGAGCCCTGAAATTGATGGGCAAACAATGCACAATGAAAACCACAATCCTTCCTCTGACCCACTTGCATTCGATTCTTGTCCATGTCAATGTGGGAAATCAACGGTCGAATTTTGAAGCATTATCATGGCACATTAGCGTCTCTCTGAAATTGTACCTCTAACGTCTAACCCGAACCTCAATTGCCCACAACATGCAACGCGGCGCACTCGGTTGCTTTGGAAGGTTGTACCTCCAAGAATCGGTGGCCACTCTGAAGCGAGAGGACAACTTTTCACCTTACCTCCTTGCCATAGTTGGATGGACAACAACGCCCATACAACGAGTATCACTGGGCCCTCATTGTGGGTAATAGCCCCCTCCATGCGTCCATGAAGGAATTTTCTGTCGTCACTTGCGAACAAGGCCACTGACTAACAGAGCACAGGGCCCGAAACGTGGTACCTAGCGCTCTGTGTGCGGTCCCACTGACCAATAGAGCGATGGGTCTGTCGTTTCGGAGCCTAGTGTGAAGAGAAGCCGGCCCTCTGAAGTAGAGGGGGAGGCGGCCGGCATTCCTCCTTTCGTGCCTTCACTGAAACCCTGTTGACATACCTCGCCGGCCGCTGTGTTCCAAATGTGCAAATCAATTTACTACCCTCCCAAATAATTCATCCCCCCCCCCGGTATGTACGTGTTTGCCTTTTGAGGAAGGAATCCTCAACTCATGGATAGGTGGGTTGGGGGTGAAGAGGGAGGGGTCAGAAAAACTGCAAGAGGTGGGGAGCCTGCTAATCCTCTCTGCATCTTCCGACACTCATGACAGCAGGGGCGGGCCGCCACATTGAGTGTGGAGCTATTGTCGCATGTACTTCGCATGCCAAAATATCTTGCACCAAAATGTGAAACAAAAGCACACAGTGATCCTGCAGATTTTGGCCATTTTTGCACTCTGCCTGCTACTTGGTCGTGGCTGTTCAAGATCCGTGCTCAGCCTTGACAGAAAAAAAGTATTACGACGACAAATTCAACCTTTGTCCATCAGCATACCTCTGCAAGATACTCATATATCTCCACGTCCCTGCCTGCATTGCTGTTGTGTTTGAGGGGTGCGACGCTCACGTCATGGAAATCATGTGCGTCCAAATCTCGCAGCGCCTTGAGCTCCAGGATGAATTCTTGCACCTCAGAAGGAGCCAGTTTATTGGTGCCTGCATGCAAAGATTGCCATCACCGGGACCTGCATACAGTGCCATCTACCAAAAAAAGGGGGGGCAATTACCATTCCTCAAACCCTTCACAAAACACAAAGTCAACGTATTTGCAGCAGGAAATTGGACTCACAAACATGTTCAACAGTGGCCCGGAACATCTGCCATTCAGAAAGAGGGGACCGTTCAATGAAAACCTTGTTTACCCTCCCGGGCGTTACAATCAGCCAATGGTGTCCGGTGGTGAACCCATAGGTGGGTTGGGGGGAGTGGTGTTGGCCTTCCGGAGAGCCGGGCGGTGGGAGCGAATAAGCCGCACCCGCCTGCCTGGCGCCCTTGGTCCGTTCCTGTGGGGCCCCCAAGGCGCGCCGCAAGGAAGGGCTGGAGTGGAGATCACCCTCCCGTGGCCTGGGCCTGTGCCGCGCCCGCCGCCTCTCGGGCCGTGCGGGCCCTCAATGGGACACTCCGAGGCTCTGTCTCTGCCCGTCGACGAGCTCCCGTTGTTCGTCCCCTGGGGGCCTGAGCCGCGCCCCTGCCCCTGCCCGTGCCCCGTGCGCTTTCTTCCCCTCTTTCGGACGCCCCCCTTTGGGCCCCGAGGCTCTGGCCGTGCCTGGACAACGGACAAAGCGGGTCCAGAGGATGTCTCAGGAAGTGTCGCTGCCTCCCTTTGCGTACGGACCCTGTGCCCGACGAGGGCGCGCTCTCTCCCGCTTTTCGTTCCTCAGACCCCCCTGGGGGAGGGGGTGCGGCACTCAGCAATGGTATGGGGGCTGCAGCAGCAACGGCACAGGACCTTCGAAGTAGATCGGCTGCCCCGGCCCCGGGGTCACTTTCGCTGGAGACAGACCACACGCATGTTGATGATGCAACGACGCTCGGCTGGCGATCTGTGGGCATGCGCGTGCGCGCAGCGGACGTGGTCGCGACACGGGGCGGTCCCTCACCACACATGAGTGCACTCCATTGCGTGTCGCACAGCGTCGGTGCGGCTCCTCAACTACTGGTGATGACAGCCGGTTACAATGGGGGGGGGGGGGGGGGCTGGGGGGTGAGGGGATTTCGGTCAGGGGCGGTTGAATCCAATTGCGAAATTTTGCGGAAAATTTGCGGAAAATTGCGGGAGAATTGCGATACCGTAAGCAACCCTCCTTAACCCTCAAGGAGCAACAGTTCTGGACAGGTGGCTCAGATTTTTTCTTACGGTCATACAAAAGGTCCCAAGGCAGCAACTCGGAAAAATTGCGGGAAAACTGCGGAAAATTGCGATAAATTGCGGAAAATTGCGAAAGGTTCCGGACCTCAATCCCCCCGTCACACTTTACCTGCCGCAGGAAAACTGCGAAAAGCCGTCACAAGATTGCAGCGGTCACAGCCGCCGTGACTCAACCGCCAACCGCCGCTGATCGGAGCGGGCTCTTCTCGCCCAAAACACGTTCAGCAGCACGGCGGTGTTGAAGGGATCATACGCCCCGTTTCTCGCTGAGGAGCCTGGCCATTGCACACATGCATCCGCCCTGGCTGGAGGCCGCTGGCTCAAGGTCTTGCTCTGGGTTTGCATCACTTGTGGAGAATGCATCCATCCATCCCTTGATGGGGTGGGGGGATGTTCACGGGACGGTCTTTGCTGGCACAGAACAGGTGGGCCAGTGCACATTTCCTCATCTTTGAGGGGAAAGTGGTGCAGCAACCGGCCAAAGCGGATGAGACCGCTTTGTGCCTGGTTCAGCGGACAGTCGACAGGACTCCCATACCTCCATGAGGACACTCTGCACATGGGCCAAGAACATATTCTCGTCAGTCCAATTCTTGACGTTGGAGGATTTCCAAGTCCGGTTTGTCCCGTATAGCAGCTGGTCAAGCACCAATCCATGATACACTGGGGCAACCAAGACCCCTTCGTCCACATCCTATGGAAAGAAGGGATGGCACTGATCCATTCGTCAGTCCACTTCCCGGTACGCTGCAAGTCGCAAGTGCAAAGTAGGCACAGAGATCAAAAAAAAGGGGGAGGTGTTTGAGGATATGAAGCGTGGGGGGGGGGGGGGGGCTGAGGCCTAATTGAGGTGAGCTAAGCAAAGGTGTAAGTGGAGCCGTTGGTACACTTACCTTGTTTAACACGGCTACCTCCCAAGAGCTACTGGATTGCAACAACTCAAAGGCACATAACTTCAAAAATGATGGCAATGTGAATTGGTATGAAAAACGAAACACACTGTCCAAGCAAGAACCTACTGCATTGATGCTTCTCGGAGCGTTGCCTGCATACAACACGGCATGAAGAGTCGGGGGGATGGAAATTCCTGCAAATTCGGACTAAAAAAGTGGGGGTAAAGAGGGAGTGGGGAAACCATGGTTCTTTTATTTTTTTTGACTGCCCCCCGCCCGCCCGGTAATTGCTGGCGCGTGACAATCCCCCCTTGATGAAACACAACCAGGGCATAGCATGCATCAAATGACCATGAAAGACCATGTCAGTGCTCATGTTGATTTCCAAATGGACCCCGTGTGCCGCTTTTCTAGTGGGCATACTTGACCTTGACGAGCTGAACATGCTCAACACGTGCCACTTGAATGGGCTCACTTGCTGTAGGTTTGGCTACAGGCTTGGCTGCCACCTTGCCAGAGGGTTTGGCACGAGGCTGGGCAGCACCTTTGGTAGGGGGCTTGACACCATTTTTGGCAGGGGGGCGGAGCCCTTGTGGTTAACACTATGCCTGAGGAACATCCCACATAAACACAACATGTCCTCGAAAGCGTCTACCGTATTCCACTCATACTCCACGAGAACTGTTCACCCACACCACCTCGGTGTCCCATCTAACTATCACCGCCTGCTTCCACATTACTTGGAAGGCCGCGATCATTTGATATGAGAGGGGTACCCAGCAAAAATGAGTCAAAATGCTCGTCCTAGCACACCAATCATTTGAAGGCATGCATCATGGGGCAAGTTTGTTTCAAAATATTTGCTCGTGGGCCCTTGCACAGCTGGCAACAAGGCCAATCAAGAGTATCCTGTAAAGGGATTCTCAACATTCATGATTGTGTACAGGTGTAGGGGTGGTGCTTGCAGCAGCCAGGCGGCGTCCTACTCAGTCTAGCCAATTTCCCTAGTGGGTGCCTTGACATGTAGCAGACGCTGCCCACCCCAGACACGCCTTGGAAGCGATCCCACGACCTTTCTATCCTGCATGTGTGTGTGTGTGTGTGTGTGTGTGTGTGCTTGGTACTGCTGGGTCGTGTTCAAGGGGGTATACCATTTGACCAGGTATGCACAGTCAACCAGTCACACACTGACATCCTTGGCTTCGGAGCACAGCCTTTGGTTGGTAACGGCCCCTGCTTGATAATATTACAGAAGAAGATGTGCAGCTGAGACCGGTACTGCATGGAGACAGCACCTCTTTATCACTGTGATGCACCACTTCTTCTGAGTCAGATCCTCAGTAAGGAGGTACATTATCAGGTTGATTATGTGCTAGCACATCCATGTCTCACGAAGAAAAGAGGTGGGCAATGGCATGCCTGTCCGCCCCTTCCATCAGCATGCTGAGGAAGGGGGTTTGGTAGGAACAGCAGGCATAGCCTCCTGGGCTTCATTGTTTTGGTGCCGGCAGTGCTGGGAGAATGTGCAGGGTCCGAAAATGGCCTGTTCGTGTGTGCAAGCTTGCTGAGCAGGGAACGGTGTATGCATCCTTACGCATGGCAGACTCCCCTTTTTCACGCACTCCAGTCATTTCCCCTGTTGTCCACATGCCTCTCTGTAAGAGAGGTCATCTAGAAACTGATCGCCCCGTGGGCCATGTTTCCGGGGAGGTTTGGCACGAGGCCACGGTGTTGGTTTGTTTGCCTTTGGCCTCTCGCCCTTGCACATTCTGACCCTCTGTGGGCCTGAACGTGTTTTGGTTGTGTCAACAGAGCCCCTGGATGACTTGTCCTGTTTGACTAATCCGGGGTCGCTGTCCCAGAGACGGGCTGTTGCCTGTGCCGTTGACCAGGTCCATCCAGATGCACACTCTGAGTCCATGCTGGGATTGCCGACTTCAGGACTGACTTGTGTGCGCCAGTGTGTGAATCTGCAGGATAATTTTCCTGACAGGGGCTTCTAACAACCACAATGATTCTTTCCCTTTTGTCCTTTCCTTTGCCTCCTTCTCCGCCCCCTACCATTTTTGGCGAGCGCTCTGCCCTCCCCTTGTGTTTCCCTCTCCACCTGCCCAGTTTCCTCTGGGCTCTCCATGTTCGCCCTGTCTTGGGGGGTAAAGGGCGGCGGGGGAACGGGGAGGGGGTTAGCGGAGGGGGTTAGCGGAGGGGGAGGGTGAGGGGGGTGAGGAGCGCGCCCTGTCCCTCCTTCCTCTTGAGGAGGAAGGTCCTGGCTCAAGGGGGCTCCTTGTTGGTGTCGGTGAACTTGGTGTTGGTGGTTTTGGCCACTTGCTTCTGCTGTCCCACATATCCCAGTCTGTCCTGGGCATAGTTTCATCATGTATGCTGGCTTGATGGCCTTAGCTGGCCATGTTTCCAGGGCGGGGGGGGGGGGGGGCAGACAAAACCTGGTCAGTTTGTCGCCAGCTTTCCACACAGTGCAACACTACAGGACTTTGTAAAAGGTTCACCGAGCTGGTAGAACCCGTCTTAGTTTTATAACCCTCTGTTTAGTGTCTAGGGTGGACCTAACAGGTTTGGCAAGCAACCAGCAAGCAAGCAGCAAGCAGCAAGCATTATTTTGGGCTACGTAGCTCAAAACGCGATTTCGAGCGCACCTAATCCACCCGCAACCACCCACTTTGGCGGTTTCCACCCCTCAAAATTGCCTGAACCAATGCCTAGACCCCCGTACCTGGGCCCAGTGGGCTGCGGCAAGCTGCAAGAGGTAGCCCAAAGAGGTGGGTGCCAAAATGGGTCAACAAGGTCCACCGGGTGCAAAAAAAATGACTTTTTTCAAAACTGATCCTGGACCATATGGAATGCCAAAACAAGTCTTTTTGGCACGGTTTGAGCTCGTGGTGGCCCGTTTTGGCCCTCCTAAAATCCCAAAATGCCTTGACAATGGGCTGTTTTGGGACAAAAAATGGGTCAAAAATGCGTTTTCCAAAAATGATCCTAGACCATTTGGGGTGCCTAAACAAGTGAAATGAGCCCATTTTGAGCCCATTGCAAGCCCTTTTGGCCCCTCCAAAGTCACAAAATGCCTTGAAAAGACCAAAAATCAGTCAAAAATGGATCAAAAATGTGTTTTTCCAAGGATACTTTTGGACTATTTGGGGTGCACAAACAAGTGGAATGAGCCCATTTTGAGCCCATGTTGAGCAATTTTGGCCCCTCTCAAGGCCGAAAGGGCCTTGAAAATGGGCCAATTTGGGACCACAAATGGCTCAAAAACGGGTCAAAGCTGTGGTTTTCCAGAAATGATCCTAGTCCAGTTGTGGTGCCCAAACGGATGAATACAGCTCATTTTGAGCCCCTTTTGAGCCGCTCTCATCCACTTTGCAGTGCGTACCTCATTTGTCGTTGAAATCTCCTAGACGATATTCCGTCCCCCACCAGCTCAGTCCCAATATTCAATCCTGGTTGTAAAAGGCGGACTTCAAGTCATTTCAAGGCCCGTTCAAGGCCATTGTTGTCCCGCTTTTGTCTCAGGGGCTAAGGGGCTGGAAGCTGTCCCTGCTTCCATACTCACTCTGCCCCTTCACCCCAGTGCAACACACAACACTGCATATACCATGGTAGCGCATAGCCGAGACAGCGCAGGATGAACCTTCAGCTCGCTCGGAGCTCCAATGATAGCGTACCGACCAATGTCTTGGTAAGTCAACGGCCCAGTGTCATGCCACGAAAGCACCTCTGATCGCGGTGTGGTGCCCGGGCACCCAGGGACAAACAGAGCCAACGCACGGACAGTCTAAAGAAAATTGTACAATCAGACATTCGGGACAGAGACATTCAGAATGAGTGAGAACAGGAAACTGCATCATGTATCATCGGGCATGCAGCCCACAACATAAAGCAGCCAGCCAGCGCAGATTGCCAGCAGCAACAAGAATATGTACGCATGCACCCACACCTGCAACACCTTCTCTCGGTCACATCCTTGCACTATTGTCGTACAGCCACTCAGGACTGCGAACAATGCATGCCTGGCCCAGGTGAACGTGTTGCGAAATGCCAGCAGCCCCATGCCCACAGGGCGCCCTCCCAAAGTGTTCCGGGGACACGTGGTGGGCAGGGTCAACCCAAAACCATCCAAATCGGTGTGCAACGCCCGCTCGTGGACCGTGTTCTTGAAGAACTATGCAGAGAGGCATGGTGAAGGCAATCACTATCGGGGAGTAGACATATCAAACCTTCCATATTCCACATTGTACAATGCCGGCGAGCATTCTGGGTTAGGTGTAGGGTTCAGGCGGAGGTTGGGGATAGGCCTGGGCCCTCACAACCATTACCCCAATCAGGACTGAGTATTGGGACTGAGCATTGGCAACTCCTGATAACCCGACCCTAGCACATGCAGAAGCGCATAACTCTGTATTACCAATGGGCATTCAAGGGTGTTGGTGGCGTGCAAAGGTCTTGCTAGTGTTCCCATTCAAGGCTTTTGTAAGCAACAGGAGGGGGAGGGGGGGCTGAACGAAAAGGGCAGGCACCCACTTTTGGACTTGGGGCACAACACCTAGACTATCCCTACCGCAATGGGGGGGAGGGGTGCCACAAAGGCTGAATGAGAAAATGGGAGTGGGGGGCTGGGGCTGAAACCCAAGAGGCACCCACTCACCCACCAACCAACCCACCTACATTAGCCGTATTTGAGAACTTGGGCTGAACAGCGATTTTTGGGCCCAAAAGTTGGGGATCCCCTGTCTCGAAGGTGCCAATGAAGGGGAAAAAATGTACTCACCCGCCCCCCCCCACACACACTCACGCAGCCTTGGTGGCACCCCACCTCAACAACGCAGCATTGGGATTCTCGTCAGGCCGCTACAAGCAGAAATAAACCAGTGTCTCAGACATGTAGACGACGAGGCGCCTTTCTGCAGGCACAGTAAGGGATTGGGGGGGGGGCAAAGGGTCCAGGAGGTTAGTGCTGTCCCGCCCACCAAGACACCACCACTACGGCTAGTTCTCAAGGCTCGCCCGCATTGCATCGGGGGTTTGGAGCCCCCCATGGCAACTGTCCCTCAGTACTGCACCGCCACCGCACCGCTCTGTCCCGTGCTAGGAAAGGAATGCATGAAAAAGGTGTACACCGACTTCAGCAGTAGCCCACAAATCTTCTTCGTTCCCCTCAGCCCCCCCCCCCCCCCACCGCCCCCCCAGACACACACCAAAAAAGAGCAGTGGCAGATCTGCCTGGGTGCTTTCTCACAGCTGGGTTGATCTGACAACACCGCTAACAATGCGATTCTCAGTGCTGCCAGCACCCTGAACCCCAGACACCTACCTGTCAAAGCATGGGGCTGCATGTGTGTGCTTGGGAGCTCACCTGTTTTTTTCCTGAGCTGTAGCAACCAGTGGACAACACCCCTCAGATCCCCATAACTGCGTTGCTGAGGAAGATTGTGCCCGACTGCAGGTGCGCGTAGCAATAGCACTGGGGTGGGCGTCTGATTTCCCACAATGGTGGAAAGGACTGAGAAAGAAAATCCTTGCTCCTGCCTCAGAAAAATGGCCCCCAAAGACTAAATACAAGAGAAGGTATTTTTAGTTTTTTCAGGTCCTGGTGGCAATATCTCTGGACCTCCCCAGACAGTCGTCTTGCCAAAACTGGATACAATTGATAGTTTTTTGGCGCCTTGGTGGCAATCTCGTTGGCCCATCCTCAGGCGGATTCTCCCGGAGGACTTGAGACAAGAGAAACTCTTTCAACCCCTGGTGGAAGGTCCCTGGACTCTCCGTCTCGGGGGTCGGAAATCACAAATCTTTTGGAATTTCGTTGTTTTGAGCCAAAAAATTTGTCAGCTCCCCAACGGGTGGGGTTTGCTTGGGCGGTGTGGGCTGAGCACTTCAGTAGTTCCTGCAGTTTTTGTTGAGACGGCGTGCTTGGTGGCTTCAGGCACCCTGTGGTATCCCCCTAAAGGGGGCGGGATTGAGGATGTTGTGCACATGGCAGGACCTTCAGCATCCTACTATGGGTACAACATCACACCATTCCTGATACCACCCCTGAAGAGGGATGCCACAGAGGCCGGCTCCCCCCTGGAGTGCCAAACCCAAACATGCAACAATGGTCAGAGGCAACCTGAGCCAAAGAAGCCGAGCGCCCCTTCACTGCTTGTGTAGGTTCTGGCGTAAAACTGGAGTCGCTTAATGAGAGGCTGGCCAACCGTGGTAATGCCTGCAGAATGGAGACAGGGAGCTGGGACAGGGTCCAATGCATCCTTTCAAAGGAGGGGAGGGGGGGGCTAACGAAGGGGGGTGGGGTCCACACACACTCCCCTCCTGCCTCCACTGCTCTATCCTCCCCTTATGCCTCCACTGCCCTGCTGTTGGAGCGCATAACCAGCTGATGCACCACTGCCTCACCAATAAAAATGTGTGCGCAGTTTGGGAAGCGCTTACTGGCTCGAATGGGGGCTGGAGCCTAAATGTATCATCCTGTTTGCAATCACACGGGTACATCACAGGCAGGGCACAACCACTTGTCTGCTTGTTGCATCCTGTTTGTTCACCCGGTCGTCTGCAGCCTCCTCTTCCTAATCAGAAATGTCTCCTCGGCCCCTAAAATCAACACCCAGTACCCAAGCCACTGCCTGTTACCTCAGATACCGCAGATAGAACAACAAAAATGACACAAAAACAGTCTGTGGAATGCTGCCTTCACGTTTTCCTTATTGCTCAATAGTGTTGGGCAAACAACCATCGCTTCTATGCATGCAAAAGACAAAACAACTTTGGCTACAATTTGAATGTCTGATCATGTTGTCTGCGATTCTGGGAGGCGAATCGATTCCGGGACGTCTCTGCACAACACAGCAGCAAACACACGTAAGTTTGGTTGCTGCCGATGGGTGGAGCGAAGAAAATTCCCATTGGAGTAAAAAGGCAAAAGAGTGAAATGTTGAAACCAAGAGGTGCCGTTGGCACACAGGACCATTTTCTAGAAACAACCTCGCTCCAACACTCCGAAAACCACCAGACGCACTGCATTCCAAGCTAGACATCGTGAAATTGATCTCCCGTTTCAGCAGAAATTCAGGTGGTTGGCTACAGGGGGTCCATGGACGTGAATGCACTTACACCCAATACACCTATTGGATAAGAACCTTTTGAGCTTCAAAACAAACATGAAAACCCACTGCCCGGCTGCAAGAGCCAATGTCAAGCCAAGTCACAGTCCTTTTCGGATAGATTTAGGAGTACATCCTTTCATTTTGACTGCATTCTGTTATCCTGGAGGAGCAGGTTTCGTTTGTGCTACCAAACTGGTTGGGGGAAACAGCATGGCAATTTGCAAAACACTGGATCTGCAGAACCTGTTTTTTGTCAAGCTAAATGCACGCCCGTACCTGGAGGGAATCATCAAGCATATTGCGAAACTTCATATTCTGCTTGCCAGGTAAGATCTCAAACGTTGATCCATACTCAGGGTGAGTCCCATCGAGGACATGGTGAAGGTCGCTTGCACCAAGAATCTTCTTCTCCTGCAACTTGCTCTTAACCATGTGCGACTCTTCGCCAAACAACTTCTGCAGATGTATCTCAAGGTTGAGTCTGTCCTCCAGCTGCCGTCGCGCCAAACTGAACTTATTTCCTGGTAAAACCTCCCGCAGATCTTCGAAGTTGTCATGCTGCTTTTGAATAATGGACACAAGCGTCTTTACACTCCCAATGTCATGAGCCTTGAGCGTGGACACCACATCAGGACCTGCGCCGCCACTCAGGCCGGTACAAAACTCATCAAGCTCCGCCTACATTGGGAGTGAGATTAGGGGGCTGAGATTGGAACTGTTGCTAGCAGGCCGAGTTCCGATTATTTTTCGGTTTCGCTTCTGGTGATGCTTTGGGATTGCCTTCTAGGGGCAATAATTAGTATGTGGTGTCCATGCATTGGTGATTTAATGCCAAAAACCACATTTGGGCTCCATACATAGCAATCTATGCACCATTTCATTTTATATTGGAATTTTGCAGCAATGAAGCTGGGTGGACGTCAGCCAACCAAAAGTCCCTGGGCCATTTGGAGATTCAGCGAGCAGAATCTCCAGACAGAGATGCAAGCAAACAGCTGATTTGGCCGGCCAGCTGGTTGCTAATTCATCCCCACCTGACTCCGGCCTTCTGGCTCACCATGGCCCCATTACTGTTGATTGCAATGTCTGCAAAATTTGGACTGTACCCAACAGATCAACATGCACGGAATTTTTTTTTCTTGTGTTTATATTTCCTGGACGGTGTACACTGAAGCTAAATACCTTTACCCTGCGGCGCGTGCAGCGTACCTGCAATGTGCCCGTGGCGCACAGTAAGCGCTCCCATGGTGCACTAGTTGCAGACACCAAACACTGCCTGCTGCAGGAGATGCAGTTGACCAGTTGTAGACATTGCCTGCATGTTGCTGACGGGAAGAGGCAATATTAAGGGTGGATAATGGTACTGTTTCTGTGAAATGTGCTGAAACAGTGTTTGCCTGTGCACAAGAGTACACCAGTCTAGTGTGTAGACACTACCTGCTACACCTGTTACAGTTGACACGCTGTAGTTTTGTGCTAATTCTGCTTGCGTGCCGTACATGCAAAGCGACAATATGAAGCAAGGGGCTGAGCGCCCTTCCCTGCAAGTCGGTGTTGTCACAAAGTTTGTGCACATGGGTATGACAATTGGTATCTCATCGATAAAGTATGCTTTTTGTAGACATTGTTTGCATGTTGTAGACAGCAAGAGACAATATTAAGGAAGTGGCCAAAGGTCCCCGTTTTATGAAATGGTCCAGTGACAGCGTTTCTGGTGCGCATGGGCACAACAGTCTTTGGTTTGTAAACACTACCTGCAGTACACCCGGTCTGGTGATTGTAGAAATTGCTGGGATGCTGTAGATGCGAAGAGACATTGTGGGGCCCCTTCCAAGCAATTTGCAAGGGTCCAAAAACAGTGTTTATTTGTTCGACAGACACCATCGCTCTCGACAGAGGAGACACTATGGCACCGCCACATCGAGCCAGGGCTGAGCTTGAGGGCAGGATCTTCAATGAGCAACAAACGACGTTTGTATACTGCCTCGTCTTGCCCAATCTGGCGCTCAAAGCACTCTTACACGCCACCATAGGTTTCGTTTAGCTTACTTCAGCAGATTACCTCTGAAGCCCACGAAACCCATTGTTCCGTAGAACCATTTTGGGGTCCATAGAGGGGGGGTCCCTCCCACCCCCCTTGGGGTCGGGTCCTGGCTGGCAACCACCCTTGCCGTCATAGGGAGTGCCCAAAGCAGGGATGGCGCAAAGTTCATACACAGCACATTCCATATTGGGGACAGGCAACAAATGCACCATTTGTGGGGGGAAGAGGCGTACAGGGGCATATGTTACATAAAAAACGCATGCGTATAGGTACCACTATATTGCCTCTATTCCAAGATAATTACCCAAATTGCGCGCCGCAGGGTGCGCCGTAGGTGCCGCAGGATAAGCAACCCCCATGTCGACTACAACACAAAAGGTCTACAAACTGCACACTATCGTACTTCAATGGCACAAAGAAAATATCCCATATTGTTCACTACAACACAAATCATGCGTTGCTTTCCAGCTGCCCGTGCGCAAAGAAGTGCTGCCCGTGCGCAAAGAAGTGCTGCCCGTGCGCAAGGAAGTCGCTAGCCTACACAATGCTCCCTCAAGAAAACTCCCCTTTGCATGTGGCAGAAACCCATTCCAGCCCTCACTTTCCACTGTCTCTGTGAATCCAATCTCTATAGGGTGTATGTATGTCGTAACAAACACCGTCTTGCATAAAATTTGGGGATCGTCTCTGAAAAGATAGCACCTTTGGTAACCGTTTGTTTGGGATCGTTTAGTTTTGATCGTGTGTAACAATGAGGCTGTGGCAGGTGCAGGGAGGGCAGGGGCAGGGGCACCAGACAAGGTTTTGCCGAGCCACAGCGGAATGGGGTGCTTTCATCGGCCACCCACCAGGCTACCACTAGGGACATGCTTCAGCAAAGGGGGCAGGGGGGTGGGGGAGCCTACCCCCCCTTCCCCCTCCCCTGCCGCGGAATATACCCATGGTGAAAGAGCTGAATTGTTCCACAGTGACGCAATCAGCACATGGAATTCTGGTGCTTTTTGGACACTGGTCTCGGTGGAACATGTTTGGCCTTTCTTGGGTGTGCCTCTCGTGCAGGACAGTGCATTGGTGCTGGGGCGGTGAAAGACAAAATTTACATGTGATGCAAAAGGTCACTAATGCATCGCAGCTGTGCTGCCCATTGCGTGCCTAAGGATGACTGCATTTGAAATCCATGCTGCAGGCAGCGAACCTCATGGTATCGTGGTGCCATTCCCCCTTGCTACTTTCACGAACTCATGTAGGGTGGCCGTGGGTGTACTTGACAGCATGGCAGTTGGTTCTGCGTACCGTATGCCTCTTGTCGCTTGGCCCCTTTAGGACTATCTTCATCCAGCAGATCTTGAGGAAGGCAGTGGCCCAGCAGGAAAGATGAAACACAAAGTCAGCCTCAAGGTTTTGGGGCCATCCCAAAAAACCTGCGGTTCAGCTGACAGAGAGTGGACCGGGGAGGAGGCGAGGGGGTCTAGGGGAGGGCTGGAGGGGGCCAGAGGGCGAGCCCCCTGCCGGAAATTGAAGCAACTCACTTGGCTACCGCTCAGGATTACCATGTGGGCTTGTCAGGGGCTGATCCGCCCATCCAAGCACACCCCCCCAGCTGCACATGCAATGTTTCCACCGGCCCACACATTGATGGTGTTTGCAGACCATTCTGGCAACAGGCAGAGGCGGCAACCTGGCTTTGACGCAATTTGCCAGGAGGGCAGGGAGCTCCCACTGCACCAATGCGCGGGCTATCTGGTATCAAAGATGTGATATCTGGGACCGAACCCGGAGGAGTGACGTAGGGATCAGTATCGGACTCGACCGTTGCTAACGAGGGGTCCTTTACCACAATGATGGATGTTCTAGTCCTCTTGGGCTCAGCCGTGAGCGTGATGGGCATGTCGGAACCGGAGCGGCGCAACTCAGCCAATGCAGTTGGGGGGAGGGCTGCGTGTGCTTGCCTGATGAGCTGGATGCCTAAGAAACGAGATGCCCCGAGGCGGCAACAACAACCCGGCACCGAACGGCCTGGGTAAAAAATTCCCAACGCACTATATTTTCAAATTATTTGGAAAGGGTCATTGGACAGATGTCACCCACGTTTTAGTGATCAAATGAGAGCCTTGATGCATCCGTCCATCCTTCAGGCTTCGTGCGCCATCTTAAGAAACGCCACTGCCAAGACCCCTGAATTTCGCCAGGGGAAAATTTCGCCACCTTCCTGAAAGACGAAATTTCCCCGCGAAATTGTCCCCCTACGAAGTCCCCTCCCTCCTGGACTGTTGCTGCTGTGCCAAACCTGCCACTCATCCTCCCATCTTTGCGCGCAACGGACCCATGAGGCTAGAGGAGTGAGAGGGCCCACACGTTCGGCTGGGGGCCCGTGTGGACTGCCGTACGGTTGCGAGTGCAGACAAGACCTGAGCATGGTGCCGGGGCTGGGGGAGAGAGGCAACCCTTGACCGCCCTTGGGGACACTTGAAAGCCCTTGACAGCACGCCGCACCAAAGATCCCAAACATGTCGTCACCGGGGGGGGGGGGGGTATGTGTATACTTTTTGAAATCTGCATGAAAACGCCGTTTCAGAAATGTATGGGTTTGGGGGGGAGGGCTTGACATTTTTCAGCGCAGCACGACACATGGGACGGTGCACACAAACACGGCACTGCACCGTTCAACCATTTTTATTCAGAATCACTGTCATCGTCAGCATTCCTTTCTTCAGGCAGGGCAGGGACCCCATTAGGGCAGACATCCCCCTGTTTGTGGACAGGGACATATTTCTTCAATTTTTGCCAATCCACCAACCTCCGTGCCTTCACTGGCACCCAAGCTGTTTGAGCGCATCCAGGGCGCCTCCACCCCACTCCCCTTGAGCACGATCAGGTGGCCTGCACATGGAGGGGATGCACCCAATGTCAAGCATAGGGGCTTGTGGAGGGTTGTGAGGGATTGTGCAGGGTTTCTTTGCCGGCTGGAGGGCCATCAAGGGGTATCTCAAAGTATCTAGGTATACGGGCGCCAACGGCAGTCTTGCAAGGTCTTCTTTGACTTGTCACATGAGGCAAATGGGTGTGTGGGTGGGTACGTAAACCCCCGCTCCAACCTGGGTACCTCTGACGACACGTCCGCACCGCGAAAGATGTGACAGGCATGCAGAGAGTCGTACCAGGTCGAGATACCGGGATGCATGCCACCCGTCAAATGTATGCTTTTTGACCAGTGCCTCGTTGAACCGCGACCCAAGGTTCAAATTTCTTGACAGATTTGAAGAGCAGGCGTACAATTCCCAGCCACAGGTTACATACCATTGCGAACCCAACTGTCATAATACGGGACGTGCAGGCTGAAATCGAGGATCACATAGCCCCCCAACACGAGAGAGCCACTTGGCCACATTGGCACCGGATCGTGACGGCTCTGGCGGTTACCTGCATTTTGAGGGGTACACGTAATCGGGGCAGCTTGAGGCCGAATTGCAAGAAATACACAGCACAAGGGACCGCAATGGTAACCAACAGGCAGTCGCGCGTGGACACAATACCTTCAACGTGTATCTTGCCTGCGATGTCAGTCTCCATTGGCTCTCGCATCGCTGCATGGACCCCTTAGGCGAGGCACAGTGTGGTGAACATGTATGCATGAGAGGGACCACGTGTGTGCATTCCAGAGGGGGCACACACATGCGGACGACTGGGCACACATGCATGTGGATGGCAGAGGTGTGGAAACAAACGCAGCGGGGCCCATATCAAGGCGATGCATACCACCAGTGGCCCCTCCTGAGCACTTCTGCATTCGCATCCGAAAATCCACACTGCTCAGCACTTGAGATGTCATCAGGGACAGCAACATCCTTTGTGCTGTAAGAAGCGGCAAAAAGGCGCTGGAACGTGGCAGGTCCACTACCCTCAGCAGTGCCTGCAATGCGCTCCCCCAGCGCTTGATAGTGTATGAATTCACACACTTGGTTTGCGTTAGGGAATCACGGCTCAAGTACACAAATTCAGCTCTTCCATCTCATTGACATTGAACAGAAATGCAGTATTCCTCCTTCTGTTTGTGTTGCGCCGGGTGGACATCACACCAGCACACTCGACGAGCACGCGCAGGCACAAGCCCAAAGAGATGCCAAAGGAATGGAGGCCTCGTGTTATGGAAAATCGGAGGGGGTGGGGGATGGGCAATCACAACAAGTTATTGGTCCCCTTCTTCCCTAGGTCTCATGTTTTTCCACCGAAAGGGCTCGCAGCAAGGGGTAATGTGGGGCATTGCCGTGCTGCACTGTCCGAATCTCCAACTTCCAGCTGATTGCCCGAGTCCCCCCCCCTTTTGCATCCCCCTCCCCCCTCCCCTTCCCTCAGGTCTCTGCCAAAGGTATTCCTTCGGTGCTCCTCAGACAGCGGCGGTCCCTTTGCTCACAACTTCGCTTAGACAACCCTCCGCACCTTCTGCAGCATATGACTGGCACAACACTTCGGGGGCTCTGAGCTTCTCCTCCAGCGTCGCCTTGTACAAAATGGACCTGAGGGCCGTCTGCACATCGCCCGCAGTCACCCCAGCGGGCAGCTCGGCAGAGGAAGAACGGGCGGTGGCCGAGGCCCGCGGTGCAGCGTGTGCCGAGACGTCTGCAACCTATAGGTTGTGAGAGGGAGGGTGCGCCCTCAGCGCGGCATTGGAGCATCCAGCCCCCCCCCCCCCCTGACCTCACAGGCAGGAGTTCCATGCGTACCACATGGGAGGGCCTGCACGGTGCGCATGTGAAGTGCCACTTGGGCTGCCGTCAGCACATTGGTTCATCGGTGCCTCCAATTCGCGATTTGTCAGTCGTTTTTGTGCCGCTTACCGCCGCCCCCCCAGCACGCACAGCAGCTCCTCAATCAGACTCGCAGGGAACATGCACTGGCATCGATCCGCATTGAACCGATAATCCACAGCGACTGAAACCCGAACAAGTAAGGGTCTAGAATTTAGACAACAACAATCTACATCAGTTTATGACTCACTCTCTGTCTGCCACTGATAGAATTCTGGGAAATGCCACTATCTAGCGACCTGCATGAAATACCAACATTAGCAGCCATCCAGTACATGTAATACTTGCAGCTATCCGCAGTGCATCAACGAATAACAAAGGCCAAAGGTTCCAGAAATATCAGCAAACATCTACAAACACTCAAAATACATTAACGGCTTTCCAAACCTCTTCATGATCATACCAGCTAACATGTCAAGTAAACAATAGAACCACCAACAAACCACCCACCATTCGGAGACTCACAGAAAATAGCTACAGCTTTGCAAAGACCCGACAAAGTACCATCTGCCAATCAAAGCTCTTTGGGCAATAGTGGCATCCAATTAAAACTGTCTACAAAATAAGCTGCTTTAAAATCAAAATCTTGTATGAAATATCAGTGGCCATGTTGAAATCTCTTAGAACTACCAGCAAACAGCGAAAAATACCTTCTACCTTCCAAAGAAGATCTCTTGGAAACACGAACAACCATCGGACGAGACAAGAAACACCACTAAGCACCCCAAGGCCACAAAGAAACACCGACATCCATCCACAAACCAACATCCAAGAAATACTAGCACAAACCTATACAAAATCACAACCATCCGGAGACCTCTACGTACTACAAGCTGCATCACAAACATTCTGCCAAATACCAACGGATTGAACAACGTCAAAGAATATCATCGGCATCATCAAAAGCTCTATAGTATCTTCTACCTTCACACACTCAACTCTGGATAGTTGCCACCTCTTTGTGAGTGAAAATAGTTCTAGGCCAAATTGCTCAGGCTGGGGGAAAAAATATCAATCACGCAAAAAATTGGCAAAGCAAAGCGCAGTCGTCATTTGGTAAGAACCCAATGAATGAACGGGGAAAACTAGCATGACGTGCTTGACAAACACCATTCTTCTTGCACCAAAAGGTACAAATTGTTATCATAGCCGCAAAAGTGGTGTTGGTAAGTTTTCGTCACATAGTGATGGTGTGGAATTCAGCCGCTCACCACAGCCAACTTGAAACCCGATTTTTTCGATCATTGGGTTGAATCCATGGTACCATTTTAAATTTGTCCTCTACAAACACCTTATCTATTCCCCCGTTTGCTCAATGAATTTCGGCCACAGCGAGAAATCTATTGCCATACAAATGCACAACATTTGCGTCCTTCCCACTGTTTCGGGGAGGTCCTTCAACTGTGCAGCCAGGCTGCAAAAACAACCTGTTTTTCAGTAAAAAAGAAACACATTTTTTGGCCTTTTCTTTGCCGAAAAATGGCTTTCCTGGGTGTTGGCAACCCTGAAACACCTGTTTTTCTGCTTGCAATATCCTGCAACACACTTTTTTTTTTGAGCCTGGCGCCTTCAAAATGGGGGAGGGGGAATGTTCACCTCTCCAGCCAGACTACAATAACACTGGTATGGGTGAAAAACCGGCATGTTTTAGGCTTTTTTTTTTGGCTCAAAACCCGCATTTTTGGTGCTCGTAGCCGTGAAACAGTTGTTTTCTGCTTCAATATCATACATGACATATTTTTTTTGGGTCTGGCACCCTCAACATATGGGGGGGGGGGGGGGTTGTTCTTCCACTGTCCAGCCAGGCCAAAAAATCCCTATTTTGGCAAAAAAAAAAAAGGCATTTTTGGGGCCTTTTTTTTTTTTTGCTGAAAAATGGCATTTCTGGGTGCTGGGAACCCTGAAACACCTGTTTTTCTGCTGCAATGTCGCACAACACACATTTTGTTTCGAGTCCGGCAACTTCAACAGGGGGGGGGGGATCAACTCTCCAGCCAGGCCACAATAAGACTGTTTTGGGGTCAAAAAACAGTGTTGCTTTTGGTGCTGGCAGCCCTGAAACAGTTGTTTTTCTGCTTCAATATCATGCAACACATATTTTTTGGGGTCTGGCACCCTCAACATATGGGGGGGGGGGTTCTTCCACTGTCCAGCCAAGCCAAAAAAAAACCCTGTTTTGGCAAAAAAAAAAAAAAAGCATTTTCTTGCCAATACCCTGCCTTCTCGGGGGCTCAGAATTGGGCGGAATGGCTACATAACCCCTGCCTTCTGGGGGGTCCCCCAAAAAGAGGACAAAATGAGCCATGTCGGGCTGGTGAAAAACTGCCCTTAGGGGCGGTCCTTAACGGCGGCCCTACCACCCTGCTTAGGAGCACATGACTCCTGTTGTACGCCATTGTCAAATGTAAAAATGATGGTTGAGACCATTTCCAGACCCCATCCTCCAAAAGCACGGGCGGCCCACTCCTTCCAGGTGCATACGGCAGCACGCTGCGCCCAAATGCACTGGGTGGCTCTCCCTGGTGCGCGAGACGAGCCAATACACACCCTGCGGCCCCAGAAGGGAACGGGGGTTGGCAATGACCAGGGAGCAACGGCTGCGCCAATCAAAATGCAGAGCTTTGCCCGCCCCTCCATAAGTGGACGTCAGCCAGGGGTTGCACTCCAGCACGGGGAACAAGCGGTGGATACCTCAACGCCAGCAAGCTGCTGAGGTGAAGGGGGGCTTGAGCATAGGGACTCGTTGGGGCTTTCTTCGCCGGTCGTCTGCGACATGAGAAAGCAGCCGTGGACATGCTCTCTCTCTCCCCCTTCATCTCCTACACTGCATCTCGGGATTGTCACAGCCCGCAGAGTAGCGACAAAAGCTCGATTTTTGCCGATTTGCCAAAACCCTGTATGCAACAGCGACCGCGCGCACACGCACGCCTGTTTTCCACCCTCAAAGCGACACTGGCGGAGCTGGACATTGCACAGCAACCAGCAACCACTTTTGCGCATCTTCGTGTTGGGGATTAATCAACGCTGGGCAAACATCCCTTCCCACAACACATGGGTGGGGGATGGGGGATCCTTTGAAAACATATCCGTTGACCAAACCCTGCTGAATATTGCAGATGGCCACGAACAATGAAGCAACTCCAGTTCCATCCATGGCTTTGAATTTGTCTGAGAAATGAGCCTCACCCGCAATCATGAAAAGGGGCACAAAGGAAAAAGGGTGGAACAGGCACGGAGACCTCCACACGCAGCGATAATGGAACTAATCCCGCCGTCGCCATTGCAAGCAGACATTCATCCAAGGCCTTCGTTGCTCGCTCCTGCAAATATGACAGCATCCGGTCAGAGCGAACAATTCATGTCACGTTTCAGAGGAAGCGTAAGCCTCGAAACAGAGATTCTCAAGGGCGCTCTGGGATACAGGAAGAAATTGGAATCGAAGAGGAATCTTGGGATTGTGGGCAGTTCCGGTGGTCGCCAGCGGTCTTGTGGTCCCGGGGTGTTGAGGCATGCAATCTGCCTCGTCCTCCACCGTGCCCGGTATCTGCGTGCGCAGTTTGCGCTCCAGTGGCGCGCAAAGCACTTTTCGCATCTGCCTTGGGACAGCCTGTATGCTGGTCGCCTAAAATGCACGTGCGCCTTATGCGCTCGTGCATTTGTGCTGTGCACCAATAGAACCACCAATGACGACACCTCAAACCCGCCCTACTCCGTGGACACTCATCAACCAAAAACTGAATTTCGGCACTCAACAAACTACCAATGCCCTCGACAAACGAGCAATTACCGGAATGCAACCCTTCGGGTGCAGGGATTATGAGGGTGCTGCACTGTGGGTTTTGGATTGCCCTGAGCGGACACCCGCCCGCCGTACGCGACAGACAAAACAACCATACAATTCAGTGCACGGCAGACTGCAAAACGTCACCAGATCCCTTTCACGACCAAAAAAAAAAACACCGAGCGCAACAAAACACACACACACACACACACACAATGCAGCAATGCAAAGAAAGAGACTTTCTCAACAAGAATTCATGTACCTGTAGTGTCGTCAATGAATAGTGTCAAAGGAGTGTATTGGAGTAAATGGAATGCAGGCATTGACTTCACTCAAGAGTTTCGGTCTCAAACATAAGAATGCATTGATTCAAGCAGTGACATCAGCGAGTCAACGTATGTATCACTGATACATTAGTCGGGTGAAGTCGTACTGACAAAACAGGGATTCTCCACAATACTAGTTGCAATCCTTTTCACAATCCTAATCCTTATCACACACACACACACAAAATCCCCTGCATCACCTGCGACAACGTCGTTTCGGGAGGGGATGCTGTGCTATGTCTATGAGCACAGTCAAAGCAGTGTGAGGGGTCATAGATTGCGGTAGCATGTGGGAATCAATGGGTCGTTTGCCAGTAGTGGTGGGGAATGACTTCGGTGGGGTTTGTGACTGGAGGTGCGGTCGTTTTGGTCTGGAATGTAGTACAGATGGTGGTCGTGGTCGTTTGGTGTTGTGTTGTACTGGATGGTGGGCTGCATGGTATCTCCAGTGTCCGCCAGAGGGAGGTAGAGGTCTGGGAGTACTTTTACCAGGAAAAGGTCCCACACACCACGAGAACAAAGTTTTCGCTAGTGCAGAACGAATCCATCGTTTGTGGTTGAGACGTCTGAAATACAGCAATAGCAAACTGAAGTGTTGTAGTGGTACAGAGCAACCAATGAAACTGGCAAAAGCAAGTATCGGGCAGGGCACAGAGGAATGATGGTACTGCAGAATAGGCCAGATGCTAACAAAAATAAACTTGGACAGAAGCACTGCAGTACAAAATTCAGGTGGGGAGCAAAACGGAATAATATACCGAACCCAGAGAAGAGGAAGAGTGGAACGGATGGTTGGGGGAGGAAAGATAGTATCTTGCATGTCCTTCAGAGAAATAGCATCAGGGAAGAATGCAAGTACAGATGGTGCCGTAGGTGTAGATTGCAGTGACAAAGCCTTTGTGAGATTTATGGAACGAAAAGTGCAGAATTTAGGGGGAATGGCAGGAATCCAGGGCAAAGTAGCATAGAACTCTTTCCAGGGGGGGAGAGAAGATTGGGAGAAGCATCGGTAAGTGGTACGGACTTTCGGTATCCCTCCAGTTTCAAATTCTGTGCGTTGACTCGGATATACATTGGGGTCTTAAAAACAAATGTCTCCTCTCTCACTTGACCAACCGAATACCATTGTCCCGATACCCTGCCGTCAACTCCATGTACGCCAAAAGGGTGATTCAAGGTATGTTACACAACTTACTGGGTCTTTCTTCCTCTCTGCAAACACATCCCTCCATATTCCTTTCAAATCTGAGTCACACAATCTGGGAAATGCAGCGGAACCATTATCCGACGTCCTGGTGGTTAGGTAAAACTGGTACCCAGTTGCTCTACCGTTAGCGGTACATCGTAAGTACGGTGCAACAACCGATGTACAATGCGTATAGTGGAGAGCAATTGGGTCGCCGGGCATAGGCAGACAATGTTGTCAACATACCGGCACAGTTTTGTGTGAGGCGGAAGTTCTTTATCAAAATTGACATTGCTTTCTTTTTCCATCAGCATGATGTTGGCATTCTGAGATGCCAATTTTCCTCCTATCGTGACACCAGTGAATTGCTCCCAAATTTCCGGTCCCAGTTGGAAAAAATCGTTGAGACAGGACTCAGCTGTCACGGCAGCGACCAAGTCGTCGTCAGACAGGATGTGAAAATATTTAGGCGATTTTTTGCCCACACAGTCTAATTGCTTGGTGTTTCCTTTGGCAATGGAGATGAACAAATGGTTCTCAGCGCGAGCTGTACAGTACATTGCACGTGCTCTGGCAAACAGATTTACATAGCTGGGTCTCAGCTGTTTTCTTATGAGCGAAGGGAACATACGTTCCAAATCGAGCTCAAACCCTGCTACTGGTACACCAAGTGTATGGAAATATTCCTTGGCCGGGCGAAGGAAGTGTTTTTCCATTTGCTGTTGGTCACAGACAAGGAGAGTGAAAAAAATTGATGCGAAGAAGCGTTGAGCAACAGATGCTGCTCTGCTAATAATGCTATAGGAATTTTTCCACGGGTGTCCTCCATTGGAAAAAATCTCTCTTGTTGTGACCGAGGAAATCGGTGCTGGCGGCTTGTAGGGCAGCGACTTTCCTTTCAATGAAAGAATAACCGAGGGGGGATATTGTGAACGAGGCATTTTCTGGTCGTACGCAGGATTAGGAGGTATGTACAAAATATTGTCTGTCAGAGTCATGATGTCTGAGGCCGCAGATAGCAATTTATATTTTACAGAGAGGAAATCCGTAGGTAGAGTAGTAGCAGGAGGGGAGATGTGAAGTCGGGGTAAAACAATACCCTTCAGTTGAGGAATTTGAACAGACAAGGCATTGCGCTGTCGCATCTGACTCACATTTCTGACGACAAAAGGAAAGAGGCGCGCACACAGATAGTAATAAACAAGCAAGACGTGCCTTGAACGGACTGCGGATGAAGTAGTCAGAATATGGCGATAATTCTTGGCACCCTTGAATGCATGAATGAAAATCCTCAGGAAGGTAACCGTAGTAGCAACAACAAAGAGTAGGGGATATTTATCTACACGAATGGGAACACTGTCGGGGACAAGGGTGAAGAATTTTTGTACAAGTTTGTGAGGGAGCAGGAGCACATTTTTTGGGTGCAGACAATTATTTACAACAGTATGTACAGCAGAGGCAAAGTGTCTGAAAGGAAAGGGTTTACTGTGTGGAATTGCCTGTCGAATGGCATTGAGCTGGGTACTGAGCTGTCGATGTAAAAGATGTTTTGGAGGGGCAACACAGGTCCCCAAGGACGCGTGTAATAGTGATTTCAATTCTGGGTGGTGTGTGGTCTGGTACAATTGGGGTCCTGTAAGGATTGAATTGGGCATGGTGGAGGTGGATACATCTGATTCGGCCTGTTGGAGGGATATTTGAATTCTGTCTCTGGTGAAAACCCGAACCAGTTTTGGGGGCAATTTTTGCGGTAGCAATAGAATACTTTGTATGTATAGTTTTATGGGTTTTGGTAAAGAAGTACAGTGCAAAAACTGCTGGAATGCTCGACGAACTGTTCTAGTATGTTTAGGGGTGATGCAGGGGATATGTAGAGGAAGGAAGTAAGGCAGTGTGATGTGAAGACTTCTTTGAACAAAGGGGATGAAGCGTTTTTGGAGACATCGGTATTTCCAACCATTCAACGTACCTTTTGCTTTGGTGAGAATCATGATAGCATCGTATGGCGTAATGGACAGTCGACGTAGTTGAAGTTGACGATCCCAGAGTTGTTGATCTTGCAGAGCACTATCAGTGAGATGTCTAACCATTCGATGACGAATCAACCAACGCAGGAAACCTTTTTGTTTGTGTTTTTTGTCATTGAGATTTGGTTGGTGAGTGGCAATAAATCTTTGTTCCTGTCTGTCAGCTTCAAAGCAAGGAAGTGGTTTTACGGGTAAGGGTAGGAAATTATGGAAACCGAGTTGATGGAGGTATTGGAAGTAGGTTGGACCTCGACGTGATTTTTGGAGTTTAACCCATGCCAACCCCTGCTGGAGTTCTTCTTTCCATCTGGTGAACACTGCTCGCGGATTGGTAATGGCACCAGTTTGACCAAAGTACGGTGCTCTCAGCATGGGGGAAACAGAGGCATAAAGCCATTGACCTGGCTCAAAGAGACCAGAGATAGCTTGAGGATGAACTTCCAGAAGCAAATCACGAATCCAAGGCATGGGAGCATAGGGTAAAGCTGGAAGGGAGCGTATAACCGAACCTTTGATAGTGTCCCATGCATCCTTGTGTTTGATGTTAAGAAAGGCAGCACGCCGGATTGGAAGCTCACAATTCCATACAGACCAGAAAAAAGCAGTAGCAGACGGGGAGTGGTACAGTGGCATATTTACAGATGGCGGGGTTGTACAGTTGGGGGGTAGTACTGTGAATGCCATACGTAAATGGGTTGGTAATGGCAGCATACAATGGTGGATTGAGGATAGAGGTTTGGACATGGTTGCACAGTACAACGGGAAATTAATCGGCCATTGTAATGCTGCCTTGGTATTCTGAAATAACCAGAGGGAAGTACAGTTGTCACCCAGGGGGTAGGTGAGTTGGCAAGAAACGTGATTGTACAGGAGTGAGGGCAATAGTACCGTATCTTCCCTATGGAGAAGCAGAATGAAGCGTGCAGGATATTGATGTTGGACTAAGCATTGTGTGATACTGGGCAGTACATTGTACGGTGTATTGTAAAAATACGGTTGAAGACAGATCGCAGCAACGTAATGATGTTTATGCAGAAAAGACAGTGGGGATTTACACCAATCGATACTGTCATGCAACAGAGGCATATGTACAAAGGGTAGGGTGGTAGGAAAAGCAAAATTGGGGTGCAATTCTAGAGTAATGCCAGCAGTAACATGGAAGGCCTTAAGCAATTTGGACATGCGATTAGTCGCCAACTTTCGGCCATAGGCATATGGAAGCGGGTGAGGTTGGTTGTCCTGGGCAGAGTGAAATTGGAAATGAAATGTCATGTTCACCACCTTGAGCAACCAGGGAAGGAAACAGCGAACAATAGAGGGAGTAACGTGAGACCAGAGTGTAATACCGCGGTGTTTGCAAAAGAATGTCCAGAGTGACTGCAAAAAAGGCCAACGGTACACAGCATGAGCAAAAGCACGTACAATCTGAGAGGGAGGATAGGGGGAGCTAATAATGAAGGGATCATCAGTCTCATTTCCAGAGACCTCAATTGCTTGTGCTGTACGTAGATCTTTAATAGTTTGCAGAAAAGTCTCCTGCACGTACAGCAGACCATGCAATTCATGCAACATCTCTGCTAAGGATTTGTCCTGAGCACATTGGTTGATATTTTCATTCAGACATGTCCGTGAATTGAAATCAGGTTCATGAGTCCAATATTGACAGGTCCATTTACATAATGGGATACTCCAATTCTGGCAAAAACGTAACAAATTGGGAGCAATGCAGGCAGCAGAATCATACGAAGGAGTACATGCAGTGGGACAGGGGCAACGCCAGTGTAAAATAGAGGGAGGATATGCAGGGGAGAAAGGCGGGATAACCAAAGATGGTGAAGTCGAATCCTCAGCTACTTTTTTGCCGTAGCTTCATCCTTCGGGAGATTCTCAGGAGAGCCTTGGACTTGAATGGACGGAATGGGAATGCTATTCGAATCCACGGCAACAGCTTGAAAAGTAGGACCATTTACAAAAGCAAAGGTACCAAGCGTCGGGACCCATGGTTCAATGGGAGATCGTCGGAAAGAAAACCACAGAGGACGTCCTGGGGCAACGTCTGCGATGTTCATTCGATCTGGGGGAGCAAACGCCTTAAGCTCGATTTTCGCTGAGATGGCGGCATCAATTTTATTTTCGATGTGACCCACTTTGGTACGAACTTCACCCAAACCGGTTTCGAGGTCGGTCACACGGTCATCAAGAGATTTGGTGTCATCGACATCCATGTTACGCGGTCGGCTATCGGGGGAAGGAGGACGGGTACGCTTAGCAGGATGTGTAGGGGCAGGAGAGTCCACAGCCGCTCTTTTGCCAGATGAGTCGATATTCAAATCAATCGGAGGATCACCAAGAATAATCGGCAAAAGGGAAGAAGAGGGGCATTTTGGACCATCAAAAGCAGCAACAGACATAGCTTTGTCACCATCCTTGCTGATCTTCAATCGCTGTAGAGCTGTATCACGGTCGTCCGACGTATTAAAACCAAGCAGCACCTCCTGGTTCTGGAAGTAGACGACGATAGCTGCTACTAACGAAGACTTCAATGTAGAGGCATCCTTTTCCGTAGTTTTTCGAGAGAGAGTAACACGGATACCAAATTTAATGTTGTAACGCAGCAAGTCATTAGCAAATTGAGGCAAAGCATCAGCGACCGCTTCACGGATACTACGCGCAAGAGAATCAGAAGTAGGGGTACCACTAGCAACAACACCATTTTGTTGTAGAGGGCGAGAATTACGCAAAATACAAGCAGAAGTAGAATGACCAACTTCTCTTCCATGGAATTGGCAGAAATACTTCGGTTGGCCGTTGGGCCATACCCCAATAGAAATCATCTTTGTTCATCGTAGATTGAACCGAAGAAGAATTCTGACGGGTACAGTCTTTGATCATGTGTCCAATTTGACCGCAGCCGAAACACTTCACTACGTCAAAATCGAGTGGGAGTGCCAATCGGATGAATCTTGTGGTGTAGGCGGCGAGTACTAACCGCTGCGCAAGATACACACAATGCAGCCATGCAAAGAAAGAGACTTTCTCAACAAGAATTTATGTACCTGTAGTGTCGTCAATGAATAGTGTCAAAGGAGTGTATTGGAGTAAATGGAATGCAGGCATTGACTTCACTCAAGAGTTTCGGTCTCAAACATAAGAATGCATTGATTCAAGCAGTGACATCAGCGAGTCAACGTATGTATCACTGATACACACACACACACACACACACACACACACACACACACACACACACACACACACACACAAACACACAGCGGTACCGACTACCAGTTTGGGAGCCGGTTGGGAGCCAGGTTGGAGACCCGCCCAGTGTGGGTGCAGACTCCGCAATGCGCAGAGCAATGGGGCTCTCCAACGGCGTTGCGTGTGGCGCGCCAGGCATGTTGTCCCGGTTAAGGACAATGAGATCCCCCTGGCACAACTGCTCTGGGACCACGCCAGTATGAGGCTGGGCAGCCAGCAACGCATTCTCAAGAGGGTGGCTCACCAGTTGTAGTGGATGGGGCCCACAGTCACGCTGCGCTATGTCCCGGGATGGGCAATCCTGCTGACCCCTGCATGGGGGGGGGGGGGGGGGGCGGTGGGAGAAAGGGAAAAACCAGCCCTCCCCAAGGATGAACTGTTGCCTCAATGGGGGGTATGAAAGGGGTGGGAGAAAGGGGGGAATTTTGGTCCCTGCCCATGCCCGCCACGGATGGGGCATTCACAATATCCCTTGCCCAAGCCCACCATGCCACATCTCAATCCCCTCCAGCGCATCATGGGCTGCAACGCCCCAAATGCTGCCAGCTGGGCAGCATCTACAATGCCTGTGGCAGCACTTGCTACAGGGTCGGCATCCAACCACACCGTCCTCTACACTTGCTCCAACCCACCCACCCACCCACACCGACACACACACACACACACACATCCGTTACGACCAAAAAAGAAATGCAAAAGACATCAAATCGATGCTTGAAAGTACTGGGGACGCAGTTAGCCACTACTACTACCAGACAGAACACACACACACACACACACACACACACACACACACACACACACACACACACACACACACACACACACACACACACACACACACACACACACACACACCATACACACGCACGCACCTCAACGGTGTCATATCCACACCACTTGGCGCTGTCGATGCCTAGCTTCAACGCAAAGCTGATCTTCACTGCTGTATCGAGGGCAGATTTGGGGCCGTATTCCAACAAGAAACCCTTGAACTTGGCTAAAAGGACGAAAATTTCTCGTGCTATGTCCCCAACTTTGATACCCTGTAGCGTGCAAGTGCAGCATACGAGGCCCCTCCTCCATGCATCACATTCAACAAACCCACTTTTCAACCCATTATGTCAAACGCCGGACAATTGAGAACTGAGAACTCTGTCGTCTGCTTGTGCCAAGTCACAGTGTGCAACCATCAACATATCTTGCATCCACGCACCGAATTTCCTTCAACCCTCAAGTGCCGCACAACACACCAAGGGACCCGCCATAGTCTCCTGGTGTGTGAATCCAATGCACAGTAGCTGCAAGCGCTCTTGTAGATCTCTTTGGAAAGTGCTTGCAGCACCTCGTTTGTACGCTTGCACTACCTAACGAAGCATAAATGATGCATGGCTTGCAAGCTAAACGCTAAAAGTTTCCTCGAATCCAAATGCATGCCGTGTATTGACTCCGGGATTTATGCTACTTGGGTGCACTCTAACATGGAAGCGGGTGAAACGCAACACTAAAGGTGGTGCAAATTTGGAAAACCCAACCCGACAGGCACAAATTTCATTGGCCAATGAAGAATCCGTTTGTCCAAAGCAAAAGCATAGCAAAATGGAATGCTTGGCAACGTTTTGCACCGTTCGTTCATTCATTTTGTGGTGCACCATTTTTCACCGTTATGTGCGAAGAGGATGACATGCCTTCGCCAAAGATGTCAACAACGTCAAGATCTCGTTGTTCAACCGTTTCTCTTCCGTCGTCATATACACGAGCGAAAAAGGACGAATGTAGCCCCTTGCATCCAAGTCCGGTAGCACGAAATGATGCACCTGTGGGTGAAAGTGTGACAAACTTAGGAGCAAAGTTGGGTGACAAAGTTGGGAGCAAAAGAGCGAGCAAGGAAGACGGAACGAAATGACGTACAACATGATGGAATTTGGAAATCGAAAATAATTCGAATACTCACACTCGACGGAATACTCGACGAAAACAATGCTAAATGCCGTTCAATGTTTTTTTTCACAACCGCAACACGGAGGGGAGGGATAAAGGATGTGAAACGTAGCCGGGCAGCACAACAATTCCTATGCTCCATGCTACGTTCAATCCGCAAAGCATACCAAACATGAGCAAATGACGTGATCAAACTTCACGTTGTGAATGATGACCTGATTGTCCGAAGGACCTAAATGGCGAATGTGCATATTCTTTCTAATACAATCAACGAATGAATGTCGTTGAAGGCGAGAAAGCTGATTTGTAAATCGAGTATTGTATTAGCCCAAATGAGCGTTCAACGAAACGGAAGTTGTGCAATCCAGCGGTGATACGACAACCTTGAAAACGTGCACATCGGCGAACCATGGGTGCACTTGAGTGCCACATGGAGCCGAAGGTTGCGCCAATCAACTCATTACAACATACATACAAATGAATGCGCTTGTTTCACCCATCGGTTGATTCGCATTGTAGTTATCTTGGGTCATGATCCGGAGGATGAAGGCGTTCAAAGCTTCCTCGAAGGCCTCTGAATGTCGTGAATGATCATCGCACGCGATGAATCTTCTATCACCCCTTCCGGTCGCCGCCCTTCCCGTCGTCGGTTGCAAAATAATTTCCGCCATTTGGAATAAACTTACGCCGATTTTGTGTCGACACGATCGGGGCCTTCTTTTTGGCCCCTAATTCTTACCAGATGGTGGGAATAAAAATCATATTTCTCGTTCACTCCCACGTCGGGGCGAAAAGAATCAACTTACTTCTTGTCGCGAAAAACGGAACTTGTCAATGGACCATCGCAGAACAAGTCGACTTGATACACGCCTATTGCCGCTCGGTATATTGACAAACCAAACAATACAAAATGGCACCTAAATAGCCGGACCTGTTTGAAGAGGCATGAACGTGCTCGCATCCATGCAACCGTGAAGATTTGTGAATGATAACAAAGACGGTCCCCTGCGAAATGAGCAAGACCGGCCATGAGCTGTACGACGATGGCAAGCGCCGCATGGATGCACAATCGAAGAGCCATGCGCTATGTCTCGTGGTGCTACCACCTTTGCTTTATTTCACGACCAACGGGGCAAGAACACATGTACGTGGGCACAATGCACACCACATGGGCACGATGCAAAACCGCAATCATGCGCCGGTGTCGACGGGAAAACGCCGCGAGTTTTGCGCACACCTTTGCTCCTTTAGGCATTCGAATTCACAAAGCAAAATGAAGTCACTACTATCCGAGCGGATTTGGAACAAGTGTTCGGGCAAAGCCAAGACGTGTGAACCCCGATCCCCTTGTTCATCATTGCCCTGTGTACAAATATGGCCAATTTCACCGATGAACAAAAAACTTTGGTGATTGCACCGTCAAAACATGCACAGGTAAATACGAAGCGGCGGCCCATGCAATGGGAAGGATGGGATGAACCTTGACGTTCGCATCGTTCGAATCCGAGGAACGATCACCGTTTGCTGTATTCACCAAAATTTTGAGAGCATCAACCATGGCGGTTGATGCCGACCATGAAATCGTAATGGGCTCAAAAGGGCCCCATGGTCAAGACGGAAACCTCCTCATTCCGACCCAATGGACAACATGGCTGCAACGTCAACGTGCGGGCAAACGGAACACGGGAGTGTTGAATTTGGGGTGCAAAATTGTCACAAGATCCCGGCATTCGTGGCACATGTTCTTTTTTGGGGTGAGGGAATACAACTGTATATCGATGAGACACGACATGCGTCACAGAGCCGCTCGGGTATTGAGGAAAGACTCAACTTTGACGACGACGCAATAATGCACGGTGTAGAATGACACAATACACATGCAAGGCATGCCATGCCAATCCTCCGCTTCACCGTGCTTTCGAATCGCGAATTCCAATTTCTTGAACACGAAACATGTTTTTTGCGATTGAGGCGTTCGATAAATTTTGTCCGTCCAATCCGTCAACATGAATACAGTGAGTGTCACCATCGCACATGACTTGAAGAGACAAGACAAATTTCGAGGAACAAAAGTTTCACAGCTTCACTTGTGATTGGCGATGGATTGTTAGGTCACATCTTCCAGTGTGGACGTCGGATCTGCGCGCGCTGTCCATGATGCGCGCGCGGAACCGCAGGTTTATCTAGTACTACTCCTAGATTATCTAGTACTCACCCGCTTTGTCTTCATCCCAGGTCGCTAGGCCCCCGGGGAGCGCTAGCTCTCGCTGGTTGCTGATTGGCTCGTCCTTGTCTCGCCAAATTCTTCTCTCGTTGGCGAGATAAGTGTAGCATTAAGTCTGCACATACATGCTCAACAAGGATGGCCAACAGATAATATCCCGCTTCACGCTTGGCCCATGTCCTCGTGGCAAAACAATGAACCTTCTGTGTGTCGTGGATTGCGGCACATCTGGTGTTGCCAACCCCGGAGCTTTCTTCGCCTCTCTTGGAAAGATTGAATACGTTTCACTTTGGGTCCGTCATTTCCCAAAAGAACAGCGTTTTTGCTTCAAAGACAAGACAAAAGCAGCAAAGGAGGAAGACAAGAAAGATGCTGATGATAATGATGCGCTAGGCCGGGGTGGGCTTGGGAATGCAGAGGGCGGGCTGCCAAATTGACCAAGGAAGGCGCAATTTATGTCCTAATCCTCACATTGGAAAAGGGGTTTGTAGCATGCATTTGAACCGGACCCCAACGAAAAAACTTTTTTACGCCTCGTCCGGCGCGGGTGAACATGGAAGGGCCCGCAAAGGGTAGATGAGATGTGTTTATGTGTGCGGGGTGCGGAAAAAATTTGCAACCCAAAGTCGTGATGTGAGCAAGTTGGGCTTTGGCGCGGGTCCGAGGGGACAAGTGCATCAAGCACCCGAGCCGTGGCTCACCACGTTCGTGGTGAGACCTAATCGGATGCAACGACGGATGCGATCCGATTGTTGCGTGTTGCATGTGTTCTTCTGCAACGCTAGGTAGGGGGGGGCATGTCCATTTTCTTGTACTGTGCCTCTTTCGGAGAGCCTATTTTTTTTCCGGGATGTGCCGTGCCATTCATGAGTGTGCATGTTGCACCCGTTCTTCCAACAAGGAGAGGTCGAAATATCGTGCGTGCTCACACCTATTACTCCGTCATGAGAAGGGAGCGAGAGGCCAAAAAGTGTGTTAGGCGCCGGCTTCCATCTTCATATGAAATCGTTGTGGTGATTTGCAAGTTTTGAATTTTCATATTTGGACCATTGATTTGAGATACCTCCTCTCATGAACGACCCACGATTGCGATGCAATGGGCACCTTTTAGGCTAGGTAACCTCCATGAGCTCCCGAGTGGTTTTGTTACGTCTCCCTTCTCAAAGCCACACATGTAGATGGCCTCACTACCGCATAGCGTGCCTCCGAGTGGGGGCAATGAAGAACAAGAGCATCCTCGTGAGGATGGTCGTGTCGAATTTGCCCCTCATGGCTATCTCCCTGGTGATGTAGTCCCCAATGAAGTAGTGCCTATCGGCGTGCCAAGGAAGGAGTTGGAGCAAGGTGAGTATCGTCGTCCACCACACTTACCAAAGGTATAATAAACAGTGTTTGCTATGCGAGCATGCACCAACTCACACCAAGTGACGTTCTGTTTTGTTGTGGTTTTGTTGGGGTTCCCATCCCATGTGTGTGTGTGTGTGTGTGTGTGTGTGTGTGTGTGTGTGTGTGTGTCGCCGATGGTCTTTATTGTTTGACTTTCAGCGGCCTCACGAGATTCTTCTTTTGACTAGTGCCTGCCCTGCTTCTGCTTGTGCTGTCGCTTTGCGTCATCTACGTGTGTGTGTGTGTGTGTGTGTTTGTGCTTTTTGTTGACAAATGACTATTGCTTACGATTGATTGTGTGTGTGTGTGTGTGTGTGTGTGTGTGTGTGTGTGTCCTTTCGTTCGTGCATGTCGCACGCAATCATCGGGGTCTTCCGCCCCATGCATCACACTGTGGAAACTACAAGAAAAGAAAGAAACAAGAAAGAAGAAGAGAAGAAGAGAAAGTGCAATGGGCGTGGAAAGTGGTCGTTTCTTGCCATGCTGTCGCAAGCTTTTGGAGGCCCCTTAAAGCCCCCTCCCTACGACACCGTAGTTGGCAACATTGTGACCCTTTGGGACCCAACCAAACCTCCAAATACACATTGCAAGTTGGTGAAGGGCGTGTTGACACATATACCTGCCTTTGAATTACTTTCAATTCGATATTGTGTTGCGTTGTTTTGCATCGTGTGGTGTTGTGTTGTGTTCCCTTGCGTTGCGTTGCGTTGGTGTGAAACATTGAATGTCGTTATTTCTTGTTTTGTGTGTTGCCCACATGCTCACCCTTCTTTGCAAGTTGAACATTCTTCTTTTTTTGTCGCCCTTTTTTGATTTGCAAGCAACACAACGTTAGGCGCGCACGCGGGTAGGCGGGACGGGGTTAGGGATGCGGGCACAATTCTGTTCGCCAGAGCACGCTGTACGTGGGTCTCTAACACTTGTTGCACGCTCGTATCAACTTCACGGCCACCAGTCGAAGCAGAGTGTCGGAGAAAAATCTGAATACTAGACACAAGCCTCATCTTTGGTACTACACCCCAACAATTCATGGAGCATGCCAAATGACCAAATGTCAACACATGTGGAACACCAAAAGGCAACCGCGAACGCGATGTGGTGTGGCAAGCAATGAAAAAAAGAAGCTAAAACCATGTACAGTCGTTGCGAAACATCGCGACGGCGGAAAACGTACCAACGCACAGACAGAATAACTGCGCAACTATTGCTTGGGGTTACTGCACATGGATGGCGTTGAGGTGAAGTGGTGGGTGGTGAGTAGTTTGAAATTGACCGCATGGTGCAGCCAAGAACTAGCACCGATAGCAGCAGCGATGGCGGTAGCGGTGCTCACAACATCGTCAACTCACCGATTGAAACCGCACGCACAATCAAGCCACATCCCCTCCCCATGCAACAAACCATTTTGCATCAATTACAAACATTCTTGATGAGCACAACAACTGTGTCATCTCCCTTGACGTGCAAAATAGTCGTACCCTATGCCATACACCATACGGCGGTCGGTTTTTGTTGCTTCGTGATTTTGTGTCGCACAACCGTCGTGTTTGTGGATGTGTGCGTTTGTGATGTTATCTGGTGGGTCTTGTTGCGTTTGATGTGTTGGTTCGGGTTGGGTTTGGGTTATGACTGAGGAGTACAACCAGAAGGCACCCAAACCCAAGCCCAACCCAAGCCTACTTGCAACAAAGCCGTGCTCAATTTCAACCAGCCCCCTTGAATTGGATCGCCACTTTCCCTCGATGGGCCGGGAAACCATTAACTTTGAATTTGTTTGCTTCTGGCTCGGTGATTGGTTTGTGCCCAATACTTGGATGTCCTTGAGCACGTGTGGGCTCTCGTTTGCCGTCACTACTTATGAAGGCCTGCCACAGTTGTGCAGCGGAGCTGCGTGTTTATCAAGGACACATCATGATTTCGCATGTCATGAAATTGCATTTTCTTTCCATGGATTTGTCATTGTGGTCTTGGATCTCGCATACATGTGCACAACACCCCAAGCCGGGACGGGCGGGCGACGGAATATTGTGAGGTTGGCGGGGGGGGGGGGGGGGGGTCCTCGAACCCCGTGGGGGGGGCCAGCGGTCGGTGGCGTTTCACCTTTCGCAATACATACTGCAGCATAGCCCCCGTTCAGTCGGCCAAGAGGGGTTTGTTGCGTTCGATTGCTTTCGGGAGTCCGTTTGGTGTGCGTTGGTTGCCGCTACGCGTTTCTCACGCCAATTTGCGTTGTCTGCCCTGGTCCCTTGTCGTGTGCCCAGGTCGAGAAGAACGATGAAGGGCACTATTTTTGTTGGATTTGCTTTGGAAACGACGAGAGATCCAACCTGCTGAGATCATGCACTTGTGCAGAGTACGTGCACGCAAATTGTCTCGAGGTGCGTTGGTCCCTGGGAACGGGTGCATCGGTTAACGGATGAAGCGGCCCCCTGATTGATGGCACCCTGTGGGCGTTGGGTTGAAGGGGGCTGCCAAACGGGAGAGGGGCAGGGCAGCACAGGGATTGATGGTCCGCGGCCAAGAGCCGCTCGGCGCTGCACCGAAGTGGCCCGGCACAACAGAAGACGCCTTGGGGATGGTCCGGTCACGAAGTGGGAGGGGAGGGGTGGGGAAGCTGGGCGCGCCCGCCAGCCATCCATCAAGTCACGGGGAGGCGTGGGCCAGTCCGGCGACCCCGGCGGGCCCGCCTCGCGGCCGCCAGTGCTGTCTCCCGCGGTGCCACCGGCGCCGGACCACCCCCTGATTGAGGCCGCCGCGGACCGGCCCTGCCTGGCCAGTGCCATACGCACTGCCCGGCCCCTCGTGGGTGCGCCTGGAGTCCCCTATCCCTCCGCCCCGAGTGGGGGGGGGGGGGTTGACGAAAGGTGTGTGTGTGTGGGTGCCTTGAGGGGGGGGGCCGACAGAAAGTAGCGACCGGACGCAACATGCGAAGGGAAGAACGGGTGACCGTCCAGGGCCCCGTAAAGGAGCAACAACCAGACGAAATGTCACACAGGGGGGCACACTTAGACATTGCGGGGGCGCGGGAGGACGGGGAGGCGGAGGGGAGGCGGGGGGGGCGGCAACAATGTGTGTGGGAGGACCCCATCCGCCAACACCTTCCGCTGCATGTCGGCCTTCCATCGCTGTCCGGTCTAGCCCCCACCTCCACTTTCAAGGCATCTGTCAAGCTCATGGAAACATTCGGGACCCTGAAAGGCACGTGTGCATGTGCACGCTTTTCTTTCACAGGCGCACTGTCCTTCACTCCCATCGGTCCCGAGCATTTGTCGGTCTTATATTGTTTGCTTACTTTCTTCACCGTCATGGAGCCCCTGCATCAGTATGATGTGCAAAGTACTCAAGCCGATTATTTACGGGGGTTTACAGGGCTCTCGCCCCCCAGCCCCCAGATTACGCAAGTGGGAGCAAACCCCCCCCCCCCCCAAAAAAACTAGTGTAAATTCCTGAGGAATAGTGTAAATTCATTAAAATCAACGAAAAGATGGTGTCACTCAACAGCTCAACCAAAGCACTTGAATTCCCGAATTCACACCAAACAACAAAAATGCACAGGAATCTTCGCCATTTTCCACGCGATGTACAAAAATTTACGTAGTTTACAGGGTATGTTTCCTTGGGCCCCCGCCCCGCCCCCCGTTTACAATCAGCCCAGAAGTACTTCCTTTTCGGTACGCAGTCCTATGGCCCTGATCACTCACGAGGCTTCGAGTGCAAGGGCTCCCCCAGACTGGGGGGCGAGTGTAGGTGTGAGGCGGCCCCCTCCCCAAACTGGGGGGTATCGGTTCCTTTTTGTTTCCTTTTCAGTCTCGGCAGCTGAGGCCGGCGTTTTGTCTGATGGGGTCAGGACATGTGCACCGGCCCGAAGCCCCCGCTCTGGAGGACGCCTCGTGCACTCGCGGGGGGGGAGGGGCGTGCTGTCGTTTTGGGGGCACTTCCTCCAGGCCCCCCCGAAGGGTTGCACGAATGGGCAGGAAGCGGAGTGGGATGAGGCATCCAGTGCCATTGTGTGCGTGCACATCGGTTTGGGGTGTGCCGCGTGACATCCTCCCCCCCTTTTGTCTGTGCAGAAGTGGCGATTCAGCGGGGTCCATCCCACGGCGTACCGTCAGTGCTCGCGGTGCCATTTCGTGTATGAGATGGTCTCCTCGCAGGACATGGCCAAGTGGGAGGCAGCCCGGAAGGTGTTGTGCGTGCCGTCCCCCCCCCCCCCGGCCCCGCGGCCTTCGATCCTTCGGATGTTTCGATTCGTCGCTGATCGCCCCCTCCGTCGCTGGTGCTTTGACGGCTGGACTCGTCATCGCTGTATGCCCGTGATTGGGTGTCATGGGCGTTTGGGTGGGGGTCATTGGGTAACCGCCCCCAATGACCCGGACGTTGCTGCAGACCTCGACCAAACCAGGCACAAGGTTGCGAAGCAGCAAATGGATTGCGACAACAGAAATGCCCAGATGAACAGAGAGCTTGTTCCGTTGTCAGGAGACTTCAAGACCTACACAACAGCTAATGCACCAAGTTGAGAAGACGGGGGCAGGGGCAAGGAGAGCCTGCATCGGAGCGGCGTATGTTGGAGCTGCGGGGGCAGCGTAGATGGGGCTCATGCCAGGTTCAAAATACATTGCAAGAGGCGGAAGATCGAAACTGAAAACACAAGACGGGCCATCAGACACTGACAGGAAGGGACCAGACAAGGTCTCGACAGGCAGGACGCACACAAAAGTGAATGTCGCCGGCTGACGGCTGTGTATCGTCCTCTTCGTGAGGGGCCTCCATCGGACAGCAATGGAGGGTTGGCACTTGGCAGAGGACCGGGTTGCACACATGGCGGGCCCTTGTACTGATTCATGTTCCAAATGACCCCCAATGATCTGACCCCCACCCAATCGACTGATCCCCAATGACCTCCCAATGAGCGCCACCTGGGGGGTCATTGGGGGCGGTCCCTGGAGGGGTCATTCGGCGTTCATTGCGCAGTCATTGGGGGGTCATTGGGTTCAGTCATTGGAGGACAGGGCGGGGGACCGAGTACACTTGATTCCCTCCCCACGCCCACAGGGATGACCAGGTGCTCTGCTGCACATCCTCGCCTCGCAATGCCCCGTTGTGCTTGCAATGAATCCCCTTCCTTCTGCCTCTGGTTTCCTGTTGCAGAATCTGAAGAAAGGACTGTGGAAGTCTCTACTGAAGTTTTGGCTGTTGACCCTTTTAATTCTGGTATTTCTCCGGAGGTGAGGGGCATGAGCGCATGGCTGTTGTGCCTGACAGGGGGCCGCCTGGCTCGGAGCGTGGCCATCAGCACTGCACCAACCCAGTGAATGGGGACAACGGGGACCTGTTTGTCTAACATGCAGGGGATGGCCACGTTCTGCGTACGAAGTGTTTACTGTGGTCTGCAGTGAGCGTTCGAGAGGGTTCTCTTCGGTTCGCATTGCGAGGGCTGTACGTATACGTATACGTGCACGCGTATACGTATACCCGTTTATGCGTACACACACACTGCACGTACATGCATACCTGTATGCGTCGCGTCAACGGATACGTGCATATGTTACAAGCGTGTGCATATACGAGTATACACCACCCCCCATGTGCCTTCCTCGCTCGCTTCGCTCGCTCGAGACGTGCCCCTATGCGCCTTCCTGGCGCGCTTCGCTTGCTCGAGGGACATGCCCATGCGCATGGGTAAACGGCGTTAGCGGGCCGTTTTTTAGGGAAGGGGGCCTGTGGCTCCCTTCCCAAATATTTCTCTTCGCGTGTACAGCATGCCGACAGTGTTCACAATTTACAGGCTGCGTCTACTTGCGGTGCACAGTGTCTACAGACTATACCCGGGTAGACATGTATGTGCACGGTGTCTACAAACTATGCAAAGTGTCCAGGAAACTATGCAAAGTGTCCAGGAAACTATGCACAGTGCAACGTGTCTATAAACTATGCACAGTGTCTACATGGAGACAGGGTGACTGCAGACTCTACGTACACGCAAAGGCGTCGCCTATACTACGCATACACGGAAAGATGCATACGCGTATACGCGCGTATACGTACACATCTGCCCATTGCATCGTCGAGCATCTGGCAGGCTGATGGGGTTGAGGGGGGTCGCTTTGGGTTGTAGCGGGGCGCTGTAGGGTGTTGAAGAGCATGCAGGGCTGCAGTAGGGCGTTGAAGCGCTGCTGATGTCGAGCGACGTATGTTGGGGTGAGTCCCTGCCTCGGGAGTGAGGCGCCAGGGCAAGAGGACCCCCGGGACCCGCCAAAAGTCCCAAGCGATGGCTGAGCGAGGGCTGCCTCGGAACCACTGGGCGAGGGCAGTGGCCACCGCAGTGAAAATCGCTGGTCCCACCCCTGAGCCATTCCACTTGGGTGTGTGTGGCGTGGCAAAACGTAAAACGACCCCCGCAACAACCAGCAATCAAGGTAAAGGTAGCTCTGGAGGACAACTGCGGTCCTAATCCCTATCACAAATCAGTCGCAGTAACCCTAACCCTGCATCCCGCAAAGATCAGCAGAGAAAGCACCACGGTGATAAGCCTACAGCTACCCTCTCAACGCCAGGGGCTGGTGGAGGCGGCTAAAACAACGTCGCCAACGCCAAAAGGCGCCGGCTTAATTGGATCGCCAGGAGCCTCATGAAGGCTGCGTTGGGGGTAATATTCCCTGAAGAGGGATAGGGGGGTGGCTTCGAGTAAGATGAATTGGTTTTGAGCATCATCGTAGTAATTGGTGAACACGTTATCGAAGAGGTCTTGGACACAGGAGCCACGTTGCCTATCGTGGCCAGCCGACTGCTAAACCCGCCATCATCCAGAAACCCAAAATAGTGGACATATTTGACGTGGATTTGAGTGGATTTGACGCTCCCCGACCGCAATCCCCCAGTGCGTCGCCCATCCAGGACCCGTGCCAACTCTGCCACAGCCGGAAAGGCCTCGTCCGGTGGAGGACGTTTTTTTGGGCGTGCTGCCCCCCACCCTCAGGCCCCCTTTTGAACATTGTGTCTATGGGACCGGGCGATCGCATGCCTGAGGCCTGTCGTTGCGTCTTTGCTGGGCTGACACGTTGGCCTCCGCAAACACACACACACCTGCAGATGTGCCAGGGCTCCATGGTCCCATGTCCACGTTCCCATGGTCCATGCGTCCATCGGAACGTTCTTATTGTCAGTGTCAAGACTACTAGAGCTACTCCCATTGTCGTGACTGCTTCTGCCACTGCTGCTCGTACTGTCGCCGTTGTTGCTACAGTCCCCACTCAGCACGCCTAAAAGAGGTCAGACCATCCTCTTTGGGCTGCCTCGGCTGAAACCCTTGTCGCTTTCCTTGCTGGTAACTGCAGCCCCTACCACTGAGCAAAGGTGGAGGAGCTCTTCACCAGCTCATGGCTCTGGACGAATTCTTTCAACGGCCCCGCATTTTGGTAAGGCCAGGCCCAGGCCGGGGACATGTCTTTCATCGGCATACTGGGGCTGCTTCCCGCCAACACCTCGTTTCAAGGCAATGCCTGTGGCCACCCCCCTCCGCCGCAGAGGCCGCGCTCGTGGCACGCGCGCACACGCCCTCCCCGTCTCTGCAAAGGTGACTTCTATTGGGAGCATCGCTGCATTGGGCTATGCCATGGACCGTGGCAAAATGATCCCGATGATGATGCATTACAGTTTTTTGTCGCTGACGTCCGGGTTGCCAGACGCCGTGAACGGGACCGAAGTTACCGATTTGAAGGCGTACCGCGAAGCGGTCCGGGAGAATTTCAAACTTCCCGAGGTAGTTTCCCGGTCGTGGCCTGCGGCTTCATGGAGGCGCGGCACACACGCCCCAGCATGCTCGCTACCTGCCGGCCCCCGTCCCGTCGACACCCGCGCCGTTCCATCCCAGGCCAGGGAGCGTAGGGGTGTAGGTAGTGGTGGTGGTGTTGGGGAGGGGATTCTTTGACAGGCCTTTGACTTCAATTCCGCCTGCACGGCCCCACTGGGCACTACGGGGGAGTTTTAGGATCGCTCAAACCATGTGACAGCTTTGGTTGGCCTAGCCAATCACCCTAGGGCGTACCCCACGCTTTGCAATGGGCATGCGCATGCCATGGTCCCCGCGGTGATGGCCAAGTCCTGCTCTCCCCGAAGTCACGCCTGGCACCATCCCCCAACACTGCTGTTGCGCCCAGCAACCTCCAATGTGCTCCCTCGTCTGCGCCTCCCCGTGTGTGTTGACAATGACTTGCGCCGGCCCACAGTGCCATGACACCCTGCAACATCCCTTAGAATACCCCCCAGTCCACCCACAATGCCCGGTGCCTCTCCACTTGTCAGCGTGTCGCCCATTGCCTCCTCACATCCCCGCCACTCCACCCTTGTCCGCACCCACAGCACACAAGTGCACCCCTGCGTGCACTCCATCACAATACCCCCTCCACCTCGCTCTACCTCAGACACACCCAAACACTGCAAGCCCCCCCCCCCCACCACCACAACTTTTCCGGGGCGCCCCCCCCCCCCAACCCCCGGAAACTAGCGATCCTTCTGTTTCCTGCAGGGGAAGTGGGGTGGAAGTGGGCTTCAGGACTGAGGTTTGAGGTACACTCAGCACGAGTCCCAAAGGAAGAGTGACAGATTCGGGTCCACGCCCATGCGGGAGGCACCGATTCACTCCTCCTGGGCAAACGTGCCCAGCATCCTTTCCGTCTCCACTGCACTCGCACCCCATTTACCCATGTGCCCACGCCATTTGCACGCCATTTGCGCGCCAATGCCATCCCATAGCCATCGCAGTCCCATCCTGTTGCACCGAGTTTGCCCTCCCATTTCCACCTCAGTTCCACCCAACGCCCCCCCCCCCCCCCCACCATTTCCACTCAGCTCCCTGCTGTTTCCACCCCATGTCCACCCCATTCCTCCGCCATCCCCCCGCCCCCCCTTCCCAAAGGCCTCTCCATGCCCTCCACACTTCCACCCGGTGTCCACCCCGATGTCTACGCCCTGTTTCAACCCACTTGTCCAGCCCATTCCTGACCCATTTCCACTCCAAGCCCAACCCCATGCCACCTAGGACCATGTCCATCCCCTTGTCGACCACAACCTCACCATCTGCCTACCCAATGGTCACCCCATCCACCCCAGTTCCACCCCGTCTCTGCCCCATCCCTCTTCCACATATGCTCAGGTCACGGTCTGGCCGTATTATTTGGGCTTCGGGTTTGCCAATACGTGTGTGGTTTTGACCGTCGTGGTGCATTTCATACCAATTTCCAAGACGTCGCAGGTCTGCCTCAATATACGTCACTCTCATGCCGAAGGGACCAGAGCGGGGCGTGAGTGTTGGGCCAGGGCATAGCGTGAGGCTCGGACCCGCGCGGTCTTATGGGACTACGGGGTTGTCAGTGTTGGTGAGGCACAGGTCGGTAGAGGAGACCCGGATGCCCTCCGATGCCCGCAGGCCTCTTTCCAGGGGTGTCGGAGGAAAGCAGCGCCAGTACCTAATGCCTGTGTGGGGCTGGAACCCGGGACCAGAGGAGCACATAGCATCGTTCCTAATACAAGGTTGCGTCGTTCCTACACTGTCCTAAAACTTTTGACATCGTTCCTATGGTGTGCTTCCTGTTTTTTTTTGTCCTGCATTTGTCTTGATTGTTTGTGGCCCATCCTTTCTCTTCTCTGTGGCATTTATGGTATTTGTGTCGTTTGCAGACACCATTACTGAAAACGTGCACTCCTTTTTCAAGGAGGTTGCATGATCAACCTCCTGTGTGCCTGTCCCTCCCATGGCAGTGCTCACGTGCAATAGTGTGTGCAAGTTCTTGTTTAGTGTTCCCAGATCCTTCACATCGTTCCTGCATCGTTCCAAGAAATCTTGTCACGGTTCCTACATCGTTCGGAACGATGCGATGTGCTCCTCTGCCTGGGGCCTCTTGTCGTGTGTATGCACCGCATCATGCCCTCCGTGTGCCAAACGGTGCCAAGTCAGGAGGCAGGAGGCAGGCGAAGGACTGCTGGTCTGGGACTGCGTGCCGACGCCTGTCATGCACATGGGGAACGCCGGATCAAGGTGCCTACCCCGAGTGCAGTGCACCTCTGTGGAGGTTGCAGGCAACGGTTGGGATGGTCATGGGAGGGCATTTAGGCACCCATCCTGACCCCCCCCCCCCCCTGGACCTTTTGGGCCCTGTGGGAGGTGTGGGGGGGTCCTTGGGGCGCCCGGGGGGCCGCCGGGCTGGGGTCCCGGGTATCCCAACGTAAATACCTCAAAATGATCCCTTGGTTGCACTGATCATTTTGAACACACATGTGTGGGGTTTTTGCAAAAAAATTTTACCCCCCGGGGGGTCCGGTCCGAGCAGCCAGGTTTCGGGGGCTGGATGGGGAAGGTCAGGAGTCGGAAGAAGTTTTATTTTTTGCATCATATTTGGACTCCCCATAAAAAATCTGAGCTTTTGGAGTATACGCACATGCAGTAAGAACAGCCACCGACCAAGAGCTGATTGGAATGGCGGGCTGGGGTCCGGGAAACACGCTCCAAGGGGGGCCTCTGCGGAGTTGCAATGCATAGCAGGCCTTGGCGTATGGGGCCCTGGAGACTCACGGGTGGTCTGCCGGACTCTGCCAGTCCGTTCCCTTCATGCTCTCTTCTGCGTTGGCACAATATTTAGCCAACGGAGCCCAAGCATTCTCCCGGACCCCATCTGGATCCAGCCCCTTCGATGCTCTCCCCATGGGTACGTACACCATCCCCATGGTGATCCGCAGAGGGGGGGGGGGGTTAAGACCTAATGAAGGTGGGCTAAGCGAAGCCGTAGGCGGGCCCTTGGTAGACTTACCCTGTTGAATACCCAAGTTGGAGCCAAATGTGGTCCGGACCTCCTCAACATTTTGGACCTCCCGGAATTAGGGGGCTGGGTGGGGGGTTGGGGTCAGGTCCGAGCCTGAGTGCCCCCCCAAGGGCTGTTGAATGGGGTGGATGGGGTTGACACTTCACACATGGCACCATCAAAGGACCGGCATGGGCGTCATGAGACGGGGTGCCAAGTGGAACAGGAGGGAGCACAGGGGCGTGGCTGATGCGGTGGGCACAGCGAATGCCGGTGTTCTCGTTGCCTGTTCAGGAGTTTTGAGGAGCCCCCCCCCCCCCCACCGGGACTTGCTTTAATTTTCATTCCGGCAGGGGGGGGGGCTGGCTCCCCCCTGGACCCCCTCCCCCCCTCCCCCCTCAGCTCAAGTGCACCTGAAAACCTGGGTTTTGCGAACTTGTTTTAGTCATGGAAAAAAATTTTCGGCGCCTTTGGCGCATGCCATATACTGTGTACGTGTTGCTCCACGTGTGCTCCATATACCTTGTCTTGCAGACCACCATGCCCCAACGCTCATCGTCAGTGTATTTCAGCTCCTTGGTCAAACCATCGCCACGCGCAAAACGCAAAGATGTAATTGACGCGCTGCTCTAACTTAGGTTTACAGATAGGACCACCAGTCGGAAAAGACAAGAAGCCTACAACGAGGCACAAAAGGCATGTGCCACACTTTTTTTGAGCGTACCAATGGCCACACTGTGCGAGTTTGTCGCTGTGGCACAAAAAATGGCCACACGCAACATGGTTCCAGTTCCAGTTCCACTACCGATGGAGGCTCCAATTCAGGCGAGTCTAATTCTGATTGACAAGAAAGATCACTGTCATTTGGCATGAGATGGTGAATGTCGCGCTTTGTTGTAGTTGTTGTGTATTGGTGAGATGTGGGAACTGACATTCAATGATGAATTTCCTTTGTTTACGGTCGACAACATGACATTTCCATGTGCTGAGTTGTTCATTCTCCAATAATTTTTCTGTTCCCTGTGGATTGGGTATGTTCTGGCAGGGGGGGGGGCCTCCCCCTTGGACCCCCTCCCCCCCTCCCTCCCCCCCACTCAAGCAAGTCCCTACCCCCCCCCCCCTCCACCTTTTCCCCATTTCTTCACCGGGCGCAGAGGGGACGTTGCAGCCTTCGGCAAGGGATCGGGATTGGAGCTTGGGTGCGGCTCTCTGGGGGACTGGGACGGCACCTGCACCCAAGAAATCATCTGGGCGTGCCCCCCTGCCCACCCACAACACCTCGTCCCTCCTTCCCACCCCTCTTTCTTCAAAGAGAAGTTATGTGCCCTTGACTGCGTGCGACCCAGTAGCCCTTGGTCGGTGGCTGTGGTGAACAGGGTAAGCCCACCAAAGGGGTCATCTAGTTAGTAAGGACAGATGCGGCCGTGTAGAACCAGAGGACAGTCAGTGCGGAGCTGGAGCCTGTGAGCGGGGGCATTCGTTTAGCCAAGTATCCGACCCCATGCCTGCCAAAGGGTTCATCCACAGTTTCGCTTAGGTCAGGTCAATTGGGCTTTGCCCCACCCTCCCCCGCCCCTCCTATGGCATACCCTATGGGGTGAAGACAACTTCATCCAGTTGTTCTGAAGTGGCGGAAGGGTAGGGGCTAGGCCAAAACCGCCAGCGGCTTTGCAGTGCAATTGTTCTTTCGGATCCTTCCACTGAAAGGGAGCGCTGCCAATTTGGATTGCAAAGTAGTGGGACGGTTTGTTCCACCCGCACAACTCATGGCCTTACAGCCCGGGGCTCTGTCTGACTGGCATGCCTGCAGATATACGAGCCAGGGACCGTACCACCCAATCGAAGGAGACGCAGGGCGGCCGTCCACAGGCGTTGGGATTGTGACGGTTGCTGCTACGGCTGCTACTGGTGTGTTGGTCCTGCGTGCCCCTTCTGGCTTTAGGGTTTGCGACACAGGGATTTCCTCTTTCCATTCTTGAGCCTCTCCAGAAGGCATTTGCATGGGCGGGAGGATTGTGGCACCCTATTGCATGGCATGGGATAGCACTGCATGGCGTGGCGTGGTGTAGCGTGGCGTGCTGTGGTGTTGTGTGGTGTGGTGTGGTGTGGTGTGGTGTGGTGTGGTGTGTGGTGTGGTGTGGTGTGGTGTGGTGTGGTGTGGTGTGGTGTGGTGTGGTGTGGTGTGGTGTGGTGTGGTGTGGTGTGGTGTGGTGTGGTGTGGTGTGGTGTGGTGTGGTGTGGTGTGGTGTGGTGTGGTGTGGTGTGGTGTGGTGTGGTGTGGTGTGGTGTGGTGTGGTGTGGTGTGGTGTGGTGTGGTGTGGTGTGCTGAAGGCGCTGTTACCAGAAGGCAATGGCCGGGATGTCTACCCACGGGTACAGGTAAACGGGAGGGCTGTGTGTCTAAGTGCGCGCTGTGTGCTAGTGTGTTGTTGTATAGCCGGACTAGTGCACTGTTGCACTTGGCCGGTATTGCTCTGCCGACACCTGTGCACAGTCACACAGGGTCCAGTAGGCCCACTGCACCGTATGTGCCGTGCTGCACCATCAGTGCTTTCTGTGTGGTGCCGCACTGCTTGGTGCTGTGCACTGCACTGCACCGTGTGTGCCCTGCTGCACTGCACTTGTGGGCAGAGGGCAGTGGGTAGTGGATCTCCTGCAACGCACTGCCACACTGCCTGGAGGCTGTGGGCAGTGCAACTCCTCCTATGCACTGCCTCACTGCCTGGGGGCAATGGGCAGTGCCACTCCTGCAATGCACTGGCACACCGCCTGGGGGCAGTGGGCAGTGCAACTCCTTGCAATAAACGCCCCCACTGCCTGGGGGCAGTGGGCAGCGCAACTCCTGCAGTGCACTGCCTCGCCGCTTGTGGGCAGTGGGCAGTGGAGCTCCTGCTTTGCACCGCCACACTGTCCGGGGGCAGTGGGCTGTGGAACTCATGCAATGCACTGCCACACTGCCTGGGGGCAGTGGGCCGTGGAACTCCTGTCATGCACTCCCACACCGCTTGGGGGCAGTGGGCAGTGCAACTCCTGCACTGCACCGCCTCACCGCTTGTGGGCAACGGGCAGTGGAGCTCCTGCTTTGCACCGCCACACTGTCTGGAGGCAGTGGGCTGTGGAACTCCTGCCACGCACTACCTTACCGCCTAGGGGCAGTGAGGCAGTGGAACTCCTGTCATGCGCTGCCACACTGCCTGGGGGCAGGGCAGTGCAACTGCTGCAATACACTGCCTTACTGCATGGGGGCAGTTGGCAGTGCAACTCCTGCATATGCACTGCCACACTGCTCAGGGGCGGTGGGCAGTGGAACTCCTGTTATGCACTGCTATAGTGCTCAGGGGCAGTGGGCAGTGTAGCTCCTGCTTTGCACCGCCACACTGTCTGGGGGCAGTGGGCAGTGGAATTGCTCAACGCACTGCTCCACTGCCTGGCGGCAGTGGGCAGTGGAACTCCTGTCATTGCACTGCCACACTGCTCAAGGGCGGTGGGCAGTGGAACTCCTGCAATGCGGGGCCCACCAGCTGGGGGACGGGGAGTCCTGCCCAGGGAGGGGTCGCTGCCTTAAGGCCGGAACTCGTGCTATGCACTACTACACTGCCTGGGGGCAGTGGGCGGTGCAACCCCCACCATGAACTGCCTCACTGCGTGGGGGCTGTGGGCAGTGTAGCTCCTGCAATGCACTGCCTCATTGCCTGGGGGCAGTGGGCAGTGGAACTCCTGTCCAGCACTGCCACACCGCCTAGGGGTGGTGGGCGGTGGAACTCCTGCAGTGTACTGTCTCACTGCCTGGGGGCAATGAGCACCGCAATTCCTGCAATACACTGCCTCACTGCCGGGGGTCAGTGGTCAGTGGAATTCATGCAACGCACTGCCACACTGCCTCGGGGCAGTGGGCAGTGGAACTCATGTCATGCACTGCCACACTGCCTGGGGGCACAGGGCAGTGCAACTCCTGCAATACACTGCCTCACCGCCTGGGGGCAGTGGGCAGTGGAACTCCTGCAATGCACTGCCTCACTGCTTGGGGGCATTGGGCAGTGGAACTCCTGCAATACATTGCCACACTGCCTCGGGGCAGTGGGCAGTGCAACTCTTGCAATACACCGCGTCACTGCTTGGGGGTAGTGGGCAGTGGGACTCCTGCAATACACTGCCTCACTGCCTAGGGGCAGTGGGCAGTGCAACTCCCCCGATGCATTGCCACATCGCCTGGGGGGCGGTGGGCAGTGGAACTATTGCGATGCACTGCCTCACTGCCCGGGGGCAGTGGGGAGTGCTACTCCTGCTATGCACTGCCTCACTGCTTAGGGGCAATGGGCGGTGGAACTCCTGCAACGCACTGCCACACTGCCTGGGGGGCAGTGGGCAGTGCAACTCGTACAATACACCGCCTCACTGCCTGGGGCCAGCGGGCAGTGCCACTTCTGCAATGCAGTGCCACACCGCTTGGGGGCGGTGGGTAGTGCAATTTCCGCCATGCACTGCCACAGTGCTTGGGGGAAGTGGGCAGTAGAAATCCTGCAACGCACTGCCTCACTGCCTGGGGGCAGTGGGCAGTGGACCTCCTGCAACGCACTGCCACACTGCCTGGGGGCAGTGGGCAGTGCAACTCCTGCAATACACAGTCTCACTGCCTGGGGGCAGTGGGTAGTGGAACTCCTGCAATGCACCCCCGCACTGCTTCGGGGCAGTGGGCAGTGGAACTCGTGCCATACACCGCCTCATTGCCTGGGGGCAGTAGGCCGTGCAACTCCCGCAACGCACTGCCACATCGCCTGGGGGCAGTGGGCACTGGAACTTCTGCAATGCACGGGCCCACCAGCTGGGGGGACGGGGAGCCTTGCCCAGGAGGCGGTCGGTGCCAAAAGAGCGGACCTTCTGCAACGCACCGCCACACTGCTTGGGCGCAGTGGGCGCTGGAACTCATGTCATGCATTGCGACACTGCCTGGGGGCAGTGGGCAGTGGAACTCCTGCAACGCACTACCACACTACCTGGTGCAGTGGGCAATGCAACTCCTGCAATACACTGTCTCACTGCCTGAGAGCAGTGGGCAGTGGGACTCATGCAATACACTGCCTCACTGCCTGGGGGCAGTGGGCAGTGCAACTCCCCCGATGCGCTGCCATGCTGCCTGGGGGCGGTGGGCACTTGAACTATTGCGATGCACAGCCTCACTGCCCGGGGGCAGTGGGCAGTGCTACTCTCGCTATGCATTGCCTCACTGCTTAGGGGCAATGGGCAGTGGAACTCCTGCAATGCACTGCCGCACTGCTTGTGGGCAGTGGGCTGTGGAACTCGTGCAATACACCGCCTCACTGCCTGGGGCCAGCGGGCAGTGCAACTTCTGCAATGTACTGCCACACCGCCCGGCGGCGGTGGGCAGTGGAACTCCTGCAATGTGCAGGCCCACCCGCTAGGGGACAGGGAGTTTTACCCAGAAGGTGGTTGCTGCCTAAAGAGCGGGACTTCTGCAGTGCAGTGCCACGCTGCCTTGGGGCAGTGGGCACTGGAACTTCTGTCGTGCACTGCCTCACGGCTTGTGTGAAGTGGGCAGTGGAACTCCTGCAAGGCACTGCCTCATTGCCTGGGGGCGGTCGGCAATGGAACTTGTGCAACACATTGCCTCACTGCCTGGGGGCACAGGGCAGTGCAACTTCTGCTATGCACTGCCACACCGCCTTGGGGCAGTGGGCAGTGGAACTCCTGGAATACACTGCCTCACTGCTTGGGGGCAGTGGGCAGTGGGAGTCTTGCAATACACTGCCTCACCGCCTGGGGGCAGTGGGCGGTGCAACTCTTGCAATGCACCGCTTCATCGCCTGGGGGCGGTGGGCAGTGGAACTCCTGCATCGCATTGCCACGCTGCCTTGGGGGCAGTGGGCAGTGGAACTCCTACAATGCGCCGGCCCACCAGCTAGGGGGATGGGGAATCCTGCCCAAGAGGCGGTCGCTGCCAAAAGAGCGGACCTCTTGCAACGCAGTGCCACACTGCCTGGGCGCAATGGGCATTGGAACTCATGTCATGCACTGCCTCACTGCCTGGGGGCAGTGGGCGGTGCAATTCTTGCAATACACAGCCACACTGCCTGGGGGCAGTGGGCAGTGGAACTCTTGCAACGTACTGCCTCACTGCCTGGGCACAGGGCAGCGGAACTCATGTCATGCACTGGCTCCCCCCGTGTGCCCGGGCCGGTGGGAACTGCTACCGCCCATTGTAGGAGTTCCACTGCCCGCTGCCCCCGGGTAGTGAGGCAGTGCATTGCAAGAGTTCCATTGCACACTGCCCCCAGGCAGTGAGGTAGTGCATCGCACGAGTTCCACTGCCCAGTGCCCCCAGGCAGTGAGGGAGTGCGTTGCATGATTTCCACTGCCCACTACCCCCAGGTAGTGGGGTAGTGTATTGCAGGCATTGCACTGCCCAATGCCCACAAGCCTGGGGGGACGGGGGGTCTTGGCCAAGCAGTGCTCGGTGCTCCAAGAGGGCTTGCGGGGGGGGCAGGTGTGGTGTGGTGTGGTGTGGTGTGGTTTGGTGTGGTGTGATGCTGTGTGGTGTGCCTAAGGCGCTGTTACCAGAAGGCAATGGCCGGGAAGTCTACCCACGGGTACAGATAAACGGGAGGGCTGTGTGTGTAGTGTGCGCGCCGTTTGTAAGTGTGTGGTCATTGGTGGAAAGAGGGGGAGTCGGGGAAACCTGGATGTCACCCTCCTGGCGACAGTTGTCATCCCAGAACTTCCCGCTGTACTCCCTCTCTCTCCGCCTGCTGGTGCAGATGTAGCTCCTGCAACACCCACGCCATCGTGTTGCCTGGGCCCAGGCGGGCTTTTACCCACGTGGCACGCGCCTTGGCGTGGGCGTACCAGACTCTAATGGACTCCTCGATGACGTGACGTACGAACTCTGTCCCCAGCGTGTGGGCCCTTGAGCACTCCATGTGGGCTCGCAGCATGGAGGGGGTCCGTAAGGGTGCCGCCCACTGCTCCAGTACAGCCGGCTCCGACAGCTGGTGGCGCACCGGGGCCGCTCGTTTCCCCACCTTCTGATCGACCCACTCCGCGAGCCGCCGGCGAGTAGGCTCCCACTCATGGGACTGGGCCGAGCAGGCCCAGAGGTGGGGTGCCGTTTCGGGGTGCGCCCCACACAGGAGACACGTGGTGTCTAGCACTGTGTCTCGGTGGGAGGACCGGTGCGCCAGGACAGTCATCGTAGGGATGTTGTCCATGCGGTGTGCCGTTATGTGGCGCTGCTGGTCACTATCGAACCAGTCGAGGGGGAGCCCACTCCCCGATGTGTAGTTCACTCCCCATCGGGCCTCGTAGCCGTTGGGGATAGCTGGCACTGGTCCCCGTAGGTCACCGGGGGGAGGAAGGAGAAAGGGCGCCGGAGGAGCCACGTCAGGTCGACCTCCGGCGGCTCTTGCGTCGCCGCATCCACTCGGGCGTTCAAGTCCGTTATCCAGTGCGACGGCTTGGTTACCACGTTGATGGCCGAGGTCGGGGAGAGGCGCTGGCCTCCTAGGACAGTCGCGTAGAGGTGGTGTATGCCATCTCCACAATGGCCTCCCTCCTGGTACGTACGCAGGGCCCCCACCACCGCCTCGGAGTCCAGCACCAGCCAGAATACCCCCGGCTGTTGCGCCAGCCTGCGGACGTACGAGAGGAGTATCATGGCCTCCCCCTCCAGGGAGGTGCCCACCCCGGAGGCCACATGGGTCCGGTAGGCCTCGGGCCCGCTTTGGGCCACCCCCACCATAGCCATGCCTGCCTGTGTGGTCCCAGCATCCACTGCGGTTATGGTGCCGTGGAGAGTGGCCAGCGCCAGCAGGTCATGGAACCAAATGCCCGGCTTGACCTCGGGGGCCAGCACCCCGCGGGGGGTCGGTAGCTAGGCCGTGCGGCTGCAAGAGGGCCAGGTCCCCTTGGTGCTTACGGAGGTGGGTTCGCAGGGCAGGGCCGAGCTCTGCTGGTACTGTTCCCGCCGTACCAAGCGAGTAGTAGAGGGGCCCTTTGTTCGGGTGTCCTGCGCACCTATGCGCCACACACTCCGCGGGGTACTTGAACTGTCAACGCAGCCGGGGCTATGGCAATCCATGGCCACCGCGGCAGTGCTCTGGTGACGGTGACCACGGGGGCCGGCGACGCCTGGGCCCATTGCCAGTAAGTGTTTGCCGGAGGCGTAGACATCCACACGATGGTGGGCGCCCACACCCCACGCTCCGCAGATGGTCCAGGGACACATGGTGATGGTCGTCCCACAGTTGGGCATGCAGGGGCACATTGACATGCACTTGGACGCCCAGAAGGGCCACTAGGAGGCGGTGTAGTCTGGTGTCGCTCGGCAGCGCGTGCGGGGGATGGCAGCACACCCGGAGTTCCGGCGCCCAGTCCTTGGCCTCCATGGTATCCTTCATGGCAGTCGTCACCTTGATTGGATGGCCTCTAGGTACACGGTTTCCATCCGGGTGGTCTTGGCCACCCGGCCTCCGATGACCACTTCCGCCGGGTACGCGGGCACAGCGCCCGGGATCCAGTCCTTGGGCGCTGCCTGCCACCGCGGCGGGGGCACCCTCAGCAGGGGCGCCACGACGGTGCCATGGAGGGCCAGCCACGCCCTTAGTCCAGGGATACCCTTGCGGGCTGGCGCCATCTTTAGGGCGCGCTTACCTTTGACGTGGTGGTCCTCAGTGTACTGGTCTCACAGATGGTGGTATCCCAGGGTTTGCACCGTTTCGTAGACGGTTGCGGGGGCGATTACCTGCACGACATCGCCGTACTGGGTCGGGTACACCTCCACCTGGGGGGCGGGGGCCGCCGCTGCCCCTGCCCGAGATCCGCCAGGGCCCCGTACCAAGGGGGGGGTCGTCCCTGAGCAGGGGCCCGGCATCCACATGGGCATTGACACTTCATCCACTACCCGCTGCAGCGTAGCGATGAGGTGGGAGCACCGCGGGTGGTGGGTGTACTGCCCCGGGGTAAGCACCGCATGGCACCCTCCTCAGAGCGCTTGGTGTGCCTGAAGGGCATAGGTCTGGAACTCTCGAAATTCTTTCTTGGCCCAGGCTCCCTGCCGGACCCATTACCGGGTGGCTGCAGCCTGTCACGGGTGTGAGGACCGGGTCAAACCCTGGCAACCATGCTCCCAGGGCCCGCACAGTGCTTCGGTGTGGGCATGGCGGGAGATTCCCGTCATATGTGCTTGTATGCCCGCACCATTAGGGCGTCGTTGGCCGCGTGCACCTGGGCTGTAGGGCGGTATACGCTGGCCAAGGGGAGCAATTTGCTCGGGAGCTTGGCCATCAGCACCATCATGGCCGCGTCCGGGGAGAGGCGCCGGGGGCGGAGCTGCTTTTACATTGCCGCCCGGATCTTTGGCAGGTTAAGGGGGCCCGTGGGTGTGCCTTGGAGGTAGATGTCCGTCCCCATATACCGAAGAACCCGGGAGGGCTGGATCTCCGGGGCCCCGGCCAAAGCCCCCTCTTGTTGCTCCGGGCTGTCCGTGGCCCACGCGTGGCCCACATGCCGGGCCACGGCTGCCGGAGTGGGCGACCGTAGGGGCTGGGGGTCAGAAGTCGACCCGTGCCGGATTTAGCGGTTCGGGACTTCTACTCGCAGGTACCCTGGTAGTACGTCCGCGGATCCAGCAGGCTCCCCTGTATAGGGCGGGCTTCGCCCCGTTCCAGTAGGACGATTATGTCTTGCACCCACATGAGCCGTGGGAAGCGAAACGGCTCTACCGCAAAGGCCCTGTATGCGATGTCCATGAAGTGTAGGAACGGGAGAGCCGCCGTGGTGCCCGCATGGACCCCTTGGATAGTGCCCTGGGGAGTACCCAAGAGTTGGGTCAGGGTACTCGACTACCAGGGGCCCAAGGGTAGGGTATATGAGAAGCCCTCAGTGTGGGTGGCGAGGTGATCAGCCTCTCCTAGGCCCACGCAGGCTCCCCCAATGGGGTGGACGTCCTGGGCAATCACGTCGAAGAATTTCGTGAGGTCCGTGATCAGGACGTCCACCACCCGGTGCTGAAGCTTGGCGAGGTCTAACTTCATGTGCACCGTGCGGGCAACTTCTTGGAGGGACACTCCCCGCATGCCTCCCACGAGGCAAGGGCCCCCAAGGGCCCGCTCGTAAATAGCCGTTGCCAGGGCGTAGAAAGCCATGGGCTCCAGCTTTCCGATGTGGGAGGAAATGGCGATGCCCTGGAGGTTTGCCTTCTGGATGGGCTGGTCCGCCTTTTTAAGGAGCAGGGTGACCCGTCCACGCCTGCCCACCGTGCGGCATACTGGGGGGCTGCGCACGATGGCGCACAGGGTTACCTGGTCCGCCTCTGTGAGGTGCCGGTACTAGGATACGTCGATGGAGACGTCTGCCTCTGGCAGGTGGAGGCCTAGGCCGCGAGAATTACGAGAGTGCACCTCCCAGAGGTGGCGAGGCTCGACATAGTCCGTCCGGGCCGGCGGGCATGCTGTGGCAGGAGCTCCAGGTATAGTTTAAAGTGGACCCACCGTTCGGGGTCGTCCCGGATGCGGTAGCTGTGGCCCTGAAGCCGCACGCGGCTCCCATACAGGGCAGACAAAGTCTCCCTGGGGTTCAGGGGAACCTTGTTGTCCAATGGGTTTTCGGAGATATCCCGCGGCTCCGGGGTGCGTCGGAGGTTGCGGGTCTCATGTGTGCGCCGGAGGGCCCGGCGCTTGATATCCCGGAGGCTTTGCTGGCGCTAGGCCTTCCCCAGCGCCACTAGGCTTCGTTTGAGGGCATGCCCCACCGCCACGGAGTTTCGCAGCATGCTATGGGCCGTCGCCGTAAAACGCCCCACTGAGGGGAGCATACTGCGCGCCGGGAAAGGCGGCTGGGGGGCCTTCGAGGGAGGGGCTCGCTCCGAGGGGGGTGCCCGGAGGCGGTAGTGCCGGAAGCGGAGGGCCCGGACCTGCTCGCGGCGTGGGCCCAATCATAGATTGCTCGCTGCAGGCCTTTTAGCCATCGGGCAAGGGGGAGTTGGGGGTCGATATCCCTCTTGTGGAGCACCGAGCTCTGGAAATCCGCCGTATCCGGTGGGGACGGAGCCACTGGGCCCATTTGGTACTCCGGTGCGGGAGACCGTATGGGGGCTGGGTTTGTCCAGCCGGACCACCGGATGGGCGACAGTGAAGAGGAGGGGGACATGGTGGTCTGAGAGGAGGGTGCTTCCCCAGTAGTGGTAGGAAGCTATGGTGAACTGCGCCTCGCGGTGACAGGCGACCGTGTCAATGCGGGAGTGTGCGGTCCCTTGGAAGCAGGAGTACATCCCCTGCGGGACCGGGTGCAGGTGTACCACGTCCCTCAGGTTGAAAGCCTGCAGGAACGTGCAGTAGCTTGTATCATCGAGGGTCCGCTGTTCTGGCCGCCGAGTTGGTGTTGGTCACCACCAGGACGGTCGCCGGGTCCACAATGCAGGTGACCTCGCGCCAGATGCCTGCCCACCATCGCACATATGGCTCAACGCCAATGTTGATTTGGGGGGCATGGGCCGCCAGCACGTGGTGCTTACCCCATGGGGTCAGTACCTCCATGAGGAGGGTGTTCGCGTCCTCCTTGCCCCAGAGCAGGGTGGCCCGGGTGGTAGTCACGGCATAGACATATACGTCGAGGCCCGCCCCCCGTCTTTCCATGGGCGGGGAGCACGACGTGCCGGTTGTAGTCTTGGATTGGGGGGTCCTCAGGGCCTGCCTTGGATTGGGCCTCGGCCGGGATGAGGATTGTGGGGCGGCGTGCCGCCATGTGCAGGGCGTGCGCTAGCAGGCGTTGCCGTAGGTATCTGCCACGGACATTGAGCCACAGATACCCGACGGCATGCATGTCCTCCGGCGGGCCCTCAATTCTCAGAGGGCGAGAGGCCAGGGTCCTCCGGCGCTGGGTTCAACTCGGCAGGAGTAGGCTCGCCCTGGGGGCTTGCATCTGGTGCCGAGGTTTTGGCAGTCTCCTGGGCGGCACACAGGTCGCGCCCGATGAGGCTGAACACCTCCGTCAGGCAAGGGGTCCCTGCCGGCCGCTCGCCGGTGAGCCTGGGGACTATCCAGTCACGCATGGCTTGGGCTCGCGCCCCCAGGACTTTGAACCCCACGGGGCGGACAGGCTGGAGGGCCCCGATGTAGCTTACCCAGGTCGCGCTCCAGCCTTTTTAGTCGGCGTCGAGGGGCTGCTCCCCCTTGGGGCCGAGGGGACCAGGACCAGCCCTCCCCGGGCCTTGTCGTAGGTGGCCTTGGCCACCATGGGTGTGGCGATGACCAAGGGCGTACCTCCGGGCGGGGTCAGAGTGGCCCGGTGGTCCCCAAGGTCGAGCCAGGCCGTGTCCACCGGGGCATACCGGCCCCCTCGCTTGATGCAGATCTGCACCGGGGGTGGGGCGGTCACCGGGGTTCCTCGTGGGACATACACCGGGCATTGGCATATCAACTCCAAAGCCCGGGTGTCTGGGGGCACCGCCCGGGGTGGCGGCGGGGCAGACCAGGCATACGCATATGCCATGGCCTGGAACCACCAGCCGGGACGGGTGTTCCCGTCGGGGGTCGGGAGGCGGAGCTCCACCTTCCCCTCGATCACGTAGTAAACCGTGATCCCGAGTGCCGGCGGGTGAGGGGCCGGAATGGCATCTCCCTCCCAGCAGGAGAGGGAGAAGGAGGGGACCCCCAGGGTGAAGTCCACGAGTTGGAGCAGCTCGCGGGTCCGCTTGGCATAATGTGCCACGAGGGGGGAGAGGCCGTCACTCTCAGGGGAGTGGGGGCCGGGGACGGGGGTGGCCTCTTGGCCCGCCGCGCGCATGCGGCGCCCAACCGCCGACAGGCCCTCGCTGTCGAGGAAGACAACGGCGTCCATGGCCCTGCAGGGGTTTACCTCCTCAAGGGCAGTGTCGGCGATGAGTGCTGCAAGGCGGGACTCGTGTTGGCCCATATCGCCTGGGGGGCCTTCGGGGGGGCCTTCGGCACGCAGCTCGGGGTCTTCGTCCGACGTGTCCGCCGGTTGTGAGATTTTGGGGGGGCTGAGGCCGTCAGCATCGTCCCCCATGAGGTCAGCCAATTGGGTGGCCGTGCCCTTCGAGGCGTCTACGTCAAGGGGGGGGGGCTGGAGGGCCGCATCAGTTCTTGGGGCCTCAGCAGCCAAGGCAGGCGGGGCGGCACAGGGCCGATCTTCCTGAGGGGGCTCAGGCGCGGGGCCATCTCCGGGGGCGGGCTCCGCGGTGGTCTTGTTGGTCTCCTGGGGTACAGGCCGCGGGGGGCACCGGCCGCAAGGGCGGGGTCGCCAAAAGTGGCAGGCGTCGCACCATTCGAGGGCTTGTTCGCCCGTAGGGCTTGCCAGCGCCAGGGGGGCCGGATCCCGGGCTCCCTCCGGGGCCTTGGGGGGCGCGGCTCCGTGGGTTGTCTGCTGGGGGTGGGCCGCGGGGGCCGGCTAGGCATCAGCGGGCGCAGGTTGCTGGTCCGCTGTAGGGGGGTCTAGTTCCATTAGGTCTTGGGACAGCTCCACTCCTGTCGACAGAGGGCATTCAGGGGGCCCAGACCGGGGGGCATCCGCCACCCCGCTTGCGCGTGCGGGCCTTGCGGGGCTCCGCCCAGGGCGGGGGCTGGGGGCCTTCCCGGCCTCTGCAGGTAGGCGCCGGCGAAGTCGGCTGCCTCGGCCATCCATGCCTGTGGTCTTAGGCGTCGGTGAGTCGGCCGGGGCCACGGGCCTTCGTTGCTGCAGCTCCGGCGCTGCTGCCGGGCCTTTCGGTTGTGGGCGATCAGGGCCCCGGGAGGGGGGCATCGGCTGCCGAGCCAGGCGCGCCGGGGGGGGGCGGGCCCGCCGGCAGGGGCCGCACGGCATCGTCGGCAGGGTTAGCTGTCGGCTTTTGGTGGGCAGCCTCGCCTGTGTAGGCGCCACACGCGGCGGCTGGCCAACGGCGTCAGCTATGAGGCGCCGGACGTCTGCCTCCGTGAGGGGGGCCGATCTGAGCGCGGGGGCCGCCTGGGTGGGCAGTGCTTCCCGCCGGCCCTCCGCCGGGGCGTCATGCCGCGTATACACCGTGAGGCCACACATGACATCATAGTGAACACAGTGGACAGCCGCCGGCAACCGCCCTGGTGGGGGTGCAACCGTTCCTAGGGTAGCACTGTTCACAGTGCGTGCAGCCACCGCTTGAGCGTTGGAGCGGAAAGTGAGGTACCCATGATTCTCTCCCCCAAAGAAGGCCTCCACCACTCCTACCGCTCCATCCATCCACATAAAACGGTCCGCTAAGTGGCGGTGGGACTATTCCGCCGGGAGGCGTTGCAAATGCAAGACGGTGGGCGCATCCCTTTTGCGGGGCTACTACGGGGCTTGCGTTGCTTTGTCGGGGGGGGCATCTCCTGCACCTCGGAGACCTGGCGTGGTCTGTGTCGCCCTTGTACGCCTTTTCTGGGCGTTTGCGGGTTTCCACCCCGGGGTGACTGTGTTGTTTGTGGGCTGGGGCCACGAGGCCTGCCGTTGTCTGTGTGCCCGTGAGGGCCTGAGTATGTGGCCTGTGCGGGGTTCCAGTAGATGGCTGATTGTCGTCTGTTTGCCCTTCTTACGCCCGCGCTGGCGTTTGTGCGGGGGCTCCTCTTGCGTCATATGTGGAGGGCGGGAATGGGGTGCCGTTCGAGGCTCTTAGTCGGGCTGGCGCCCTGTGTTTGGCGCATCATAGCGCAGGAGCCTGGCGGTATCTGGGCTGGGGGACCTGGCGCACCAGCCTGGGGGGGCAGAGGGCCCTACTCAGGCGGCGGCTGGTTCCCAGGGGGTGCCGTTAGGGGGCAGTAGTCTACAGCGGCGCGTGCTTGCCGGCCCGGGGGTCACGTGTCCCTACCCGGCTGGTGGCCGTTGCTGCAACACCCCATGACCGGTCTTCCCTACCCGCTTCGGCGTCGGGCTGCCCCACCAGTAGAGCCCCGGGCTGGGTCCTCCGGTCAAGAGACCGTACTAACTCACCGCCTCCGCGAGCTCGATGATGGGGTAGCCCTCCGCCCCTACCCGGCTATGCTAAGCAGCAAGCAGGCGAGGTAAGCAGGCAGTACCGGAGATCACAACTCCGGTGTAACAGTAGCAGGGACTCAACATGAGTCCTCTGAACCAAAACCCTAAGTCCCGCCGGGGCTTAACTGCTGAACAATACGGTACTTAGGGCCCCATTGGGCAGTTTAAGCCTCACTGCCTCACTGCCTGGGGGCAGTGGGCAGTGCAACTCCTGCAATGCAGTGCCTCACTGCCTGGGGGCAGTAGGCAGTGCAACTCCTGCAATGCACCGCCTCACTGCCCTGGGGGCAGTGGGCAGTGCAACTCCTGCAATGCACTGCCTCACTGCCTGGGGGCAGTGGGCAGTGCAACTCTTGCAATACACTGCCGCACTGCCTGGGGGCAGTGGGCAGCGCAACTCCTGCAATGCACTGCCGCACTGGCTTGGGGGCAGTGGGCAGTGGACCTCCGGCAATACACTGGGCAGTGGGCAGTGCAACTCCTGCAATGGGTGGTCGGAGTGTAGTGCCGGGCCTGTGGGGATGTACTACTGGGCGCACCTGCCTGGGGGGATGGGGAGTCCAACCCAGGGGGTGGTCGGGGCATCCTTCAGGGCCTATGGGGGGCCATCATCTTCGGAGAACCGGGCGCATCGGCCTGGGGGGGACGGGGAGTCCAGCCCAGGGGGCGTTCGGAGTCTCCTGCCAAGCCAATGGGGGGCCATCTTCTTCAGAGAACCGGGCGCACCGGCCCGGGGGGGACGGGGAGTCCTGCCCAGGGGGTGTTCGGAGTCTCCTGCCAGGCCAATGAGGGGCCATCTTCTTCAGAGAACCGGGCGCACCGGCCCGGGGGGGACGGGGAGTCCTGCCCAGGGGGTGTTCGGAGTCTCCTGCCAGGCCAGTGGGGGGCCATCTTCTTCAGAGAACCGGGCGCAGCGGCCCGGGGGGGACGGGGAGTCCTGCCCAGGGGGTGTTCGGAGTCTCCTGCCAGGGCAATGGGGGGCCATCTTCTTCAGAGAACCGGGCGGACCGGCCCGGGGGGGACAGGGAGTCCTGCCCAGGGGGTGTTCGGAGTCTCCTGCAAGGCCAGTGGGGGGCCATCTTCTTCAGAGAACCGGGCGCACCGGCCCGGGGGGGACGGGGAGTCCTGCCCAGGGGGTGTTCGGAGTCTCCTGCCAGGCCAATGGGGGGCCATCTTCTTCAGAGAACCGGGCGCACCGGCCCGGGGGGGACGGGGAGTCCTGCCCAGGGGGTGTTCGGAGTCTCCTGCCAGGCCAGTGGGGGGCCATCTTCTTCAGAGAACCGGGCGCAGCGGCCCGGGGGGGACGGGGAGTCCTGCCCAGGGGGTGTTCGGAGTCTCCTGCCAGGCCAAGGGGGGGCCATCTTCTTCTGAGAACCGGGCGCAGCGGCCCGGGGGGGACGGGGAGTCCTGCCCAGGGGGTGTTCGGAGCCTCCTGCCAGGGCAATGGGGGGCCATCTTCTTCAGAGAACCGGGCGCACCGGCCCGGGGGGGACGGGGAGTCCTGCCCAGGGGGTGTTCGGAGTCTCCTGCCAGGCCAATGGGGGGCCATCTTCTTCAGAGAACCGGGCGCACCGGCCTGGGGGGGACGGGGAGTCCTGCCCACGGGGTGTTCGGAGTCTCCTGCAAGGCCAGTGGGGGGCCATCTTCTTCAGAGAACCGGGCGCACCGGCCCGGGGGGGACGGGGAGTCCTGCCCAGGGGGTGTTCGGAGTCTCCTGCCAGGCCAATGAGGGGCCATCTTCTTCAGAGAACCGGGCGCACCGGCCCGGGGGGGACGGGGAGTCCTGCCCAGGGGGTGTTCGGAGTCTCCTGCCAGGCCAAGGGGGGGCCATCTTCTTCAGAGAACCGGGCGCACCGGCCCGGGGGGGACGGGGAGTCCTGCCCAGGGGGTGTTCGGAGTCTCCTGCCAGGCCAATGGGGGGCCATCTTCTTCAGAGAACCGGGCGCACCGGCCTGGGGGGGACGGGGAGTCCTGCCCAGGGGGTGTTCGGAGTCTCCTGCCAGGCCAGTGGGGGGCCATCTTCTTCAGAGAACCGGGCGCACCGGCCTGGGGGGGACAGGGAGTCCTGCCCAGGGGGTGTTCGGAGTCTCCTGCCAGGCCAATGGGGGGGCATCTTCTTCAGAGAACCGGGCGCACCGGCCCGGGGGGGACGGGGAGTCCTGCCCAGGGGGTGTTCGGAGTCTCCGGCAGGACCCGCGGGTACTCCCTCCTACCTCTTAGCAGCAGCAGGCAAGTAAGCAGGCAGTACCGGGGGTGCGCACTAAACTGGCCCCGGGGGGGGGGCATTTACCCTGTTAAGCATTAGTTACGGCAGTAGGCACTATTCATTACGTTAGGGAATTACTCAGCGCATTTGTTTACCCCGCAGACATGCCCCTTCCAGTGGTGCGCTCACCTTTGGGGCTGCCTTTGGGGGATCGGGGGCTGTTACCCCTCCCGGACGCCCTCCCTGGTGTTGGCGCCGGGGTGGTGGCCGGGGGGCCTTATACCGTACCTAAAGGATGTTGGATACCGATACCGGGGCGTCCAGCCGGACGGGGACAGGGACTGTTTCTTCCATATATTCCTCCACATATTCTTGCACATATTGCAGGGCGGGGGGTCGTTGTTGGGGCCCCCCGCGCATGTCCGGGCCTCGGCGCAGGCCGCCCCACTGGGGCCCCAGCCTCTTACCCCTCCCTCACCCACGCACACACCCGGCACACCCGTCCCGGTCCCGCCGTTCCGTTGAAGCCCCTGTCCGGGGGCCTCCACTGGTCCGGATGTCTCGCGGCCGGCCGCCGATGCGGGGCCCTGGAGGCGCGCCGCACGGGCGCTGCCAGCCTGAGAGATGGGCAGGGTCAGGGAGCGTGGTGGGGCAGGGGAGGCAGCAGGGAGCGCTCATAGGGGGGGGCGCATGGGGGGGTCACCGGGGCGCGCGCAGGGGCGGCAGCGGGGGGGGCTGAGGCTGGAGCGCGGGGGGGGCGCATGTCCGGGCTCCCGCGTGGGCTGGTGCGTGAGCGGGCGTGTAGGGGAGGAGCGGAGGGGGAGGCTAGGTCAGCCGTCCTCTATTGGGGGTCGCTGACCGTTCCCAGGGCCAAGGCGGCCGGTACTAGGGGCCGCGGGGTCCCTGGGGATGGTGCTTGGCACTGGGACATAATACACAAAATTACCCCGCATACATACCCCTTCTGGTGGTGCGCTCACCATTGGGGCTACCCTTGGGGGATCGGGGACTGTTACCCCTCCCGGACGCCCTCTTTGCTGTGGGCGCTGGTGTGTTGGCCGGGGGGCCTTATACCTTCTTACCCATACTCAAAGAATATTTGAATACGGTACCTGGGGTTGTCCAGCCGGACGGGGGGAAACCGTGCCAATCAATATTTTCCAGCGTGCTTCGGAAAAGCGGGTTTCCGCACCCGCACAATTCTCACGTTAGCACCGATCCCAGCCGCGCAAGGGCGGCGTGGCCTTGAACCGCTGACTAGCGGGGCCACGCCGCCTATTCCGGGGGGGTTAGGGGGCTTCTGGCCCCCTTTTGGAGGGTTCCGCCCTGCATAGGGCACAACCCAGAAGCATGGGAGGGTTCCGCCCGGCATAGGGCACCACCCACAAGTTCTTGCGACAAGGGGGGGGGAGGGAGTTTGTGGCAGCGCGGGGTGGGTGCCATTGCCTCGGCGCAGTGGCACCGTAGCGCTGGACTTTGGCACCACCACCGGCCGCGGGGGAGGGGAGGACCGTTGTTCAGGGGGGAAGGGGGAGGGGTCCTACTGGGCCGTCCCACCACTCCCTCTTGCCCTGCGGGTCCCCTCTCTCTCCCCATGACCCGCTTCCCCTCAGCCCCCTGCCTTGTATCCCTCTAAACAAACCTGGCCGCCGGCGAAGCCCCACTGCGGGGGGCCTCCTTGCCGCGACCGGATCGGGCCTAGGGAGGCAGATCTTTCTCCCGGCCCTTGGTGGCAAAACTCCTGTAGGGCAGAGGTATAGTGAGGGGGGATGCATAGGGGTGAAGGCATCGGGGCAGCGGCAGGAGCGCTGTTGTGCGCGGGGGGAGGGGGGAGGGGGGAGGGGGGGGTCGACCCCTTCGTCGCATTACCCCTTTCCCACCCTGCCTTGACCGCTCTCTTCACCTCTGTCTAGCCTCTTCTTGGTGCCCTTTGCCCCTGCCTGTCGTGCACACACCCGGCCAGCGGCGGCGCTGGCGAAGCCCCTTAGTTGGGGGGCCTCCGTGCCGTTGGCCTCACCGCCTGTGGGGCAGGGGTGCATGTTGGGATGGGAGGGGGAGGGCACTGGGGCGCGCGCGGGGGCGGCAGGAGCACGCAGCGCGGGGCATGCGCATGCCAGGGCTTCTCGGAGGGCCCTGAGGGTGAGGCAGGGGCGCCGAGGGGGAGAGGAGGGGGGGGCTGTACCAGCCGTCCTCTCTAGGGATCGCTGGTCCGTTCCCGGAGCCCTGGCGGCCGGTACTAGGGGGCCGCGGGCTCCCTTGGGGTTGGTGCTTGGTGTTAGAGCGCGCGTACACCCGACGCTGTTAGTACACCACCCTCTAGGGTGGTGCCCGGGCCCTGTCGTTGGGGGCTTCGCACCCGGCACCCAGCTCGTGGGTAGAGCTGGGGAGTACTCAGGTGCTGTGTGGTGTGGTGTGGTGTGGTGTGGTGTGGTGCGGTGTGGCGTGGTGTGGTGTGGCGTGGTGTGGTGTGATGTGGTGTGCCGAAGGCGCTGTTACAAAAGGGCAAAGGCCGGGATGTCTACCCATGGGTACAGGTAAACGGGAGGGCGGTGTGGGTTGTGTGCGCGCTGTGTGCAAGTGTGTTTAGAAAGGAGCGGAGAGCAGGAAGAGGGAGACCTGGAGGCTCCCCACCAGGCTATCGTAGTGAGCTTAGGAGCTCCCGCTGGACCCCCTCCCTCTTGCCTATTGGTGCAAGCGTAGCTCCCGCAACACCCACGCCTTCGTGCTATTTGGGCCCAGCCGGGCCTCGAGCAGTGTGGCGTGCGCCTTGGTGTGGGCGTACCAGACCCGGATTGACTTTTTGATGACGTGGTGCACAAACTCCGTACCCAACGTATGGGGCCCGGAGCAGTCCATGTGGGCGTGCTTCATGGAGGGGGTCTGTAGTGCAGCCAGCCGCCCACTGTTGCAAAAACTACCGGCTCCCACAGCTAGGTGCGCACAGGCGCAGCCCGGTGCCCCACGTAACAGTCAAGCCATGCTGCCAGGTGCTTGCGGGCCGGCCGCCACTCATGGGACTTGGTCGAGCAGACCGAGAGGTGGGGCGCCGTTTCTTGCTGTGTTCCACATAGAAGGCACGTTGTGTCCAGCACCGTGTCACGGTGAGACGACCTGTGTGCCCGGACAACCATCGTTGGGATGTTATCCATGTGGTGCGCCAATATGTGGCGCCGCATCATCCCTAAAGGGGGGGGGTTGAGTGTGGCAAACTGTGCACTGTACACCAGAACAGACACGGCAAGCAAGCAATTGCTCACAAGCCCCTCTCAAGCCATGGCACCTGTACTATTCTTGGCCCAGCGGAGAAGACATAAAGGCTTGTTGTAGGCCACCATCTAGTTACCCCACATAAGGAACTTCACTGCATTCTGTGTCCACGCATGTGGTTCCACTTGTGTGGCTTCTCCTTGTTGCCACAGGGCCTTCACGTCGATTGCCACCACCACCCACGTTTGGGGGCTGGCACCGGTGTGAGGCAGATTGCGCCTGAGCTGCATTCCCAACCGTCTGGATGTGTCCGCCAACGTAATCGTAGGCATTCAGTTGGTTTAGGTTTTGTCGATGTGTTGCGCTGGCCTCATTCAGGCCCCTCGCCCATTCACCGTAGAGCTCTGCGCGGTGCGTGCCCAGTGCCACTACAACCAGCCCTTAATCCTCCGAGGACACCCGGAATGGAGCTTTGTCCGCTTGCAAGGCCCCACGAGTGGCATGAACGATTCATGAAAGTGCGGGAGGGTTCGCCGGAGGTGCACTTGTTTTGCGAAACCCCCTGGCAGACACTGGTGGCATGTCTGGATAGGAAACAATCACTGCCGCGCGGCGTTCGGGCTGGAAATCAGGGGTCGAGAAAAGGGGCGTCTGCGCCGTTTGCTTTTCTTTTTTCGAGAGTTTGGACAAACAGAAATGCCTGTTTCTGTATTGTCCGGATTTTGAGACCGCACAACAGATCTCGTAAGGAATCGCCCCTGTCCCGTATGCCACTCAATAAGGCTCACCTCGTTCACCTTCCTCTCCACTGGTCCACATGTTTTCATCGGAATTTTAGGAGGCGTTGGGAACCGGTCCACGGCTCTCTAAGACCCAGCTCCATATGGCGTCGCCTGAGGTGCCGAAGGGCCGGTCTGCTCCTATCCACTGCATTGACAGTGTTCTGTGTGACAGTGCACAAGAAGCGCTGTCCGCAGGCCCTGGGCAGAGGCAGGGGAGTCCTCTGAAGGGCCCTGGCTGCGCAGTCCGGTGCCAGTGTGGGGGCAATGGAACGGTGCACGGACGTCTTCCCCCAGGCGCGGACGCACGCCATGGCGCTTGGCACATGGCATTTCTTCAGGAATGCCATTGCATTCGAACAGCAAATGGTTTGAAGAGCCGCTCATGTTGCCACCCCCTTTGCCCTGCTTCCCACTTTTAATCCATCACAAGATCCGACTGCAGCAACCCGCCCGCCCTCGCCACCGCCAGTGCTTTGCGGGCCCCATGACTCAGAGGAGGCAGAGCAGGGCTGCTCCGTCGCCCCCCCCCCCCACCCCCACCCCCATCCCTCCAGCAGTAGGCTCTCGCTCTTACAGTGCGTGTTGCCAGTGTGTTTTTCAAACCAATTTTCGTTGTTCCTCCTTCCTTCTCCTCTTTGAAATTCAGTTAAGTGATTGCAATCTAGTTGCCCTTGGGATGTGGCGGTGTTAAACAGGGTAAGTCTACCAAAGGGTCCACCTACACCTTCGCTTAGCTCGCCTCAATCAGCCCCCCATTTTCTGTCTATTCTATTTGGTTGCATAGATTCTATGTCATGAGGTCGCAATGCTGTCAGATGCCTGGTAGTCGAGTGGACTGTGACGCCATTTCCCATGGACAGGGCCCCGGATTCGACCTCCGGCTGGGCATGATTTTCGGAATGGGACTTGATAATTTTTTTTGAGGTTTTTTTGTTGGGGAATACACTGACTGCTTTTTTCCTCAAGTTCGAATGAAATTGGATTTTCATGAATCGCTGGAGTCGAGCAACAATGAACTCGCGCCTTTATGCTCTGAGATGGGCTCTGATCGCTGCACTGCCACTGCCACTGGCTTCACTAATATCACTCCCACCTCCCCTTCGCCCCGCGTGCATCCCGAGGCCCCGGCCCCTGGTGCGGCTCCATACCACGCGCGTCTCAAGCACCTCTGGCCTCAATTGGAGCCAATTTTGACGTTTTCTTGGGAGGCAGACCGGGCCATCTTTGACGACCGCAGCTGGGGTGCGTCCCAAGCCTGGCCGCACCCACTTTCTCAGGAACCCCTGCGACTTCATGTACTGTCACGGCTGCAGTTGCGAATCCTGCGGAGGCCTCGGGCCGTGTGACTTATCGTGCTGTGCGGAGTGCTCCAGCGAGGCCGGTATGCATTATCGTGTGCTTCGACAGGGGGACCCTGCGCTCCAGCCCCCGCTGCGCCCTCGGACTGGGCCCTGGTGCACAGCCGGGGGCCCACCACTCAGCCCAACAGGTCCCCTGTCGGTGGCAGGATGCGGCTTAGCAACGGCGGTTGACACTCAACCGACGGCGCTTCACCGACGGCAGCTGATGGCCAACCAACCGCCGGTTGGTCGATGGGGAGTAATAGCGCGCCTGGCGCGTGCCGGGCATCTTTTTCTGACCTTTCCCCACCCGTGCCTGTTTTTGCCCCCACCGAACCAAACAATTTGGAGTACCTTCTTGCCACGTCTAAGATTTTGGCCCATCCTTTGCACCCAGTTTATGACTATGGCAAGGGTGGTGGTTGGTCTGAGGGTACCGGAGGCCAGATAAATTATATGGTTTCTGACGTCTAACCCCTTGTAAGATCATTATTTTAGGATAAAAAATGATCCCCCAGTGATTTTTTGGATTTTGACCCCCGTACCCCCTAGCACTTGGGTACCCCCCTTTTTGGGGGGGGGGGGGGCTGGGAGGGGGGTCAACACTTCTTTGCGTATTGTGGCTGCTGTGTGTGTATTTGGACCTGGGTTGTGAAGAACTTTTTTCTTGTATATGGACCCCCTAACCCATGGCGGGGGTCGCAGGTCCCAACTCCAGGTACCCCCAGTTGGCCCCCCCCCCCCCATATGGCCCCTCGCGAGTGAGGACTTGGCCGTTTTCACACTGGGCAGGCTGTTTAGTGGCACGTGAAAATCACCTCGAAGAGAGGTTGTTAGATCAAGCGCAGGCGCGGGCGTCGTATACCCCCCCCTTTTTGGGGGGTCATTCGCGTAGCATACCCCAAGGCATGATATTTGATGTCCAACCCCTTGTAAAATCATTATTTTGCCCAATAAGACGATTCCCCAATGGATTTATTGATTCTGAGCCCTCTAGCCCCTCAGACTGGATATCTCTTTTTTGGGGGGGGGGTTGAAAGTTTGTGCTCATAAGGATTTGAACGAGGGTCCAATGGAGCAGAGTTGACAGGTTGACTGGCGCCGCCGGCGGTCGGCTGACCGGGATTTGAATCGCCGACCTCCATGTCGGCAGTCAGCTGTGTTGCCATTGGACCATCGCTTGTTCCGACGGTAACCTTTTTCCCCGCTGTTGATAGGCAAGTCTGCCACTGAAAAAACCCAAACTGTGTGTTTCTGTCTACCTGCCTGCTTGCCCAACTGACTCTCTGACTGACTGCTTGCCTGACTGACTGACTGTTGGCTGACTGCCAGCCTCTCTTCGAAGTGCACTGCCGAAGGCAATAGAATTTTTTGAAATTTGATTTTTCATGAAACCCTTCCCTTGCCCGTAGGATGGGTTCGGGTGATCATTTGGTGACAGTATGGGTACTGGAGCACCCATGGGGACCCACGTAGTGGCCGCTAGGCCTATGTAGCCATGCCATGGGCCCTCCGAAAGCCCCAAAATTGCTGTTGTGACACTTGAAAATGTTTCATATTTCGACTTTCTCTGAAACCCCTCTGTTGCCCCTAGGATGGGTTTGGGTGATCATTTGGTGACAATACGGGTACTTGAGCGCCCATGGGGACCCACGTAGTGGCCACTAGGCCCATCTAGCCCGAGCCATGGGCCCCCCAAAAGGTCCAAAATCACCTTGCAGAGGTTGTTAGATCAAAGCGAGGCAGGCGTATATAGGGGAAAACGCCACATACGCCCCCCATTTTGGGCCTTTTTGGGCCTATTCGCGTACCCTACTCCAAGGGGTTGAATTGTTAGTTTAACCCCTTGTAAAATCATTATTTTGTCCAATAAACGCATCCCCCAATCAGTTTTTGGTCCGGACCCCCCCAGACCCCCCCCCCCACTTGAAACTCACTTTTTGGAGCTTTTGAGGGAGGTGGGGGGGGTGGGGTGGGGTTCAAAAATGTCGAAAAAATGACCCCCGTTTTTTTGGGTCGAAAATCATGAATCTTTTGGTTTTTTTTCGATCCGTAGATTTTAAATCCGTAGATACCTGATAGGTAGGAAGAGTCTACACATCGCCACTCGTAGCACAGTAATGGCCTCTAACCCAAGGGGCATTGCTGGGGAGTTTCGAGTCTGGTGGCCTGTGAGGGGGAGTCACAGAGGGTCCCCCGCGTTTCCGTGCCCGACTTTGGCCACGGCAGGGTAAAAGCATAAGCTGGTCCCTCCTCCTCCCCCCCCTGGTCAGGCGGGAGGTCGGGCTTGGGCTGCTTCCGGGGCTCAGAGCCCTTGGGCCCCAGTGCCAGTGGGGGGCGGGCCCCTAATGTCTTAGGTGGTGCCACGCATCGGCGCGTTGCCGGGGACCCATGTCTGGGAGGGCCTGGGACGCGGGGCGCGCCTTGCCCAGCCAGGCGGATAGCGCCGCCGCTCCTGCGCGTCGTTCCAGTGGGACGAGGACCTGGCGGCCCGGCGACCCTGGGTTGGGCCGGCAGGCATCCCGGGCCCGCTGAGGGGCCGCAGTGCCCCTTGTGGCCCGCCCGGTAGCAGTGGCTGATGCCCCACCCCAAAATGGTGGTGGTGAAGATCTCAAGGACACCTCTGCACACTTGAATCCTGTCGTAAGGTGCGCCAGCATTGGCAGCGCCGATGGAAGCGATGCGCAAGCACGAACGCCAACGGATGCCTCACCCGCAGTGCGCAGGTGCTTGCACACAGGCACGCAGGACGTTCTTCGTCGAACTTGTAGACGCGCCGCTGACGCCGATGGCCCGTGCAGAGGGACCTGTGGGAGTTGGCAGTGGCGCAGCGGCGAACGGCGACGGGCGCGTGGGCTAATCAGCCCCGAATCCACACATTCCCATTCCTGAGAGGCTGTCGCACTCCACTGCTCATCGGAGAGCGTTCGGGAAGTTCCAACCACCGGAGATGGGTGGTGTCGATCCCGTGGGGAGAGGCCCAGCCCTTGGGCGCCTTTCTTGTGGTGTACCCACAAAAGACTGTAGGGCGTTGCTGCGGGTGCGAATCCAAATACCCCAATTGCGCTAGTGCCACACCTTCACGCAGAGATGCCACACGGAGCCATACTAAAGCCAGGAGCAGGGGCTGCATCAGTGAATGGCGTGCCAACTGGGGAAGGAGGAGAGTGACTGGAAAGTGGAAGCAGAGCAAATTTCTGGGACATTCCTTTAACTCTGTTCTCGGATCTGCACTGGGACCTGGCCACCAACCGCGTGTCCAAACCTGGCGGCTCTGTGTTGTCCTCATCGTATTCCACCAAACTGCTCTTCGCGTCCCTCAGGGTTCAGTGGGATTGCCATCTCCCTCATCGTGGTGGTGGTGGTGGTTATAGTGGCGCTGGCCGCCATCTGTGGACTGTTCTACCTGTTCTTCATGGGCCTGGCATACACCTTTGTGCTCCAAAACCAATACATGAACAAGCTCTTAGATCTGGAGCGGTCACGGTGTGGCCCATGCCTGGTCGTGCGCATGCCCCTGTGAACGGGGGGGGGGGGGCTACCGACATCAGTACACTCAGACACATGCATGCCATGGCCTTCTGGGGTCAGGAGAGGGGAGGCGGGTGGCAGAACCATTGCAAGTGCCATTCCCCGTGGTACACATCTCCACTACTGCAGATGTCGGGTTCATAGTTGCAGCTTGACGAGGACATCTGTTTACCGTGGTTGAACTGTGCAGGAGCCCCTTAGGGTAGATGGACTTAGGTGCACAGCCACCCCATCTTCTAGCATAAATCCAAGTGGTAGTGCAAGACCCCACAAACCTCCAATATTTAACCCTCTGCAACCCTCCAGCTGTTATTGCACCACTACACAACCGCATTGCACAACTCCACAACCGCACAACTAGTAAAATTCGGCCCTCTGCTTGCATTCTGTTAGGAGGGTTGTGAAGATTACATTGCAATCTGTAACGAGACCCTGCACAACCCTCTGGCCGGTAACGTGATGGCCAGTAATGTAGCCACACCACCACCACCACTACCACCACCAGGTCTTATCTGACTCATAGAACCCTCCAGTGTGAGCCACACAGTCTGACCCACAACCGTAGGTTGGAAGACACATAGGACCAAAGCACGAAAAAAATAGAATTGCTGAGAGCTCATCAGGGTCTGTTGAGCAGCTGTGCAAGCGTCTTCGGCATTATTTTGATATTTTGGTATTATTTTGTACATGTTCTTGGATTGCCTCAGATTTCCCAATGAAGCACTGATGGCCCATTAGTCCCAATTGCCCACTATACCTACCACAGCAATGTTTTGCAAAGTTACAGTCCAATCTTTGTCCTGACCAATGGACCCTCCTCAGGCTTAAATAAGCAGTTCTGCAGTGTTTTTTGGCCATCCAGTGCGCAGACCCTTGCTCATGAGACCAAATACTTTTTGGCCCATTCTTTGCTGAATGAATCCTTAAAGAGATGGACATTACTCTGCGGTTTCTTGGGCACACAATGTCCCCTCAATGGGGATGACACAACAGTCCAGCTTTGGATGATCCATACACATCATAGACCACAGCCCTGCCTACTGCCTATACCCACGACAACTCTGATTGCCCAATTTACCCGTTGTAGCCCTGCCCAACCCAACAGTGATTGCCCACCTCAGCAATTACCCACGATACTCTCGAAGGCCCTCATTTGTCACAGCACTCATAACCCATTTTTGCCACCCCAGCAACGGCGTGGGGATAGCACTAACAGCACACACACACACACACACACACACACACACACACACACACGCACACGCACACACATACACACACACGCACACACACACACACACGCACACGCACACGCACACACACACGCACACGCACACGCACACACACACGCACACACGCGCACGCGCGCACGCACACACGCACGCACGCACGCACGCACGCACGCACCCACGCACCCACGCACCCACGCACGCACGCACGCACTCGCGCGCGCACACACACACACACACACACACATTACTACACCCCCCCTTTAAATCTAGCTAACAACAAGCAATAACAAGCAACAACAACAACAACAACAACAACAACAACAACAACAACAACAACAACAACAACACAACAACACCAACAACAACAACAACAACAACAACAACAACAACAACAACAACAACAACAACAACAACAACAACAACAAGAACAACAACGTCAACAACAACAGCAACAACAACAACGCCAACGACAACAACAACGTCAACGACAACAACAACAACAACAACAACAACAACAACAACAACAACAACAACAACAACAACAACAACAACAACAACAACAACAACAACAACAACAACAACAACAACAACAACAACAACAGCAACACCAACAACAACAACAACAACAACAACAACAACAACAACAACAACAACAACAACAACGACAACGACAACAACAACAACAACAACAACAACAACAACAACAACAACAACAATAACAACAACAACAACAACACCAACAACAACAACAACAACAACAACAACAACAACAACAACAACAACAACAATAACAACAACAACAACAACAACGACAACGACAGCGACAACGACAACGAGAACGACAACGACAACGACAATGACAACGACAACGACAACGACAACGACAACGACAACGACAACGACAACGACAACGACAACGACGACAACGACGACAACGACGACAACGACCACCACCACCACCACAACAACAACACTTCTCCTTTCCGTTTTGGCCATTACTCCCTCTCAACGCTTCGGGGCTCTACTCTACTCTTGCCATCCTAGAGCCTAGGTGGTGGCCTCGGCAAATCCAAGTTTTGAGCCAAAAACTCAATGGTGGTGCCCCGGGGCGGTGGCGCCAAGACGGCAGGCGCCGTCCCAAAACCGTGCATTTTCTGCCCCAAAACATGCTTTTTTTGGCTTGAAACAGCCCTAGAACCCACTCAAAACAAACAAACAAAGGGAAATGACTGCTACAAAGTAGGTGCAAGTTGACTTCACCGTGTCAAAGAGCCCTATGGTGCCCTCTAACTCCACGATATGTCCGAGAAACACCCCCAAAAGGGGCGAAAAAAGCCCCAAAATGTGCCTACATTGGCCACCAACAGCCCAAACCAAGAACGGGCCATATCTTGGGCTAAGTGCCTCAAATCTGAATTCCAAGGGCACCTAGTACACCCGCAAGCCCCCCACTTTTTGTGGTTTCCAACCCTCCAACCCTCCAACGGGATGCCCACACCCCCGTGCCAATGGTCACTCGGTGGAGCAAGAGGGCAGCCGGGCCCGCATCGTCGGCGCCAACGGTGGGTCCACAAGGGTCCCCGGGGCCAAAAAAGTGATTTTTTTCCAAAGTTGTTCTTTGAGATGCTCAAACAAGTGTTTTTAGCCCGTGGTAATGCGTTTTGGCCCAGGGAAAATCCCAAAATGCCTTGAAAATGGGCCATTTTGTGACCAAAAACACGTCAAAAATGGGTCAAAAATGTGTTTCCAAAAATGATTGTGGACCTTTTGGGGTGCACAAAAGGGATAATTGCGCCCATTTTGAGCCCATTTTGACCCATTTTAGCCCATCCAGCCACATGAATGCACCAAGTTGTACACTTCTCGCATACCTTAGAGCCATGTTGTGGAGCCACGTAGAGTTGGGGAGAGGGGTGTAGATTAGAGGATATATCTAAGGGTTGGACAATGGGGGTCTATTCGTTACACTAGCAGGGGTGGCCGGCCGCAATTGGGTTTCAGCCAAACCGGTGCCACTGTCTATGGACCTTGGGACCCACATCCCTATGTGGGACGTGCATTTTTGGGAATTTCCCCCCAAATATTGCCTTTTCGCGTCTACAATGTGCCGGTGGTGTCTACCGTAGCAGACCGCGTCGAGCGGAAATCTAGAAACTTCTAAGTTCAACCTCGCGTAGAGCCCGGCCACCGTCTTGTTTGAACCTAGGACTTGATTGTTTGGATTCAGCGGTCCGTAACGTTTACCCGTGTTGAGGGGCTAGGCGGTCCATAGCCTGTAGACACTGTCTGCCCCAGGTAGACACTGCCTGCCCCTTGTGGACATTGCCTGCCTTTTGTAGACGTGAAGTGCCAATAGTTGGGACGGGGGCCGAAGGTGCCCTCCGGAAAACGGGATGCTAAGGGCGTTTTCCCATTCTAAAATAAGGCACATGGAGGTGCGAAGCGTCCCCGCGCCGGCGCTGAAGGTGCTGGACTAGGTTCCGGACCCTTAAGGGGGTAGGGCAGAGAAGGGGAGGCGGGCAGGGATTGTATAAGCCACATATATATATATATATATATATATATATATATATATGTTATATATATATATATATATATATATATATATATATATATGGCAATATATATATATATATATATATATATATATCCTCTAATCTACACCCCTCTCCCAACTCTAGGTGGCTCCACCACACGGCTCTAAGGTACGTGCGAAGGGCACAAAGTGGTGCATACATGTGGTGGAAGGGGCTAAACTCGGTCAAAACGGGCTCAAAACGGGCTAAAAACAATTGTTTGAGCATCCCAAATGGTCCGGGATCACTTTTGGAAAAACGCGTTTTTGACCCATTTTTGATTCATTTTTGGTCCTAAAATGGCCCATTTTCAAGGCATTTTGGGATTTTCCATGAGCCAAAACCCGTCGCCACGGGCTCAAAATGGGCTAAAACCACTTGTTTGAGCATCATAAATGGTCCAGGATCATTTTTGGAAAAACGCGTTTTTGACCCATTTTTGACCCATTGTTGCTCCCAAAACGGCCCCTTTTCAAGGCATTTTGGGATTTTCCATGACCCAAAACGCGCCACCACGGGCTCAAAACGGCCTAAAAACACTTGTTTGAGCATCCCAAGTGGTCTAGGAACAACTTTGGAAAAAATCATTTTTTTCGCCCTGGGGACCCTGGTGGACCCACCGTTGGCCCCCACTGTGCGTAGGCTGGCCGGCCCTCCGGCTGCACCAAGTGACCACTGGTACGGGGGTCTACGTGTCTCGTTGGGCGATTCTGAGGCTTGGAAACCATAAAAAGTGGGGGGTTGCGGGTGGACTAGGTGCCCTCGGAATTCGGTTTTGAGCCACGTAGCCCAAGATACGGCCCGTGCTTGGTTTCGGGGTGTTGGTGCACATTGCGCAGTTTTTGGGGCTTTTTGGTGCCTTTTTGGGTCGTTTCTCGAGCATATCGTGGAGTTGAAGGGCACCAAAGGTCCCTTGGTCACGAGAAAGTCAAGCCTGACATGTAGTGTAGCCATCGTTTCCCTTCGTTTGCGCGTTTCGCCCGGGTTTGGGGGCTATTTTGGGCGAAAAATGGCTGTTTTTGGCCCAAAACTGCGCAGATTTGGGAGGGCACCTACCGACTTGGCGCCCACGCCCCGGGCCGCCACCGGTGAGTTTCTGGCTCAAAACTTGGATTTGGCAAGGCCACCACCTAGGCTCTAGGATGGCTAAAGTAGAGTCAAGCCCGAGGCGATGGGAAGGTGCAGTGGCCAAAACGGAATGGTGACGTGTTGTTGTAGCAGCCGTTTGCCTTCGTTTGGCTGTTTTGAACCCTTACTAGGGCTGTTTTGGGCGAAAAATGGCTGTTTTTGGCCCAAAACTGCGCAGATTTGGGAGGGCACCTCCCGACTTGGCGCCACCGCCCCGGGCCGCCACCGGTGAGTTTTTGGCTCAAAACTTGGATTTG
>OZ038387.1:69916546-70157419 GCA_964036045.1 Eutreptiella sp. 'Long Island Sound 2002' | reverse complement strand
GGGGGGGGCGTGTCGGGTTGTGCCACACACACACACACACACACACACACACACACACACACACACACACACACACACACATATATATATATATATATATATTACTACACCCCTCTCCCCTTAAATCTAGCTAACAAGCAAGCAACAAGCAAGCAAGCAAGCACTTCTCCTTTCCGTTTTGGCCATTGCTCCGCCTCATCGCTCCGGGCTCTACTCTACTCTAGCCATCCTAGAGCCTAGGTGGTGGCCTTGCCAAATCCAAGTTTTGAGCCAAAAACTCACCGGTGGCGCCCCTAGGCGGGGGCGCCAAGTCGGGAGGTGCCCTTCCAAAACTGTGCATTTTGTGCCCCAAAACAGCCTTTTTTGGACCAAAACGGCCCCAAAACCCAGTCATAACGGCCAAACGAAGAGAAACGGTCGCTACACTCCACGTGCGCCTCGATTGCCCCTTGACAAAGAACTATTTGCCGCCCTCTAGCTCCACAATATGTCCGAGAAACGGCCCAAAAATGGCCAAAAATGGCCTAAACGTGCGTTATTTGTGTCCCACACGGCCAAAACCAAGAACGGGCCGTATCTTGGGCTACGTGGCTCAAATCCGAATTCCGAGGGCACCTAGTCCACCCGCAACCCCCCACTTTTTGTGGTTTCCACCCCTCAGAATCGCCCAACGAGCCACCTAACCCCCCGTACCAGTGGTCACTTGGTGGAGCCGGGGGGCAGCCCGGCCCGCGCACGGTGGGGGCCACCGGTGGGTCCACCAGGGTCCCAGGGTCGAAAAAAATCATTTTTTCCAAAGTTGTTCCTAGACCACTTGGGATGCTCAAACAAGTGTTTTTAGGCCGTTTTGAGCCCGTGGTGGCGCGTTTTGGGCCATGGAAAATCCCAAAATGCCTTGAAAATGGGCCGTTTTGGGACAAAAACTGGGGCAAAAATGGGTCAAAAACGCGTTTTTCCAAAAATGACCCTGCACCATTTGGGATGCCCAAACAAGTGTTTTGAGCCCGTTTTGAGCCCGTGGTGATGCGCTTTGGGCCATGGAAAATCACAAAATGCCTTGAAAATGGGTCGTTTTGGGACCAAAAAAGGGTCAAAAATAGGTCAAAAACGCGTTTTTCCAAAAGTGATCCTGGACCATTTGGGATGCTCAAGCAACTGTTTTTAGCCCATTTTGAGCCCATTCAGACGGGTTTTGGCCCATGGAAAATCCCAATATCCCTTGAAAAGGGACCGTTTTGGTACCAAACTAGGTCAAAAGTGGGCCAAAAAACGCGTTTTTGCAAAAGTGACCCTGAACCATTGGGGGTTCACAAACAAGTGTTTTGAGACCATTTTGAGCCCGTTTTGACCGAGTTTAGCCCCTTCCACCACATGTATGCACCACTTTGTGCCCGTCGCACGTACCTTAGAGCCAGATGGTGGAGCCACCTAGAGTTGGGGAGAGGGGTGTAGATTGGAGGATATATATATATATATATATCCTCCAATCTACACCCCTCTCCCAACTCTAGGTGGCTCCACCATACGGCTCTAAGGTATGTGCGAAGGGCACAAAGTGGTGCATACATGTGGTGGAAGGGGCTAAACTCGGTCAAAACCGGCTCAAAATGGGCTAAAAACAGTTGTTTGAGCATCCCAAATGGTCCGGGATCACTTTTGGAAAAACGCGTTTTTGACCCATTTTTAGTCCCAAAATGGCCCATTTTCAAGGCATTTTGGGATTTTCCACAAGCCAAAACCTGTTGCCACGGGCTCAAAATGGGCTAAAACCACTTGTTAGAGCATCATAAATGGTCCAAGATCATTTTTGGAAAAACGCGTTTTTGACCCATTTTTGACCCATTGTTGCTCCCAAAACGGCCCCTTTTCAAGGCATTTTGGGATTTTCCATGGCCCAAAACGCGCCACCACGGGCTCAAAACGGCCTAAAAACACTTGTTTGAGCATCCCAAGTGGTCTAGGAACAACTTTGGAAAAAATCATTTTTTTCGCCCTGGGGACCCTGGTGGACCCACCGTTGGCCCCCACTGTGCGTGGGCTGGCCGGCCCTCCGGCTGCACCAAGTGACCACTGGTACGGACTCAGAAAGGATGGCTAAAGTAGAGTCAGGCCCGAGGCCTTGGGAAGGTGCAATGGCCAAAACGGCACGGAGACGTGCTTGTTGCTTGTTGCTTGTTAGCTAAATTTAAGGGGAGAGGGGTGTAGTAATATATATATATATATATATTCAACCCCTAAATACACCCCAAACATGTAATATGGGATTCTTTCTACATTGTCCTTCACTATTTTCTGGGAAATTGTGGTATTGAGGATGCCATAGGCTCTTTTTATACGATTTGGCGCCAATTTTGGTTATTTTTGGTAGTTGTGCTAGGATCCTAGAAACAGTGATGTCATACCCTATTTTTAGCCACGATGGGCCCTTTGTGGGGGCAAATACCCAACAAAAACGATCCAATTTACTTCTAAAACATGTTTTTTTTTTGTGTTCCCCACACTCGAAATAGGGGGGGGGGTCCCTCTTTCCGTCCCAAAGCCCCCCCAGTGACCCTGCACCCTGGTAGATACGTTAGTAGCTATATGCTATATATATCTCTCTGGGACGTGCGGTTTCATGCCAACACGGAGCGTTTTCAGGGGTTGGTGCCTTTGTGGTCTCATTTGTGCCCGCTGAGTGTCCGGTTGGGGGGGGTATGTGGGGCATATTCGGAAAGCCCTTGAAAAGGGCTATTCGGAACACCCCAGGTTTGCATGCTGTGCTAACGACATGTTTGAGATTTTTCTCCGCTTTGGAATCGGATTCGGAATAATGAGTGATCCCTGGACCATTGCCTGTGCCCTGTGTGTCCTCCCTTGTACAGCTCTGTGCGCAAAACTGTGACCACCTACCCCCCCCAACCCATACATTTCTGAAACGGCGTTTTCCCACAGATTTCGAAAAGCATACACATACCCCCCCCAAGGTGACGACATTTTGGTGCAGTACGCCAAAAGTTGAGAAAAGTCTGAAAAAATGTGAAAACGCTCCGTGTTGGCATAGAACGGATGTCCCAGAGAGATATTTATATAGATGTAGTGGAATAGTGGTAGGTCATCAAATTGGTGCAGATCGGTCTGATAGTGCTGTTAAGTGCTGTTGTATAGCTGAAAAGCTATGGCCCTCCAATTGGTTTCTCAGAACTGAGGCAGTATGTGTCCGAGATCTAGAGAGGATGGATGATGCAAGGCCCGCGTCGTCATTCCGTCCTCATTCGTCCGAACGGGACGTCAGTGCGCAGGAAATGGTGTAGGATGTGCCCAGGTACGTGCTACATGTGATGCTTGGGTGTCTCAGTGCAGCCAGGGTCTCAACACAGCCCCTTCTCCCCCTCACCGGAGCTGTAGCATGGGTCTTCTTCGCCTCTTGAATCGTGGGCAGTGCATGCAGCCTCCCACCTTGAGTGACGGCACTGGAGGGTACTGGATGCAATGGACAATGTACCACAGTTATGTGCTTCCAAGTGAAGGGGGTCCTGACACTGACGCTGGACAGCTCTGTTGAGCGAGGTCAGTCTGCTAGACGTTCCGTCCACAGCCAGTCTCACCTGACAGGGAAATGTCGTTTTCCGCTGTTCCGGGTGTAAAGACCTGCTTCCCTGCATGCCATTGTGGAGGCCCCCCTGTGTTGGAGCCGTCCAATTTGGTTTCATTTACACTTGAATGCATGTAGGCAGGCACACAAAGCCCTGTACACTGAAGAGGGTTGTGTGGTGTTTATTCCGGTCCAAACAGTTGTCATCTTGTGTTGCAGACAAATCCCGGTTACGAGATTGGCAGAGGTCAGCAGAGGGTATTGGAACATGGCGGTAAATCTGATTAGGGGGTTCAGGGTGGAGGGTCGGTTGAGAATGGTAAGGGCCGATACAGAGGTGCAGGGTTGTTCAGGACATTGACGCTTTTGGAGAGCCATAAATGGCTCCTATGATGCCTTGCGGATTGTGGAGGGTTGTGGACGGTCGTGGAAGTGCGGAGGGTGTGTGGACGTTTGTAGAAGTGCGCAGGGTTGTGGACAGGTGTGGAGGATCATTGAAGTTGAGGGTTGCTGAACAATGCTTGGGGTCGTGGAGGATTGGCAATAGCTGTCGAGGGTTTCCATAGTTCTGCAGGGTTACGGAGCTTTGTGGAGGGCAGTTTATCCGCCCCTGTCACATGCCCCCCTGCTGTGTCTGTGTGGGCCCATTCTGGGTCATTCAGGTCCGTCAATGCAGGGCCTTGGCTAAGCTTTGGGACCGTTTCCGTTGGATTTGGCACCCTCCAAACACCCCATTCTGCACTTGTAGGCCCCAAAGGCCCGAAACGCAGGGCTTCTGCTGAAGCTCACATTGCCACTGCCATTTCGGTGCCTCCAACCACTGCAGGCGCCAAGCTGGGGCAGCTGCGGGGAGACCAGTGGCTGAAGCTGTCCATGCGCATCATGCCTAGCTGCACGCAGACGTACAAGGGCACCAGCGCCGGCTGTACGCAGCCGTACACAGCCGTACGTGGTTCCCTTGGGTCCCTGACATGCCGCAACAGCCAGCAATTCTATGTGACGCACACACAGACAGGCGTGTGCGGGGAAAGCTGCATGTCTGCGCTGCGCAGGATGCCCGGCAGCCGCCGCCACTGGAATCTGAGCAACCTTACCCCCAAAAGACTTCCGTTTTTTTAAAATTCGAATGCGCTTCCCCGATCTGATGTTCGGCATCCCCTGCTTGCCTTTGGGCAATCCCAGTGATCCGTCAGTGCCATGGACCATCCCTGTGTGAAATGAGAGTTTAGAGGTGAGAGTTGAGAGTTTAGAGGTGAGTACAGGTCAAGGGGAGTTGGGGATGGGGAGGGGGTCAGTAGAGCCTCCGACAACGCGAGTGGGGAAGGGGGGTATGGGGCCAGTGTGTGTAAGGCCATCGGGGTGATTCCGGTACGATATGACCGGGGTCAGGGAACTGCGTTTGCCGAGCTGTCAGCCCTAACAGTGCATTGGGACTTGTGCCTGGGGCACCTTTGTTGAGTCCACAGTCACAATATCCCGGGTATCAGGGTGCAATTTTTACTGGCGTGTTGAAAATGCCCTCGCATTTGCTGCATCATGGGCTGGCCAGATACTCAGTGCAACAGCGTGGTTGTAGGTAGCTGTACTATGAGGGTACAGCAGGGCTGCCGCGATGCGAGCCATGCATAACGGGTTGCACCGCGCCTTTGCCACCTCTCCCCACGACATCCAGGCCACAATTAAGTGTGTGTATCACCCGTCGTCTTCTGTCTTCTGTGCCGTGCTCTCGTGGGGCAGCCTGCAAGAAACTGCTTGCGTGGTTGAAACACCATGCGTACTGGGACGGGGAGATGTACAGCAGCTGGTGTTTGACGGGGGGACCTCAGTACTGCGGGGATTACTGGGGTATGGGAGGGCGACGAGCAGTGCTTGGCTGTACTGGCTGGAGACCCCTGACAGCATGTGCATGTGTGTGTGTATCCACCCAGCAATGGGAGGATTGCGACCAGTCCAGACCGTGTTTGTTAAGCCCCAAGTGCAACTGACCCCCTGTCCGCTGCATTTGTCCTATCGTCTGGTCCTTGCTCACGAGGAACTCAGGGGGATGCCATGTGCACGGGCGACGCGTCGATGGTCCCCTGTGGTCCCCGGAGGGAGCGCTCATTGTGGTGAGAATCCGACAAGGAATGGGGCGTCCTGACATTGACTGTGAGCCGGAGAGAGGGGTGCTAGCTGAGTGATGCATGCTGCTTGGGTGTTGCATGCGGCCGGCGGGGTGTTGTATCCTGTGTGCGGGGTGCTGTCACGTGCCTGTTGTTCCCACAAAGCAGCCTGCATTTCTGGTCCCTCAAGTTGGATGTGGGTGGGTTGGCTTGTGCCCTGCCCCCCACCGTTAGTTGCCAAGCAAAGGTCTGCACGGGCGCACAATTTTCCAACCCCCCAAAAGAATGTCGAAGCTCGGATGACCCCACTTCCCCTCCTCGTAGCCTGGATTTTCACTTCCAGAGGGACTCTGTGGCTCTTGTTCATTGTCCTACCCTGCCCCCCCCCCTGACATCTTCCCCCCTTTGCAAACCGTCACTTCACTGTTTTGCTAGGCAATATCTATTGCGGTGGTTTGTGTTCCCCATCTGTCACACACACGTTCTTGCATTGCTTTCCCATTACTTCGAATCAGTCACCTGTGTGTATTCTGTGATTTTCTCTCTCCAAAGGCGGTGTACAGGGTGTCATGTCCCTTTTTCAGACTGTATGGTACCACTCACGCACACTTTGTGCACATGTGTTGGCCACTGTTGTGGGGGCTTGAAAGACCCTTGCAACCCCCCCCCCCCCCAGAGGGGGGAGACCGTCACTTGGTGACCGTCTTCCCCCCCCCCCCCCGCGGGGGAGACCGTGGCGCGCTACGGGGGGAGATTTCAAGGGGGGGGGGGCAGGCTAATTTACCCGTAGCTTGTAGATACTGTTCCTTTGTTGGCATCGCAGTTACTTCTGCACCAAGTTTTCGTGTCCCTGTCCAAGGCCAGGGTCCTTTAGGAATGAGATACTTTTCCTTTACTAAGGACAGCCCGAGGTGGCAGGATTGCGGTTAACCGATGGCGATTGCAGCTTAATCGACGGCGTTGGGAGGTTTCCCGGCGCCCTGTTGGCCGCTTTGCCACAGCAGCCCTGTCCAAGGCCAACTTTCGATCAAGCATAATGACCAGCAAAGATATTCCATTCGTTGCTATTGCTGTGGGTTGCCTGGAAGCTACCCCTCCCTTGAGGGAGCGTAAGTTGTTGGAGCCTGTGGGACCAGGGTCTTTGCCATAAAGGCTGAGCCAGTCTGCCGGTTGAGGCTTCTGGTTGTACACAGTAGTTTGAGTTTGCAGGAGGAAAGTGTCTACATAGTTTGTCACAAGCCACTGGTGCAGGGCACTGGTTGGCTGGCAGATCATCGTTTTGTCATCAGGACTTTTCGGGCCGGTTGTGAGTCCACATCGGACAACTTCAGTGCTTCAGTGAAATTCCCCGCAAATGTCTGGAGGGTGCCCAGCTTTCCGCCTCTTTCGGGTGTTCCAAGCACCATGTGCCATACCATTCTTGTTGTGTTTGTCTTGTTTGTCCTTGTTGTACCCCCCCCCCCCCCTGTCGTTCCCCACCCCTTGTCGTTCCCCGCGGGGGGTGGGGGACCGTCACTTAGTCAACCCAAAAATTTTTGTTGCGGCTCATTGTGTTGTTGTGTAGGTGACTGTGTTGTGGGGCACTGCCACTTGTATCCGTTGCACTTATGGCAGGACATTTTGCTCACTTTCGCTGAAATGGAACTTGATAGCACAACCATGTTTCCCCCTGGGACAAGTGTGATGTTTTACACCGAGCCGGTCAAGGAGTAGGTCTCCGTACATTGGCAGCCCTTTGAACACATCCTATGCTGAATTCTTTCGTTTTATACTGCAATTTCTGTGCCTGCAAATGTGCGTGTACGGTGGTGGTGCGGTCCCCCAGGGGGGGGTGGGGGACCGTCGCTTGGTGACCGTCCCCCAGAGCGTGGTGGGGGACCGTCTTCCCTGGGGTGGGGAACGACAAGGTGGGGGGAGGGTATGTGTTGCTCCAGAACGTGTGCATGTACTCTTTTGTCAGCTCCTTCTTGATGCAACGTGGTTTGGTACCCAAGAATGGTCCAATCAGTGAGGTCCAATATCTAGTGGGATGCAAAGCTATTCTGAAGGTACCCCCCCTCCCCATGTTTCTTGGAAGGCAAGAATGTACTTCCCAGAAGCGGCCAGAATTGGAGCGCCCAAAACACCCTATCCACAACGCACTTCCAATATTTTCTGCCATCCTTGCTCAGCATGAAGCGTCCACAGTTTGCGGGGTATCCTCCACAACGCTCGAACCGAATACCAGAAGTATTGTCTTGGGGTGAATGGATATTTGGCCTGCCTGCACAAGGAAAGGGGTTCGCCACCCTCTCGGGGGCACCCTGGGCCCAAGGCAGATGTTGACGAGCGACTGCACACACAATGAAGAGTTCCTATGGTTTCTTCATGCCACGTGACAGTCCCATTATTTCGTGACGGGGGGCTTGTGCTGGTATAGTCACCGCCACCACCAGTGTTCGTGCGCTGACGAGGTGATGGGTAGCTGCGTGGTGAACTAACATTATTGGTTGCTGTATAGAGCTGCACATATGCAGAGCAACGGGTTGGCCCAACATGGGGTATTAGAGAGATTTCTTGGGCTAGGCCAAGGCACCATACCCTAGCTTCCGGGGGGAGGGGAACCACGAAGGTGGGGTTTGCCAGCCGATACTTCTCGTGGGGACACCTGACACGGCATGCGCGTGCGAGCCGCGTGGCGATTTAGTGACATCCATGGGAAAGGTATTGTGTTGTTGTTTGCATTTGTCCTCTCGCACCATGCACCTCTGGATGTTCTTATTTGGAACCACAAGGGGCCAAAGGGCCATTTCAAAGATTATGAAGTACGCAGCAATTGTTCTTTTTCGTGGATTGCACCACTAAGGAATATCCATTTTCTTGGCCATGTTTCATTGTCCATTCTCTGATTTGCGAAATGCATCACACAAAGTCTCATTGTCTGCAGGACCAGTACACTATTGAGATTCTACCTGCAGCAATTTGCAGGTAGGCCAGAGCCACATGATTTATGAACAGGAGAACAGAACAGAAGGACTGCAAGAAGGGCCTCCACTCGGGAAAGTGCTAATTTGAAGCCTTTTGAGCTCTTTGTGATTTGTTTGAGCTTGTGCTTGTGCTTGTATGAGGTATCTTTCACTCTTGGAGGTGTTTTGGGATTCTGATACATTCTCATGTGTCCAGTGCGTCCCCCCCCCCCCCTATAAGCTACGCCCTTGTCCAAGCTACAGTTAGGCTTCGCCGCCGTGCCTGTGACGATGCACTGAATGAGAGGGCATAGGTCTGTCGGTGGGGACCTATCGCTGAACTTTGCACTGTTTATGGCCGAGCTACAGTCAGCGTAGGGACCGTATTAATTTGGGACCTAATTTTAATTCGGTACCAAACGTAGTGCAGCCACATAAGACATGGGTTTGGTGACGGATTTGCGAGTCACGTAGAGTCATCGACACATTTGTTGTGAGTGTTTGCCCACTTGACCCAGATAGCTCTGATTTTGGGGATGTTTGTGCATTATATGGGGCACTAGGGGGGCGTCATTGTTGTTTGAGGGTAGGTTTTGATACTTCTCCCACATTGGGGGTATGGCATTTTTGGATTTTCACATAGTTTCGCCCATTTCCACCCCTTTTCACACTTTTTTGCTCATTTCCGCCACATCCACTCTTTCCTAGGTTGATTTCTCCCCACCATGGGACCTCGAGAAGGGAGAGGTGATGTATCCATGTTGTTTTCCCCCCATCATGGTGACCCCGAGCAGGCACGGCTGATGTTGGACCTTGTATCATGATCAAGGCTGAGGGACAATCCAACATCCTCTGGTGCACTCTAGAAAGAACTGCTCCAGGAGCTGGATTCCCCTTGCAAGACTGTGAAATGGATTAAAGTACCCTCACACGTGGGTGTTCAAGGTAACAAAGAGGTAGACTCACTTGCGGAGGACGGTCGTCTAAGCAGCCCGCTGCTCAAGTAGTCTGTAGCTCCACAGGCGCCACTCTCTAGCGTCGCAGAGAGGCACTGGACTCCCACCCCGCCCCGAACCGATTTTAATCTCTGACTCTGAGTTAGACTCCTGCGATGAACTACCGGTAATCTCATCTCCATGCCGCCGTCGGGCTCTGGACAAACGCCTTTGATACATTTGCGCCTGATTCATATTGTTGTTTCCCCAATGGCACCAGACCAACAAAGCAGCCTACCACCATCAAGTATACGCCTTCGCCACGCTTCCTCAGCCTTGCTGATAGCCCTGCTGCTCGATTGCTTTCAGCTCTAGATCTACAAGTTCTCTTTTCTCCTACCCATGGGTCTTCACAGGGGGAGGACACCCCCCCTCATCAAACCATGATACATACTCTTCTGATAGCGCTTCGGATCAGAGCACTGTATCAATAGGGTCTTGCCAGCACTGAAGTTTCGGTTCCTAGAAAGCCCCCACGGTTCCGACCATAATTGCAACCATCCAACCTTGCAGCTATGACAACACACTTAGCACAAACTAGGACGACCAGAGTTACTGAGAGCCAAAGGAGTGCTTGATTACCGTGACACCGGCTGGCAGTACAGACAATAAGATGTATGCAGGCACCTTTCGTGCCGTCGCCTTTCACATCTTTCTAATTGCGCCTACGATGTTTGATTGTATATATTGATGCCATAGTGACGGATAGATACACGGTATTCAACTAGATTGTTCATAGCATATCCCTTCGAACACCAGAACTGATGCAGTGTGAATGATGATTGGCCTAAAGAGCTGGTGACATGTGGTGGAATGCAGGCGGATGTTGTCTTGTCGGTTGACGCTATGCAGTACCCCCCACCCCTGCGAGAATATCTTTCCGTCCGTACCACAGTTGGTGCTGTTTCCGGAGCTTTTTGGAACTCTACCATAGTTCTCAAGGGGGACCGGGGTTATGATGTTGACAATGTAAATAGATTGGCTGGTGCCGCCCATTGATGTCTGTATCACAGACGACATCGGCTCTCAAACTGTTGCAGTATGAATCGTGATTGTGGAAAAAGGGGTTGGTGACGTGCCACGCGTTATGGAGGTAGGCGTGTGCGCTGCTGTGCATGTGCTGTGTTTTGTTGCTCAAAGGCATCCGCCCCAAAATGGCCCTGCAATTGCCCCCGGAGGTTTGGGACTTCGTTGCCGATCTGCTGCGGTCCAATGTGCTGAGCCAAGTGTGCCGAACGCTGTGGAACGTGCTCGGCAGCACGCGGTACGTGAAGCTGGTGTACACCCCCGGGCAGCACCTGCAGCGCATGCGGATGCTGGGGAACGTGCGGGCCTTGCAGCTGAAGGTGAGGGACGCCTCCGACCCTGCAGCGGCGGTCGTTGCGTTGGCAGGGGCCCCGCATCTTCACACGCTTGCGTTGGACTTCTCGTGGCCTCGGTGCGCCATCGGGGACGCCGGTGCGCAGGCCCTTGCGGCGCTGAAGGACGCCCCGGCACTCCATACCTTGACCCTGGACCTGACCTCCAACGCCGTGGGGGACCGCGGGGCCCAGGCCCTCGCCGCCCTGCAGGAGGCCCCCGCGCTGCAGACCCTGACGATCGTCCTCCTGGAAAACGCCGTGGGGCCCGCCGGTGCACTGGCACTTGCCGGGCTCAAACGCGCCCCGGCCCTGCGGACCCTGAGCCTCAATCTCGGGCTGAACGCGGTGGGGGCCCCGGGGGCGGAGGCGCTCGCGGGGCTGAGGGAGGCCCCGGCGTTGTGCACCCTGAGCCTCAATCTCGGGCTCAACGCGGTGGGGGCCGGGGGCGCGCAGGCCCTCGCCTGCCTCAAAGACGCCCCGGTCCTCCGGAGCCTGACCCTCGAGCTCTTCGAGAACGCGCTCGGGGACAGTGGGGCCGAGGCCATCGCGAAGCTGAAGGACGCGAAGGCCCTGTGGTATCTGAACCTCGGCCTCTGTGCCAATCGGCTGGGGCACCGGGCGGCCCAGGCCCTGGCGGCGCTCCGGGAGGCCCCCGCGCTGCACACCCTCGTGCTCGATCTCGGGGCGAACCCTTTGGGGAGGCGGGGCGCGCAGGCCCTCGCTGGCCTCAAGGACGCCGTCCCGAAGTGCGAGTTGTCACTGTTCTGATACGTTCGGTGCCTCGTAGACACGCGGGCCTCTATCACCCCCTCCGCACCCCCACAGCAATTCTCCTTGGCAGACTGGGAAATAGTCATTTTGGCAAGCTCTCAAGGGCTTGTGGGGGAAGGCGGCGCACAGATGGGGGGGGGGGGCGCGGGGTAACTTGTGGCTCATCGCTAAGCATCCGGTGGGAAAATGGATGGCACCACTGGCCTCCAGGGTTTTGGTTTCACTGTCTAAGACGCGGAGTTGGCAACGGACAGGTTTACCAACGGGGTGCTCTCCGTGCACCCTTGCATCCCCCCCCCCCCATCTCATCACCCTGCGATAGCCCCACTCTGTGCTTTGAATGTGTTTTGCGGCCCCATCTCATGAAGGCCACTGAGCGACTTACTCACCCGCAACGCTTTCTTGATGCCGTGCGGCGCGCAGACAACCCTCCGACAAGCACTGCCTTGCCAATGCCTTCACATCCGCAAGTCCCCAACCAGCACCACCATCACCCCCACCACCACCATCGCCGCCGCCGCCGCCGCCAGTGCCGCCGCGTGCTCTGTACAGGATACTTTATTGCCGTTGTCGCAAACGCTTGGGATGTCCGAACTCCCGATTCATGCGGCACATTGCCCTGACCTGCGGTCACGAGCCCCCCCCCCCATTTTCAATACCCACTGCCCAGTGACCGATGTGCAATTGAGGGGGGGCTACCCCATGACGGAGGAGCCTCCGGTGAACACCGTCCCATGCCAGTCCCAAAGCCTGGCCCTCACGAATGCTCACGTTCCTGTGGTAGTGCTCACAAGTCACATATTTTTGGGCTGTGCATGTGATGTGCCCCGGATGCCACACGCCCGTGTGTCCTCCATGACGCTGTTGTGGTGCTGGGCACTAGTTATGCACTAGGCCTTCGGTAGGGACTGCCAGTGGAACAGCACACAACAAATATGGTGCTCATCCCCAAGGGCGGCAATACAAGTGGGGGATGCAGCAGGACCAGAAGAGACTTTGCCCTGTAATGGGGTGCACAGCGAGTCTGGGCAGAAGTACAAGAAGACTGGTGAGCGGACCCGAGGCTATTGCTGAGTGATGGGGGGATGGCAGCTCCTAACCGGTATGTACGTGACTGCAAGTAACCAGCTGACGGGAGGGGGAGGGCGTTGGGGCTGTTGGTTGATATTTGTTGTCGGCTGAGATCATACCGCTGTGGGTCATGTGGGGTTGAGCGTCTGAGTGGTAGTACCCGCGGTGGTGAGGGATGAGGCAGCAAAGATGAGACACGGTGGTAGCTGACACTTTTCTCTGTAGCACCGAGGACACACTGGTCGTTCACTGCTTCAGAGACGAAAGCGCCTGTGGTACCGCTGAAAAGGCTATTCTTGCGTTGACGCTTGTGTGCCTTCTCATGAGGCTTGCATCCCCCTCCCCCTTTGCGAGAGCAACGCCCTTGTCGGAGCAACGGTAGGTGTTAGTTCTGTCAAATTTTACTTTGGCGTTGCTCTTGCACGGGGGTACATCTCTCCGGATGAGCGACCGATGATATACTTGCACCCGGTGAAGGAGATGTGGTGTGGTACAGGGATACGGGGCCCAAGGGGACAGGGGCGGGAGCGGACGCGGACGGGGATGAACAGGGAGGCGTGAGGGGGGGGGAGACGGTGGCACAAATCCTCAGGGCGAAAGGGGTGCTGAAGAAGTGGGCAATGCTGTGGACCAGGGGGCGGACATGGCGGGGTGTATGCAGAGGGTTGGGCTTGGATGCCCGAAGACAAGTGTACCTACCATCAGCCTCCATTTCACAGTGCAATCACAGTGCAGTGCGTGTGCATGGCACACACGCGGTCCCCCCCCCCCCCCCGGTGAGGATGTTGGCATGTTGTGGGATGTCGGGCACTTGAAAGAGGATGGCGGGACCGTGGGAGGTCCAGCGTCAGAGCTCTGTCCCCACGAATGCATGGCTTCCTTGTGGCTTCTTGTCTTGCAACTTGGCCGCTCACGGTGTGCTGGGCACTGCAGGTGCAAGATCCGCTGGATTGGAGGGCAGCCATCACTTCTGTAAGACTGTCCCCAGGGCTGTATTTCCCCACATCTCCTCTTCTCATCTTCCGAACAATGGGCGTTACACGATCACAGGCTCAGAAACGAAGCCCTTCTTGGTCAAGCATATCACATCTTGAACTTCTGCACATGTTTCTTCTTTTTGCCATTTGATTCACCCTTTCCTGGAGGTTTGTGTGCCACAATATTCTTGTGCCATCCATTTGATACAATTCCCATTTATCTCAACCTTGTCACACGCAGCAGCCCAAGGGGTGCTTTTGGGAACTGAGATGCGCAGAGGTGCTTTCTTTTGCTTGCACTAATTGCGACACTAGCGTGCACGGTGCAAAAATTGACAGAACCAACGCCTAGTGTTGATCAGACACAGGCGTTGCTTGCGCAGCAGGGAGGGGGGAGAAGGAGGCTCCACCCAAGAGCATGATGACGTAAGGAGGCTGCACACAAGGGCCTACTGTTCACGAGTTCTGTGTTGCACTGTCCACTCTCTGCTTGTGCACCACCGTCTCAGCTTCGACACCCCTGAGGATTGTTTGCACATGTACCATGCGCAGTGCGGCGCTTAAGCCACGCCCTTGTCTGAGCAACACTAGCCGTTGGTTCTGTCAATTTCTGGTCATTTACCGTTGCTTGGACAAAGGGGGGGGGTTGACAACCAGCGGCAACAACCAGCACATCCTCAATACGCCAACTATTGGGCGCCGCTGACACGCAAACGGCACACCATGCCACATTCAGCACAGTCCCAACACGCCAACTACTGGGCTCCGCGAACGCGGAAACAACACCAGCAAGAGCACCGGCCGCAGCGGCCGACAGAAAGTAGCGACCCGACGCAACAAGCGAAGGGAAGAACGGGTGACCGTCCAGGGCCCCGTAAAGGAGCAACAACCAGATGGAATGTCACACAGGGGGTTGACCCCCCCTCCCCCCCTCCCACGCTCCTTGTGGGAACAGAGCCCTTGTCAGAGGAACAGGAGGTGTTGTTGCCGCAACTTCCGGAACCGTGCAATTTGGCGGTTGCTGTTTCTGGTGGTTCATGCAGATCAGGTATTCCCTGTGATTTGGGGCTGGGGATGATATTTCGGGATGCTGATGACTGTCCTGCCGAGTTTTGCCCCTCCCTTCGGCACGTGATGTTGGTGCACCTCCATAGACACGGGGACAAATTGATGCATTGCTTTGCTGCTTGTGTCTTCTCACGGTGCGCGCAAACAACGCGCTTGTCAGAACAACAGGAGGTGTTGTTTCCGTCGTTTTCAGTGCTTTTGCCGTTGTTCTCGCAAGGGCGGGAGGGGTACACCCCCCCTCCCCCGAATTGGCCTCACACGGGCTTGTCCAAACACGGCGATCCCGTGTTTCCGCATTTTTGGGCCCTTTTTGGAACTATGGATTTGTGCGGTTGCAATCCAATAGAGAATGTGGTTTGTAGCTTTGTCCAGGCTGCAGAAAGGGTCAATATGTGTGTCAAAGTGTTGGTGCACCTGTAATTTCGTGTGCTCTTGTGTTCTGGGGTGTATGCTGGCCTGTTGGACACCCTTTTGTAGTCATGAACAATTCGCTTTTCACTGCTGTCTGTCACATACCAGCGGTACACGAACAATGGGTTTGTGCCTGCTTGAGTTTTGGGTCCTTCTACACACGGTGAGCGGTATATTCACATTGTGTGTGAGCACAATTGTCATGAACAAGAGCTGGATCGTGTCACCATCCCCATACTCTCACCTTCACCGTCAGACGGGAAACCGCCAGCTGCAAAGCCAGCCCCTGAGCCAGCCCCAAAAGGCAAGCATGTCCGGCTCTTCAAGATGAGGTGCAAGGTTGGCAAGGGGTTGCATTGGGTGCCCGTCACTCAGAATGCAAGCAGGTGAGTGGTACCTGAGTTGTGCACATGAAGAGGAATGCTTTGTATTGTCATGTTTTGAGGGGCAGGGGGCAGGGTTGGCTCACGTCTGCAACATGTGTTCTGTGGTATGTGCTGCATGGTAACACAGGCAACCCCGTGTTTCCGCGCTTTTGCCCCCTGAACCAAAACCTGGCCCGTGTTAGGACAAGGGGGGGGGGTACCACCATACCGCGCTCTGGCTGAAGTATCGCTCGAGAGTCAACGGGCTCGCCCCTTTGCTACACATTGTCTTCCAAAGCGTCTGTCTTGAGGAAGCCCTTCCACTGACTGCGTTACCTGCAATGTCCAAGGACCCTCCTCCCCCACCATACGGGCCACCACAGGACGATTACATCATTCACCAGTGCTGACACATGATGCGAGCAAAAGTCAGCACCTGAACATCTGCACATATCTAAACGATGATGCAAGACGTTGAGGTCTGATAGAGTCCAGTTTTTTTGTGAATGCTGTGTTTACACAAGCATGGCGTTGGGTGAAGGGGGGTTGGGGGGGGGGGGGGCAATCTCCCAGGCTGTCTTGGCTACGGCTGGGATTGCAGCACCCACACAACAATTGCCAGTGATCATATGCACACCCTACAACTGGACCAGCTTTTCTCTCAGTCTTGTTGACTGTTGGGGAGCCCCAAGGTTTGACCAAGAACTTTTGGATGAAGCCAGGGAGGGGGTGCCTGCATATCCCCAAGCTCTTAAAGTGGGTATTCCAAGGATCCCAAAGTCCAGATCATTGTGTCTTGTGTGTTCCCATTCTCCTATTGTTCTGAGATGCTGGTCCATATAGACCATCTTCTTTGACCGTGCATCAATTTGTGTCCCGACCTTGCTGTCTGTGGTGTGTGTGTGTGTGTGTGTGTGTGTGTTTGTGTTCTTCAACCACTTTGCTTGTTTTCGCGGTTCTCACCATGTGTGTGTGTGCGTGCGTGCGTGGGTGCATGTAATCACATGACTGTCGCATGACATGACTGGTGTTTCAGATGGGCCAGAGACAGTGGCCCCACTAACACTTCGACACTGCAACTCGCCTCATTCCATGAAGACTGCATTGAATACTCACTGCAGTACAGAAAGAGCCTCGCCAAGATATTTCTATGATTGCAATGGCCTGACAAGGATTTCGGACCAGTGATTTATCGCCTCTTAATGGGTATTGCTGCTGCAGTATCAATTGCCTTTGTGGGGCTGCAGCCCTGTTTGTGTCGAGCTTTTGGCGGTGCGTTGGAGCAAGGGGAATGGATGTACTCTGGCTGCTAGAGGTCGGTGCTGTGGTGCAAGCACATTTTGCTTGTCCCAAAGCCGGACGGGGCCCCACGTTCCCTTTGTCAACGGACACGATGGATGTCATTGGCCTTCGCTGATGGACTAGTGGCCAGAATTGTCGAATGGTAAGGACATCTGTTAATCACAACTGCCACTTGGCCCATTTGTCATGACACCTGGATTTGTTTTGCAAGCCAGGTGCCTCACCCCCTTTCCCCCGTGTGCAAGCACAGGCTGGTGTAAGCACGGCGACCCCGTCTGACCGTCGTTTTCTGGCTTTTTCTGAGCACAGTGTTTGTGGTAAGAAATGTAACGTAACGTGGTTGTGTTCCCATTGTAGAGGAAAAGATGGGCTGGATCATGCTTGTGGTAGTTCCTGACGCCCTGAAGAACATTCTGCTTGGCACTGCAACCCAATCCTGTTTCTTTTGATGTGATTTTCAGCCGGTTGGTGTTGCTATTCTTGGCATGGTCGTTATGTACATCTGGTCCACCGGTGAACATGCGCCTGCTGGTATTATGGGTCCTTCTACTTGTGGGGATGGTTTCATTCATGAAAAATACACGCGGAATTGGCATGAGATCGAACATCATGCCCTTTTGCCTGCACATTGTGTTATGGTGCCCTGTTATGACAACTGTGGTTGGAGTGAGGTATGGGTAGGTTTTTGCTGGTTGTGCGCAAGCAAGGCCTTGTCTAAGCACGGGACCCTGTCTGGCCGTTGTTTTCCTGGCTTTCAGCATGCTTTTTCATGGGGCCGGGGGCACCACCTCACCAGATACATCTCTTACCGCCCTCCCCTTGTCTAAGTCCCACCTCCCAAGAGGACCGTAATTTTCTGGTATCCAAATTATTGCGGTACCAAGTGCACCATGACTTGATAGCTGGTAAGGCTGCTTCTTTTCTACAAGGTTTGAAATTGTCAGATTTTGAAGTTTAAGAATATTCCAAGAACGAGTCAGATCCTGATAATGCTCCATCCAAAAATACCAACCAAGTACTCGATTGTTGCTCCAGCCAAGGGTGTATCCCAGCCCACCAGGGCACTGTGATGTGAATTAGTTTGTTGCAGGCCGCCTTTTCACCCGATGACTGCTGTTTTTGGAACACCCCACAAGGCTCTTCTATTTCGAAGCATTAAAATGATGTCACAAACAACCTTGCTAAATGCAACCTTTGTCCCTTTGCCATTGAAGAAATTCAGGGACCTTTTGCTGCGAGCAGTAGAAGCAAGTTTCCAGTGTCCAACACCTCCAAAACAAGCATGTTTGATATGGAGATTTACACTAGTTCAACGTAGGCCTACTTGTCGATTTTGTATTTCTAGGGTTTGTGTGTTTGGTGCTGTTTTTGACAAGAACCGCATTTTCAAGGTGCTTTGTGGTGCATGCATCGGGTCAGGCTTTGTTCTTGGACCCGTACACCGTCATCTTTGTACCCCCCAGTCCACATGTGATCCATATGGAAAGCACAGGAGAGGATCAACAGCCAACATGCCCATGGGCTAAGCTCGTTATTATGCACTCCTTCCCTTGTGTCCTTTCAAGAAGTCAGCTGCCACGGCTTAGCCCGTGGACAGGCACAAGACAAGAAACTTGATTCTAGCCTCAACAGAGAACAAGCACTTGCACAAGGACAGAGATCACCAAGACACAGTGCAAGACGTACTCCGCACCTACTTGGTAATATGACCCATTGGTGAAATGTTGCTGCCCATGTTCTGTCTCCCAAGAGGGTTTATACCTTGGAGGAACAAAAAGGCTCTGCATGGGAGAAGCTGGTTGCGGATGAGTTGAAGACGCTGGACTCTGCTTGGTGCACGCTGCTGGACACCTCCGGCCTGGCAGAAGAGGTACCAGTGGAAAGCCGCACGGCAGTCTTGGACACTGGCTTCACCTGCTGGACACCTTCGACGACCAACCGTATAGGACTCAAGACGTGGCACATGTGTGGCACAACAATGAGGGACATGTAGCACAAGGACCGGTTGGGGAGTGGCAGACCACAGATGTGGGTATCAAATGGGCCCGGCCCACATTGTAGGCATCCGTGGTGTTGCACCCGTGGATGGCACTGGAGTTCCAAAGGAACAGAAGTTCCGCACAGAGTTGGTGGGTGTGCGCGAGATAGACTCCACTTGGAATATCTCCTTCCCCATTGTCGATAAAAATTCTCTGTGCCTTTCACGCGCCGCTCTGTTGCCATGTCCGACATCCAGCTTGTCGCGGTCGCCGATCCGTGGGTCTTCATTGGGCGCGACGCCACATGCTCGGCCGCCGCCGGCCCAAAGGCCTGAAGCGCCTAGCAGCGTCACAGGAGTGGGAATCTTGACGACCACTCGCTGCGCGGTGCTCTTCAAGCGATTGCAGGGCATCTCCATGGTCAGCTCCGCCTTTGTGACCTACCGCGGCGCCTTCCTCTTCGCCCTCTCGGTCCATAGGGACGTTGGAGTTGCCAAGTACAACTTTTCCCCCGAGTAGTCAGAGGCGGCCTTCGCATTTGTGGACCTGCTGGCGGCGGACCTCACTTACGGCCGCGGCAACCGACGACGGGGCCCCACCGGCGGCCGGCGCCGCAACGCACGGGCTTACGAGGCAAGACGACGACACACGTGTTGGCGGGGCGGGGGCAGGCTATGCATGCGACACAGCGGAAACGCCTGAGAAGTACGCCATGACCAAAAAGAGCATCAGGGCTGTCCGCAAGCAGGCTAGGGCATCCTGCTGGGCAATCCGACTTGGACGCTTGCTGGAGGGCATCATCGTGGACACTAACAATCATGACGTCAGTGCACTGGCATGGATGTCGACGCGGAGCGCATCCAGTGCGCCACAGAGCCCGTCTCACACACATGTATTCTACGGGCACAACATAGAATGCTGAGAACCGGGGCATGCTTGTCAGCGTTGCCTGGCACGTGCCCTCCGATCTTTACAGGTTAATTGTCAGCGCTGCTGGGAATATTCCTCCCAAAAACGCTTCCGATATTTTTCCATCCCTAGGGATTTCGGAAGCCAGGCTGCCAAAATTGGTCGGGGTGATTGCTTCCGACGTCGGAAGCAATGCTTCCGACGATTGGTCGGAGTTCACCCAAGCACATAACCCCCCCCCCGTTTAGAACGACCCTCCCCACTAGAACGACCCCCCCGTATACAATGACCCCCCGTGTTCCCCGGAGCATGCCAACCAAATAAACCGACCCCTTCTCAGACCCAAACCCCAGGCAAAGGGTGAGACACATGCCCCAATTACAACGACCCCCGGGAATTTTTGCACCGTGCTGCCCGAATTTAACGACCGGGTCATTCTAAATGGGGGGGGGGTTTACTACGAGCATTGCTTCCAAAATGCTCTGGCACATTGCTTGGAATTGTCAGGAGCTTTGCATCCCCAATTGCTTGCTAAGTCCCAAGGAAATTCCAAGGGGTTTTGTAAAAAAGTCACCATCTGACCAACTATACACATTGAACATTTCCCCCCAAAGGACCCTGGTTTGACTGTTTGACTGGTGGGCTGATGTGGCTGGCACATAGGGCCTTGAGACGATGACTGTGATGGACCATGATTGCTTTTTTGCCGACCGGCATGACCACTGCTCACGCATGAGTGTTTCCCTCTCTGGCCTGGGCCAAAAAACTGTTCATGTACACACAATTGACGACCACCCCCTTCCCCAACCCCTGAAGTGGCAGCGCTTGAAGTAGGGTATTTTTTTTTGTTTTGGCAGGTCACCGCCCCACCCCCGCCCCCCTGAAAAATGGAATCCGTGGAGTCCCGGCGGCTCGACTAACCCCTGGGAAGCCAGTGGGGATGAGCGACGCACGGATTCAGGTGGCCTGCCCGGGGCATGGACGGCAGTCGCTTTTTTTAAAAATGAAAAAACAGAACAAGAAATTGGTATCACACGGTCTTCTTACTCTTTTGTTGTGTTAGGGATAAGGGAAGGAATCGTTGTTTTTTTTGAGGAACAATTCTGATGGTTGAATATGGTTGCAGTTTTTTCTAACAAAAAAAGCACTGTGGAGCCAAACTGGAGATTGTGCTAGAAATCTGGTCTGTGGTGCTGCGCACGGAGGAAGGAGCCCAGGCACTGCTCAAAGGCAAGTATCGCGAGGCCAAGGTCCGCCAAAAGCGGAAAGCCAAGCGGGCGGAGAAGCGGGACTGCAAAGGTCGAGACCACGGCGGGATGAAAAACAAGCCCTCGTACTCCTCATCGGAATCATCCTCGGGCTCTTCTGACTTCATTGACAGCTCCTCTGACGACGGTGGCCGCGCGGCGCGGAAGTCGTCCAGCTCATCGACCACGCTGGACTGCCAGCGGGTGTTTGAGAACACTCAGCACGCGTCTCGGGCGCCCGCCTTCGTGTGGATAAAGGGAGAGCCCCACTTCCAAAGTCGAAACTCTGGAGATCTCGTCAACTACGCGCGACAGCCGAAAACCCCCTGCCGTGTCTGCGGCCACTACAACTAGTACTGGCAAGGGGGCGCTTACAGCTGCCGCGGTTGTTCGCCAAAAAGCGCTGAATCAGGGACGGGCGGAGGGGTACGGAGCCACCATCGGGCTCCTCGGCCCGCCCCCCCCCGCCCTCGTCAGGAGGGCCCTGCCGCGACCCCCACCTGCCGGAGCCCCATGCCCTCTGACCCTGGGAATGGCGAGGCTACCGGGGGCGGTGCTGCAGATGATCGAGGAAGCGAAATACGACCTCCAGATGCCATCGCCCTCTCCGACGCTATCGCCCGCTTCCGAGAGGCGGCCACCTCCGACTTTGCCGTCACGTACGCCGGCACAGCACTCCACGGACGGGTACTCGGACGCCTTGCGGCGTCTCGCGATCACCGTCCGACGACAGCCGGGGGCGAGCACACGGGAGTGCATGCAAGACCATATGCCCGGGATCGTCCGCACCACGGAGTCGGACGGTGGACTCAAGCGCGTCCTCACGGCAGTCCGGGTGTTGGAGAAGTTCAGATGGATATAGCCCATTGTCTGCCCCATGGATTGGAAAATGGCCGACGCGGTCGCTGCCTTCCACGACAAGTTGCGGGGGACAACGACAAAGTACTGGGCACCCATGCGGGCCTTCGGCAGCCTCTGCCGACTCGCATCCGGGCCGGATGAGTGGGAGGTTGTGGCGCTCGCGGCCCTCGGCATCGCGTTTGGGCTTCGGGTGAAGGAGGCCGTCTCCGCTCACTATGACGGCTCCGTTGTCCGTTGGCAAGGGGCGAAGGGACGCAGCGGGGCCTGCGAGGAAGTGCCAGGGCCCCGAACCGCGAAGTGGGCACAGCTGCTTTGGGACATCCGCGCGCGCCACGGATACCACCCCGAGCGCCCGGCGTGGCACCCCACCAGGCACAACGTACACAAGGCGCTCAAGGATATCGTCAGCCGCCTGAATTTGGGGTGCTCACCCCTGCGCTGGCACAGTTGGCGGCGGTTAGGAGGCGCCCAGCTGCGCTGCTTGGGCGCCCCCACAGACACGCAGCTATGCTGGGGGGGGGGGTGGGCGACAGCGGGATGCTACGCATCTATGCCTACCAAACCCACCAATGGGAGTTCGTACGCGGGGGGCCGCTCATCGTCCCTTCGTAGGACAGCGGGTCCATCGGCTGGCGGGAGCAGGCGGGGACAGCGTACCAAGTATTGGCGCCGTGGGTACGAGCAGACCTCACGCGGGCACACTCGGCCCCGCCATGCATCAAGGACCAGCGCTTGGGCGCGTCTCCCTGGCGCACAGCCTCTGGCGTAAGTGCGTACCCCGGGGGCTTCGTGCCGTTTACCGGAGGGGCACACGTGGTTTCTCACAGCACGAGACGGGGCGGCGGGCCTTTAAGGCAGCTCCGCTCGCGCGCATGTTTGAATCCGTTCACACTGTCACTCACGGCGTGAAGCCCACATCCGCCCTAGTCTCTGCGACTGCATTTCTCAGGCCTAGGTCTGATGTCAAATGCCGACTACTCCTCAATGCCACCACCATAAATGACTACGATGCCCCCCCCCCCCCCCGGCCCCGGGTCTGCCTCCCCGCGCTATCGGCTATTCTCTCCCCCTTCAAAAGCAGGCCTCCTGGGCCGCTGTACATGTGTAAATTAGATCTCACCAACACATACTGGAGCATTCCGCTCCCCAGCCTGTCCCAGACCTTTTGCCGCCACCTGCTCGTGCACTCCTTGGTACGGCGTTTTGGGCGGCAGCGGGGTGCTGTCGTCATACAGCGCGTCGTCAGGGCAGCCCATCCTTGACTATGCCCTGCAGCATGTCCCGAAAATGACCGGCGGCTGCGCTTCCACCCGCGAGGTTGGGGAGCTCTAGGTACATATCCATGAGCACCGTATGGATCATCTCCTTGCGACCCCAGCATATACCCTCCAAGTGTGAAATCTTCCGCGGCAGCAGCTCAACTTGCGTCTGCAACGCCGCGTGCTCCTCCCCCGGCGCGGGATCCCGTTCGAGTCCGCTTGTGCCGAATCGGTGGCGCGCTCTCAGCCGCCCCCGCACGTTTGGTGTTAGGGCAAGGACACGCCGCTGGCGCTTCACTCGCCTTCCTTTTGGCTGGAAGTATTCCCCAGCAATTTGCCAGCGCCTTGTTTCAGGAATATGTCAACGGTGTTTGAAATGGAGCGGCGGACGGAGTCCAGCCGCTTCCCAAAAAAAGTAATGCAGGTGGCAGGCTCCAGCTCACTTTTGGGGCTTATGATAAACCCCGCATCACGGAGGGCCGTCGCCACACGTTGCGCACCCGCGCGTGCCTCACAGGGACGAGGGGCGGTGATGAGGATGTCATCCAGATAGACATCCCAGTCAATGCATGTGCCACTCAGTGCGCGCGCAACTAAAGCCACGTTGCGCATGTGGCTGCGCGGGATCAGCACGGGGCGGATGCCAGCACAGGAGATGGCTCGGTTTTTGGGGCACCTGCAATGGGTCTTCAGGCCCATGGAGGGGGGGGGACCGCTCAAGCCTGGGGGTGCCAGGTGTCCGATGTTGCGGGTGTGGGAGGGGCTGGCAGAGGGTGTGGGCGGGGCTCCACGCTCCTCTGAAGGAGGCTGAGTGTGCTCCCGGGCATGGGCTTTGGGAGTGAGTGGAGGGGGTGGGGCTGGTGTGGGGGGGCTTTCGGTGTTTCTGCGCTAGGGGGGGGGGGGGGTTGGGGCGTCCCAGCCCACCGATGGTTGGGGTGCTGCCCTGTGTGTGGCTGCCGCAGGCCCTTTGTGGCTCTGCGGGTCCGGCTTTTCCTCCATTAGCCCCGGATGGTTCTTTGGCGGTGAGGCCCTTGGGTTTACCGGCTTGCCACTCTGAGGCCAAGGACCCCGTCAGGCGGTGGGGGATGCTAGGCATTCTGGGGGAGTGTTCAAAGGAGGGGGGTTTACAGCGGCGCCTGGAGTGTGTTAAGTTTGGCCCCCCCCCCCCCCCCCCTCCCTTGTGCAAGCACTGCCTTCTCTCAGCACCGGGACAATACAGTGATTTCCTGCCGGTGGGATGCCGGGGGTGACGGCCATCGTTGGATTATGGCTAAGCACCGGGACAATATGTGGGAGGTGGCTATGCCGCCTTGTCGGAACAAGCATTGCAGAACGGTGGGAGGCGGCTTCGCCGCCTTTATGAGACATACTTTGCACAGTGATTGTGTTCTGGGTGACGGCCAATACGTCTTTGAAGCTAAGCATCGGGACCTGGTCTGACCGTGACTGCAGGCTTGACAGCAGGCTTTGAATTGGGTTTTTTTTGGGAAAATCACACCAAAATAAAGAGCAGTGGGGTGCAGCACCAAGCAGAATGCTGTTATGAGCAGGAGGACTCATCACAAGCATGACACAGCACCTCTTTCCCTCTACAATCGCCACACACTCACACTTTGCCTAGTTTCTGACCAGTAAAACCGTGCCCAAAGCCTGCCCCAAAGGACAAGCATTTGCAATTGTTCAGAATGAGGTGCAAGGTTGGAAAGGGCTTCTATTCCACAGCTCCTGGTGCCCCTGATGGGCAGTGAGAACCTCCAGAACTTGCTGAACTTTGCCTACACATTGTGTTCTAGTGCCCTGTTGTGACTACTGTGCTTAGGGTGAGGTATAGGCAGGTTTTCAGGACGTCGCGCGCTAGCACTGCCTTGTCTAAGCACCAATACCCGGTCTGACCGTCACTTTCCTGACTTTCCTGGCGTTTGCGCAGGGGGGGGGGGGGGTTACTGTGGCCAAGGGCGCCAGTCTAAGCTACTGCTGGGGATTTGATGATTAACTTGAGGTAGCAGCTGCCTTAATCTCATGGCGCAGGGGAAAGCAAGCATTGATCTTCTGCCAGCAACCCACTTGAGGCCCTGGGCTCTGCCGATGGAAACTCATCCATGTCCCCGTTTTTCACAGATATCTGTGGCCCTAGGAGGGTGGCAGGCGACAGGGGGGGTTGTCCAGTTCAGATGGCACAACCGGGGGGCCTTCAGTCATCAGACGGAGTCCTCACGCTATTCTTGAAGGCGGTCGACAACTTCCTCACGCCCACTGTAAAGGAGCTGAAAAAGCAGCATCCGGAGACCGCTGTCACGGTGGGAGAAAGTGGCAAAGGTGCGGACCTGCATAGCATTGCCGGGAAATTCGAGGTCGCCTATGCCACTGTTCTGCCCCAGTATCTGGTGAAGTACGGGTTTGAGGACGTGCAGGCCTTTCTAGATCCAGAAGGGAATGGCATTCCGGGTTGGACGAAGCCCTTGCTGCCGGAAGGATCAAGGTCCATTGTGGAGGATGCATTTCTGGCGTACCTCGCCAAAGAGATCACGGAGCTGCAGAATGCTGCTGCGGGTGACGAAAGCCAAGATGTGACCGCAACTGAGAGGGAGCAGCATGCTGAGGGAACACTGCCCGCTGTGTGTGCGCCGTGCACGCTCCATGCCGACAGTTCAGTACTTCTAGTCGGTCAGGGGGTATCAACATCTGCATCCCACAGAGGGCACGGATGCTGTCACTTGCCCCGAAAGTCCGCGGTGCCAAAGGCGCTGAAGAAAAAGTCTCCTCGAGTCACAATGTTGTTACGGAAAGGTTAGGTCTGGGTGTACTGCAGAATCCCCCTGGTGTGAGGGGGATTGGGGCACCATCATTTGGTGACAGTTCCCCCCAGGGTGTGTGCCTCCGGATCTTTTCCAGATGCCACAGGCTGGCCCCTCTTGATGGTTGTGGAAGGCAGATTTTGGCAGACTCTCCCTGGAGCTTGGAAGACTCTCCCTGGAGCTCTGAGCTCCCGTCCCTGAAAATAGCCCCCAACCAGCCCACTAACACTCATACTGTGCGCATGGACTGCTCTTCCTGTTTTGGTCTGTGGATCGAGTACGCAAGTTGCATCCAGTCCATAGACATGTTGCGAAGGGTCGGTTGCATATGGCATTTGCCACGTTTGTGGGAATGAGGGAGGCATCAATGTGTTTTGTGTCCATTGGTTTGAGGGCACTTGGGGTATTTGGGGCGTAGTGCGTGCTGTGCACAAAGTTTGTGCAGGACCATACCCATGATGCATGGCAATGCCTATTACTAGTAACAATGAGCTTTGTTATGCATTTTATATGGCTTGCTTGCATATGCTTTGCCCTCATTTCTAGTGCATTTCATTTTCTTTTTCAAGATGAAGCATGCAACCACAGCGGATGTAACGGCTTATATGGGAGTAGGCAACCAGGGAAGCATTCGCCGCGGCGCAATGGGAGTAGGCACTGTGAGGTTGTGTACAAAGCGTAGTTGTAAAGCCGCTCGTTGTGTTTCGTTTCCACATGTTTTGTGTGCCTCCACCATCCCTTTCAATTTTGCTTATTAGACATGCCTCCAAAGAAATCCAAGAAGAGCCCGGAGCTCAAGAAGTTGATGGGCGGCCCTGGCTACATTTGCTACATTTGCGACAAGAAGGGCTGCCAAATGGCTTACTTACATTGCAATGTAGCATTCCATACTCACTGTGACAAGCATGGCATATGCCCCAACGCCCCTGCACCGCAAAATGATGACGAGCAAGACTTGCACAGGGTTGGGGTAGGTCTATAGGCAAGAATATTGCCCATTGTAGCAAAAAACCCCAATTTCTCCTGTCATATGCGCGCTGTGCACACACACCCCCATTGTGGTTGCTGTGCGGAATCTTGCGGCCATTGCCCAAGGGTAATCATTTTTGCACGTGGGGCACGTGTGGCGCAAGTACTCCCGCTTGCTCATGGTCGAGCGGTTCGAAAGGGTCCTGCAGGGAGACGAGGAGCTCAGCATTTTGCAACATCGAATGGGATTCTGCATTAATACGACCGCTGGAGCGCATCTCCACAGTCCATGCCACCAGATTACCCGCGCACCAGATGCGGAGACCCTGAGGCTGCTTGAGACCCCGTGCAGGACTGGCACGGCCGCTGAGGTGCTGGAATTGCTGACACGCGTGGGGCTGGCCCCCTTCGAGAACGAGATGGTGCGGGGGTGCAAGGCAGCATCGAAGCGGCTTCCAATGGTGCCTTCGCGCGTGGCTCCTCCTAACTTCACAACAGTGAAGAAGGACGAGGAGGACGAAGAGTTTCCTCGTATCATGGAGGACAGGCAGATCCCGATGCTGGTGGTGAGCTGTCATGAAGGCAATGAGGAAGTTGCAAGGCTGCTGGTGAAGCGCTTTGGTGCAGGTGCAGTGATACGGCGGTTTGTCAGAAGGAGACACCCCTCCCGCCCCCATCCCCATTCATTGCAATTCATGTAGAAGTCCTAATGGGCGGGCCCGCCCAAACCAGCCCCAGGCATTAGCCGGGCATACCCTTCAGCATGTGAACAAGGGGGACGTGATGATGCTGAGGGTAATTTTTGACATCCCCCGGGTTGGTGAGCCCTCAGACTGTGTGGAGCCCAACACTACAGCCTTCGTTTTTCCAAAAGTGGGCTCACGCCAACAAACGCCCCTGCCCACCCATCGGCAGTACCCCTGTACCTGGGGTAAGACTGTTATGACAGGTACCCCAGCTCATACACTTCAGGAGTGGTGCACAGATTTACAAAACGTGGACAGCTGTGAACTTTGATTTTGAGAGGTTGTCTCGAGTACCATACAGTGAGCATGTTATGCCAGCTCTTCTTGGTCTGAAGCAAAAGAAGATGCGCAGGTTTGCAAAACGTGTGTTCGGCGCATGGTAACAGCTGGGGCAAGAGTGGCCACAACCGTCTGTAGGAGATGAAATGTGCATCCTGGCCCTACCTGGCGTGCGCCGAGCATTCATGAGAGAAACCGGGTTTGGGAGGTCACCACAAGTGCGACGAACGGCGCCTCAACAATTACATAGCTCGCCTTCATGGGGTAACAATAGTGCACATACAAGGAACACTGCCAACACATTTTTCTGCAAAGAATGATTGCTGTTCTCACCTTTATGGACAGCAGAAATAGAATGGGGTAATGTTAATAGATTTGTGTAACTGCCAAGGCCCCAAACGACTACTGATGCCTTTCTTCCAACCTCAAAATAGTGGTGATTGCAACCAGGCACATACCAGCTACAACCCTGAGGTAACCCCACCCCCCCTGCCAAAAGCACACCATGACGCCCGCAACTAAATCGTTTTGTTTTGGCTTTCTACCTCAGGCCCATATAACTATGAGTCGCTTTTCTGTTCATAGATGTATGCATCCTGTACATAGCATCCCAGAGACTTTCGAACTGTTGCAGTGGAATCATGATTGCGTCCACAAGCACACGACCTCCGTACCCCCCACGTCTGCCCCGGAAAGGACCGGTGACCCTGGCCGCTGGCTTTTGTTGATCTGGTCTGCAATTGGCAAACGTGACGCAGCTGCGACCCCGTCTAAATGCTGTTGCTGCTGGCGCAGCACGAACAGGGGAAAACATCACCTGCAGAATGCCTGGTAATGCTGCACACCAGTGATGCGTAACCTTTTGTGATCCGGAACCTCCTGGCCCTGTGTTACATTTTCCACATCAGATATGTTGGTGAGCTCCCTCCAAACTTAACTGCCATGGGAATGGCTGAATGTGAAGCATGCTGGCGCCGGCATGGGAGGGGCACCAAGGGGACGCGGCAGCATGTGTGAGGGGGGGGACCACTGTCGCACTCTCACCAACGGAACACACGTCTCTCCAGTGGCTTGGGACGAACGATGCAGGCAATTGCTCCCTAAAAACCCAAACCAGTGCGTACAACCGGAAGTACCAACTGGCACACCTACTTAGCCTATTTGGCAAAGCCCATCTTCACAAGGAGGAGGACCCCCCTCCCTTTCCCATTCTTCACTGTGCAGGTGTTATGGAGCACAACGAGGAAACGGAAGACAAATACCTCCCGCTTTACGCTGCCACGCTGACAAAACCCAATGCAGCCATCGTCGAGTTGCTGTTGCATCACGGAGCCCGGGCCGATGTCCCCGTGTTCGTGCGCTACAAGGACATGTTTGGCTGGACCGTTCAGCCGCACTCGCTGCTCAAACTCGCACTGCGCAACAGCATCGACAGTGCCATCATCAAGCTGCTCCTCGAGCACGACGCACTGTCCAAGCTGGACGAGAAGGTGCATCACACGCACATGCAGAAGTGAACTCACAGATAAATTACAGTCAAATATAGTAAAGAACTACTACACACTGCACGGTGATAATACGGTTACCTTGTAGCCCCGGCATACCCCCTTCGCGGGGGATGCAATCCACCTGAGGGCAAACTGGATGAAAACCACTTCCTCACTCTGACAGAACGCACGAACACATCCGCACCAACTCTGTCAGATGGCGTCAAGTGCCCGAGGAGTGAGCGTACCCAATGGTGCGGATGTATGGGGAGATGAAGTGACTATCCCTTCCCCTTGAGGTACAACCCCCCAAGCACGAGGAGGTGGATTTTTGGGGTGGGTGATTCGCAGAAGTTCACGTCACAATTCAGGATCCCAGGGCCAAGCAGCGCCCGGCTACGGGAACGTCACGAGTGCACATTTCTGGAAATTGGAAAACTCAGGGAAATGGGGGAAAATGGGGGGGGAAATGGAATTTTTTTTTTCTTGATGGAAAAATGGGAAATTCTTGGGCCACAAAACCCAAAAATGTACCTCTTGTTGGGGGATCTCAGCAAATCCCATTTCCCGCCATATACCCCTATTTCCCCTCATTTCCCCCCACGTTTCCTCGGAGCAGGGCGCTTTGCAAGTATTTTCCCGGGCGCTTCTGAGGCCTGGGATCCCTTGGGAAGGGTGGGGGGGGCTGAGGGGGTTGGGTAGAGACTCCTTCAGCTGCTGGCCAGTCACAGTCAGGTCAGCTGTACCTGCCCAACACCGACGGATTGGAACAGCCCCGCCTGTCAGGTCACGATCCGGACAGACAACAGTCTCCCAGACCGCACCATCGCGTGGATGCGCAGGGGACACCACTGTACCTGTGTGTGTTGGAGCCCCCGCTCCTGTCGAATCATCCTGTGGGGACAGACACGGGCACAGGCCATGACACGCCTTGGTTGCTCTCCATGGGCATCTCTGGGGAAGTGTGTGCCCGGCGTTCCGGGCCCTGGTGGCGGGGCTACACCGAGACCACCAGGGCACACATGGGTCAGGCAGCTTGCAGCCTCCGATCACTGAACAACAGTTGTGCGGAGTCTCTCCCACGCGCACAGGGTGACCCACGGCACTGGCTGCTACTGGGGACAGGGTCAAACCAGCGCTCCTTAAACGCTGTGCCACGGGCACGGGTGGTGTTGTGCCTTAGGCCTTTGCCTGGCACTTGTGACTTACTGCGGTGAGTGGCTGGCCGAGCATATGTAGTGCGGACGACTTCTGGCATTAATCATTTGAATACCCCCCCCCCCCCCCCGGGTCAACGGCACGGGCAACAGCCCGTTTCCGGGACAGCCGACCCCGGAGTAGTCAATCAGGACAAGTCATCCAGGGCTCCGTTGACACAACCAAAACACGTTTGGGCCCACAGAGGGTCAGAATGAGCAGTGGCGAGAGGCCACTGGGCGCCGCCACAGGCAAACAATCAGATACCGGGGCCTTGTGCAACCCCCCCCCCCCCCGAGTAGAAGTGGACCGAAGGTCCCTTTTGCAGGGGGTTCTAGCTGGCGGCCGGGGGGGGGGCGTGCCCCAACATAAGTGTGCTTTAAATCTTGGCCACTGGGAGAACCGAAGCAGAAAGAGATGTGACGCGCATGGGATGGGGCGCACTGAGGGCCAACGGTGAGGGCCGTTGCCCCCCTCTGTTGCCCTCCTCTGTGTGGTCCCAACACAGGGTAGTGAAACAGGGACAGTCCGGGGGCTCCGTTGGCACAACCGACCAAGGGAAAGGAAGGGGGAGTAGGGAGGTGAGGATAGGCCACGCAGGGAGCGGGAGGGCACAAGGTGGTGAGAGGCCGATGGGCACCGCCGCCTACGGAGGGAAAGGGTTCAAGGGAAGGTCAGCGGTAAGTGGCGAGAAGCCAATAGGCGCCGCCAGCTGCAGACAGCAACGCAACCAGGCGTCATGCCAAATCCGGCTTTGAGGAGAACTCTGGGGGGTGCACAGGGGCTACAAGCGGATCCGAGGGTAAACCGCACAACTGCCGCCCGGTCCCTTTCGCCAGGGCCGGATCGGCGTTCTGGAGTCCGCGGCCAAGTCCGGGCGCGTCGACGTCATGCGGCTGCTGATCGACGTGCACGCGATCCCCGTGGACCTCTGCCCCCCGGAGGCGGACGAGCGGGAGGGCGAGAACCGCGCGTACACGCCGCTGATGGGGGCCGTGGCGAACCGCCAGCGGGGGGCCGCCGAGCTCCTGCTGCGGCGCAACGCAGACCCGAACCGGCTCTACCCGAGCGTGACGGCCGTGACGCAGTACAACACCCCGATCCGCGTCGCCGCGCAGCGCGGCGACGCGGACCCAGAAACACTTTTTCGGCTCAAAATCGAAAAAAACCAAAAGATTCATGATTTTCGACCCAAAAAAAGGGGGGGTCATTTTTTCGACATTTTTGACCCCCCCCCCCCCACCCCCCCACCCCCACCCCCCCCTAAAAAGTGGGTTTCAAGTGGGGGGGGTCTGGGGGGGGTCCGGACCAAAAACTCATTGCCGGCTGCTGCGGGGGCACGGGGCGGAGTGGACGCGGGTGAACGACTGCTTCGTCTGGGGCCGGGCCTCGTCGGAGGGGCCGGTCGAGCTGCAGGACGCGGTCACGGGCTACGGCACGGCCAACGCGGACCGGGTGCAGGCGGTGGGGGCGCTGCTGGAGTGCGGGGCGCAGCCCGCGGAGTATCTGGCGGCGCTGGCCGAGGGGTCGACGGAGTCGCAGCCCCACGACTGGGCCCGCGTCGGAGATGAGGAGCGGCGGCGGATTGCGGAGCTCGTGCTCGCGGCGCGGTCCAGACCGGCCAAAGTGCCGCGGATCGAGGGGGAGGCTGGGCCTGCGCTGTAGTGTAGGGGGAGGGCCAGAGAAGTCTCAGAAGGGCCGTACACCGTAGGAGGGGGGGGGGGGGGGGGGGCTACCCCGAACCCCCCCCCCCCGACGAAAGTGGCGATAGCGGAAAAAAAACGAAATTTGCCATTCGGAAAATCTGGTCAGGCCATTTTTGGTATTTTTGGCTCCCCCCCCCCCCCCCACCCCTTTCTAATACTTCCCTGGGGAGGGGGGGATGGGCGGATCTGTTGGGGCCTATCCACACCTGCTGGGTTCATACGCCGTGGGGTGGCACTCCTTCTCCCATTTCCCCCCGCATTTTTCTCCGAAGACTTTTTTTTTTCATCCCCTCATCGGTCAAACCCCTGAAACGAAGACCTTGCCGGTAACCTCATTGAAGTAGCTCAACAAGTCCCTCTTCTTTGAGCACTTTTATAAAAGGGAGGGACCCACCAAATGGTTGTGTCATACCGGAGAGGGAGATAAAATACGGGGGGGGATTTCTGTTCAACAAATTCTGTGCGAAATTTTTGTGCGCAATTTGTTCGGTGTTTTTAAGGATTTGCACTGCTACACATTGAGCCTTGCCTTTGTCCACTCGTACCACCCCAAAGGATTTGGTTGATGATAGTTTCTTCCCGGTTGTCTCTGCTGAAACAAGGCTTATTGGTGGTATACATTCTGAACATATTTTGGTGATTGGGGTCACCACGCAATGCCTTGCTGAGGGTTAATCATGCACAGTCCACCTGGAAAAAACAGCAACCATGCAAAGTCGACCATTTCATACTATGACCAATTTCTGGGAACCATACATAATTTGTTCGCTCATTTTTAAGAAATTGTACAGAATTTCTTGGCGCGGAATTTGTAGATTTACAATTTGTTAGACATGGATTAACCCCCTCTCCGGTAATTGCGGAGTTCTCGTTTTGTTCATCGGTGAACAGCTACTGGGAACGTGCGCCGCGATCTTCTTGGCAGAACGGTACGGATGGTCTTGGCCACTGACGAGCATCTGTCGTATGTGCTGCCAGCACGTGCCCTCGCACGGCCATACCACAGCGGTGCGGGGGGGGGGGGGGGGGGGGGGAAGGGGGGTTGTAGCTTGTGGGGTCTTCTGCGTGCGATCGGGTTCTGAACTGGAGCAATGAGGGCCTAGGGACTCATCAGTTTCTGATTGGCCGGAGGTCCCACTTTTTGTTGGCCCGCTTTGGCGCTTCGCGGCTGGTGCGCCTCCCAAATTGTCGGCATTGCACCGGAGGTTTGTGTGCGTGCATCATCCCCAAGCGAGAGTCGGTCACACGAGGGTGGGGGTTGTGTGTGGGGCTCCACTTTAGGAGTATGCGGCGGACCGCTTGGGCCCAGGGCCTCGCAATCGGGTCTGGGTACACTCTGTTCTGTCGGAGCTCTTGTGTGCTCGCAGCGGTGAACCCCCTCCCTCTTCTCTTGCGGGGACAATTGCCCTTGTCAGAGCAGTGCGAGGCGTTGTTTCCGCAACTTTTGGAGCCCTGGGACTCGGGGGTCCCGTTTTCCGGTGGTCCGTGAAGATCGCGTTTGTTCTGAACGAATGGGGGCGGGGGGTCCTTTGGGGAAAGCCGGTGCCTGTCCTGCACTCATCTGGCCCCAGACTGCCCCTTGCTTCACTGTTCGGCACCCCCCGTCAGTAGGCTCATCACCTGAGTGCACGCGGTCCTGGTTATCTGACTCATCGTCAATGAGGGGATGTGTACTGGCTTGGCGCTTCTTGACGGATATTGGCTGTAAGAGCTAATCATTGGTGCCTTCAGTCCAGCATTCTACCATTGTAGACTGTTCTTCACCTACTGAGCCCACACGCCTCGCTGGATACTTTCAAATAGCTGTGCACCTCCTGGCCCAAAATGGAAAGGGGGGGGGTGCATCACACTACAATTCGTTGTGTTTCACGTGACGTTTGAATCCCTCCACCCGCAACGACTCCCACAAAACAGGGTTCGGCCAAAAAAAACCCCTTCACTGTTTCATTGCCTGGTCTCGGGACCGGAGCGTTCCTGATCCCCCACCACCACTGCACAACACATGTCATAGCTTGAAGCCAAGCCACAGCGAGTTGTACCACTCGCAAGCACGCACAACGGGCACAGAAATGCATGTGGATGGCCGACGAGAGAAGACTTGAAGCTAATGTTCATCGGGATGCGGGTTGTACTACGTGTTAAAAAAAAGGCTCCAGATGGGACAATGCATCCACGAAAGTCGAGGGCGTTTTAGTTGGGTGCTTCTGGTTGGCATTGAGGGTAAACGTAGGCCACCCACCCACACCGCCCCCCCCCCCCCCCCTCTCCCCAGACAACGATTCGGTCTGAACACAGCCTGATCCCTATCCTTCTTGGCTGGGGTGCCTTTAAGTTGAGCCTTGACATCGCCCGCTGCCCGTCCCCATCCGCGTCCACTTGGTTCGTCGTTTGGCTCGCCCAACCCGTTAAGCATGGACACCGCATGTATCCTCGGCCGGTGCTTTCAGTTGATGGCCTGGGTACCACAGGTCTCTTTGGCCAAACAGACAAAGTGATGTGCCCCAGAGCACCACCCAGCAGCAGCTACACGCACAGAAAGAATGGTGATGACCGGCTCGGCTATACTCAAAGCAGCAGGCAAACCATTGTACCTCTGCAGTACAGAGGTGGTATGAATGAGGGTATTGTGTCTTAGGTGGCCCATTTGGGGGTGCCGGACAACCCCCTTTTTGCCACTCTTTTTTGTCATGTGTGCAGAACCCCTCTTCTGGAACCATGTTTGGTCCAGTGGGATTTCAAGTGGTGCAGCCATGGGATCCTGGAGGTGGTTGGCTCAGGCACTGGCAGAATTCTGCCAGCCAAGTCGCTTTTGGCGGGGTAGCTATGCAGGGAGAGGGGAACATGGACATAGCTACATAGTAATGCAATGGAACAAACCGGAATATGCCGCGTTCCAGATTGCATTGATGTACTTGCTCTGTGTCATGCATTGCAAGGCCATGGTACCAGGGTTTGGTGTTGTGGTGCATTGTGTCACATGCTATGCAGTAGCAAATAGGGACTGGCTGGTAGAATGCTTTGCTCTCCCACACATACGGCACCCATAACCATGCGTGCTTCGGCACGTTACGAACGCCACTGGCAGAAATCTGCCAGTGGAGTGACGGTGACACGCTGTGTGTTGTAGGGCATGGCTTCCGGGCGGTACAGATATAGAGAGTTGATGTTACCTCGCAGTACAACCAACAATTTGGAGCAACCAAACGGTACTGGCAGAATTTTGCCAGTGAGCAACATAGCATTGTTGCAACGGCAGTGTTCTGAACCATTGCACCCGTGCCCTAATTGTTCAGATCCGGCAACGCACAACCATGCATGGTTCGGAAACCCTGGATTGCGACCATGTCATTGCTTGCACCCCCAATTGTGGCATAAACAAGGCAGAAACACGGCAATGAAGCGAATCCAATCACAAACTTGCAATTGCATCACTTGACGAGACCGAGCGTGACACACACATAGTAACGGGACACGCGCTAGAAGGGATGTGCGCAACAACACATGAACCTTAAATGCCACCTCTTGCATGCGCCACAATTCACTAGGATACATTTTTGTCAGTGCGGTCCACAACACGATACACCATTACACCATGCACAATGTTCGGGCTGTGTATTCTACAAACCCGGTGGTCGTATAGTATGTGAGGTTGCTTTGTGCCTGTGTGTGTAGCGCAGTAGCCTCCTTTTTGCCTCGCAATGGCGTCACCTACCGTCGGTGCATTCCGAATGGGCCATGCACCTTGTCCTGCTTGCTGTGTTGTGCCTGTCCCACCGTACTGTTTGCAGGCACTTTGGTGTGCTGGTGCCAGCCGCCCGTGTACATGCCATGTCATTGGCAGAATTCTGCTATTGAGACCTCGGGGTTGTTGTTGCTAGAACTGCTTGTAGAGGTCCTCACTGCCCCATGCAGCCTGGAGAACCTGCGCACGATACTTGCTGCTGTAGCTGCATTGTGCTCCGTGCCGTGCCTTCCGTTCTTGGAACCAAATGCGCCTCCTGTACTGTGGCCAATTTTACCTGTGGCCAATTTTACCTGTGGCGGTTAGGTCACCAAGCAAGGGTTCGTGCAAAAATAGCTGGCAGAATTCTGAGGTATGACATGCTGCACCCAGGTAGGCCTTGAAACTCACATGCTGCACCCAGGTAGGCCTTGAAACTCGACCGCAGAGCCATGGTTGCATGACCACCCGATTTTCTACCTACTGCAAACCATACGACACGGACCACACCAATAGATCACCTGCTGCAATCCCTCTTAGATTCGCTGGTCCATTCATTTTGCCCATTAAAAACACCTGAAAGCCCCTTGTTCCCCTAGTTTCGAGTATCAGAACTTAGGCCCCAAAGTGCCAAAAAGTCACCCAGAGGGGGTTTGTGTTGCATCCCAAAAACAAGCTGCCCGTAAACATGGGTTTGCACCACTCCATTTTCACTTGCAGAATTGTGCCAGTGGGGGTCTTGGGGCTACCCCCAAATGGGCCGCCTAAGTTGTGTGGTAGGAGATGCAAGTGATTTAAGCAGGTGACAAAATAGTCGTTCGCGAGAGCCCTGAAGTGTTGAGCCGTGTGAGCATGCCACCGTCTGCATTTGAGCCCACAAGTAAGGCGACGAGTCATTTACTGTGTAAAGTCATGTCAGCTAGCTGAGATCACAGTGTGCCGTGGTGCATCACATCAGCATGCCAACCCCCGATACTGCTCAAGCCCCCAAGTGGAAAATCCGCGGGGCAACGTGCATGGACAATGACCCCCCCCCCCCCCCCATGTTTCTTAGGTGCCTGCTCGGATTTTCCCCCATTTACAGTTCAACCGCATCATGTGTGCGACATCCCCTCCTCCGTGCCAAACTGCCAAGCAACTCACTAAGTCATCTTGACCTCTATGCTGTCATGGCTTCAGTCATAGTGACAACAAAGCCTTTGTCCCTATGCTCGATTGCTGGCACAGCGCCCACACTGACGACATGTTTGAGATTTTCGTCCGTTTCGGATAGGGCCTGTGTTGCTTGCTGCCTCTTTTTGTCAACCGGCAGCTACCATGTCCACATACAAATTCTCCACACGGGCTTCCCTTAATGCACCACAGAAACCTTTGGTGCGCAAAAGAGCGCGCTCTGGGGGTGTAAAGTGGGTGCAGGTGAGCTGGGATGAGCCTGGTCGGAAGGCCAAAAAGTCTCGTACAGCTGGTTCACAGCACCTTGCATGCACCCACAAGGACCACCAGATTCTGTCCATTGCCGAGGCCGCGTCTTTTGCAAGTCAATTTTGGGATTGTAAAGTTCACCCCACGAAGGCTTCACAGCAGGAGTTTCTGCCACATGCCTTGACATTGATTTGGAGAAAAATGTCAAGCATGCACAGTGGCACAAGTACAGTAGAAAGAGGGGTCATCAGACAATGTATTTTGTCCCGTACCGTGGAGCACGTCGGCAAATCTGCAAAATGCAGTTTTTGCATTATTTCATGATTTCACGCAGGTTTGTCAACACTGTGGCCAAGGACAAGGCAAACGCGGCTGTTGCCAGCCCACTCAGCCCTATAAGTCTCCAGAGGAAGGCCAAGGTGAACACATGACGTGCTTCAGCAATCAAATTGAGGTTTGAGAAATTTCTGCAAGGTCTCCCACAGGCCGACAACCGCTTCAGTAACGCCAATCGGCCGCACACTGAGACAGTGCATGTGGCCCCTGTTGGGGGTCGCCATGCCTCACCATACAATGTGTGGATCCACTGGCTTCAACAGGAGGAGCCAGATCAGTTTGCGAAGAGAGGCAAAGCGGATTTTCGGCCGCAAATTTCGTTGCAAACGGCCCAGCGGACAATGCGGACATTCAGCAGAGGTTTGTCAGAAAACTGCGCATCTTGAAGCACAACGATTTTTGGAATGTGTCGAAATGGCTGGGTGGTGCCTACAAGTCTTCAACCAGCCATCTGGACCAGCAGCAGACCTCTGTTTTGATCAGGGATGACAAGATTAAATGGTTGGATTTTGGTACAACCCCAGACCCTGAGAACCTGCAGCCCCATCATCGCTTTGTCTGGGTGAAATCAGGGTACAGTGAGACCATTGCCTGGCGCAAGGTCCAGCTGACCAAACAGCGCAATGTGGACCTGACAACTTACAGTCTATGGGCCATGCCTCTCAACATGGGGTGGGTGCCAGTCAAGGTACGCAGGTTGCAGGATTGGGAAAAACTGAAAAAATATGTTCCAATTCACAAGAAGAGGATGTGTGCCCCAATGGGGTCCCTGCCTGTGTGGAAAGGGGCAACAATGACGACGCTTCGGATTCAGAATAATCTGTGGTCCCTCAAGCATTGCCCTGTGTTGCACATTGTTCACCTTGCAACTCCATTTGCTCAAAAATGTGATCATCTTAAACCCCCCCCCCCCACCCATACATTTCTGAAGCGGCCTTTTCTCACAGATTTCAAATAGTATACACATGCCCCCCCCAGCGGGACGAAATTTTGGCGCATTGGACCAAAAGTTCATGAAACCCACAAAAAGTGCCAAAACCCACTGTGTGCACTATGAATGATCCCGAGAGATTTGTCACTGGCGGAGGCGTCTTTAAGTTGGAGATCTAGAGCGGTGTCAGACCGGCAGTAGGCTTCACTTGATGCAACTTTTGGGCATGGCCCAGTCACTGAACAGTAGTGCCTAAGGCAGCCAAACGGGGCATAGCATTGGAGGGGAATGTCTCAACAGCCGTCTCCGCGAGTCCCTCACAACAACAGCCAAGTCATGAAGGCTGTGGCAGCATTGGCACAGCAACTCTCATCTTTAGAGGCCAAGATCTAGACCCTCCACAAGTTGCCCACCGGCCAGCCTCACCAATGAATGCTGAAGTACAACGCCCTAAAGCGAGTTGAAAAGAAGATCAGCAAGAACTGCTTTTTCCCAACAACAATCCAACATATAGCAGGCCACGCATCTTCTGGTGTTCATCCAACAACAAGAGGAAAAGTGGCACCTTGCATGCACACACCTTGCATGCCAAGATACAGAGGTCGAACTTGCCTTGCTAGCAACAAGGATTCATGAGTTGGTGGATTGTGGAATCCTAGTCAACCTTGACTTGAAGAATGAGAGTGATGTCTACCTTGACGTCACCTAGCCACTCGGTCCTTCTAGGAGGGTGCTCTTGCCACAGTGTGCGCACAGTGCAGGGTTTTGCTTAGTGTCCGTCCTACCCCACCCCGGGGGGGGGGTGGGTGGGTGGGTCTGGCAGAATTTCAGGGTGGGTGGGTGTCCAACCCCCCCCCCCCCCGGGGGTGGGGTGGGACTTTGTGGGGGCCCTTGGGTCTATTGAGCCAGTGCCACTTCTTTCTTTCTTCTGTTGCAGGTTCCATGTGACATGTTTATTTATGGTGTGTTTACATGGTATTGCATATCACGTGTGCATGCCCCACGCCCATAAAGGGGCTAGGATGCATTGTCATTTGTGTCAAATGCGAAGGGGGCAACGGTAAAACATGATGGTTGTTCGCCTTTGTGAAAAACTTGGTCTTCTGTATTGCATGTCTCAGTTGGGTACGTGGGTGGGTGGGTGGGTGGGTGGGTGTCAGACCCACCCCCCCCTGGGGGGGGGGGTGGGACATTTGTCGGTCTGTGGGTATGCCAAAATTCTGGGTGGGTGGGTCCCTGAATTAACCCCCCCCCCCCCTAGGATGGCTAAGCAAAACCCTGGCACAGTGCACGCGCAGTGCAAATTTTGGGTATATCTAAGGACCTAAAGGGACCTGTAGCACCTGCTAAGGAGGCCGTAAACACGTGTTGTCGTTGTGCCCATTTGCTGCAGGTATGCTCTCTAAATATGAGGTGGTGTAGGCACTGAATTCTTGTTGTCTCACAGCTCTGAAACAACATGTGTCTGTCTTGTGTTGTCTGCAGCACCAATGTCATCTATCATTGTTCAAGTACAATGGAGAAAGTTCCTGCAGTTGTTGCAGGCCCCTCCAAGCTGAACGGTGATTTCTTGAGCATCCAGTACAAGTTGAATTGCAAGACAATCATGCGTGATTGTGCGCCACTTCACCGGTTGGAGTTACGCATCCACAGCCCATCACCGTCATCTCTAGGAAATAACAACAATCATCCAAAAGCCTCCAAGGAATAGTCGCAAGTATCCATAGGGCTCTTGGAAGATGACAGCAACCATCCAGAAGTCTCTAGGAAATAACAGCAACCATCCAAAAGGCCGCAGGAAATGACAGCAACGACCCAGAAGGCTACTGGAGACAACTGCAACCATCCAACAGCCTCCTGGTGATAACTACAACCATCCAGAGGCCTCCGGGAAAGAACAAAAACTACCCAGAAGCCTCCAGGAATTCCTGGCAACCCTTAAAAAAACCTCGGAAGACCTGTCTTGTGCTTGCAACTCAGCTTTTCTGGGATTCTGCGCATCTTCACCGGTGTTTGGCTACTAGTAGTTGCCGTGGTGCGTGGTCGGTGCAACACCACCCTCTAGGTGATGCAGCTCTCTAGAGCCCCCAGGGCAGACCTTGCCAACTTGCTGAGTTTGTTAAGTACAAAGTTGCTCACAACATTATTCATCGCATGATGAATGCCCTTTGCACTGTCATCGATGGGTGCTGCACCAAGCCCCTGTTGCTGGTCTTGGATGCCCCCAGTGCTAAAGCAGTCTTCAAAGGTCATAAACGAAGACTGCCCTTTACACTATCATGGGACACAGTTGGAGACATGGAAAACGCACATGCCTTGAGAGCCCAATTTCTTGAATTGGCTGGATGCATGGTGCGCCGCGGAGGCACTGTGCGGTGCGCCATGCAAGTAGCCCTGAAGTGGATACGTACCCCAGTTTCTATCTGGACGGATGCCCGCCAATTTTGCCCTTTGCGTTCCACTTGCAGAAGGCAGCAGAACATGCACATCACCGGAAAACAGCTTCTGTGCGATCCTGGGATGATGTAATGCAAAAGAGTCCTGAAACTTCCGAAAAAAGCTTTCACTGGTCCAGCACACAGGCATTTGCCCGTAGCATGTGCTCTGCTGGAACCGTGATGGTGGGGCTAGGTGCACAAGCACTGCCTCACTTCCTGCTTTTTTAGGGCCTCTCTATACTTTGCATGGAATTTCCGCTTGAGGCGTGTCACTGCTAAAGGTATGAGCGGAATCACTGTGGACACCATTGTCAGAGATGCCACATCTTTTGTGTCCGAGAACGATGCCAAGCTTGACCCATCTTTGGTGATCAATGTCAACATGTCCAACGTCCGAACACTGTCTCCTTTTGAGTTTGCCTTCCCAGAAAGCGACCCTCAGGCAGGGCATGTCGCCATGGACCGCGAATTCTATGAGGCATTTCTCACCGACACGCAACAGGCCTTACTCCAACAGGTCGTCAAGAGGGCCACCGGGAAGGAAATACAGCTGCGAGCCCCGTGGGAGTATCCCAACGACCACCTCCGCCACGTTGAGCGGGGAGGGGGGCTGCACAAGGGGAACACGTATTTTGCCCTGTTCCAGGACCTGTACCAAGTGTACCTTGACACGTTTGGCTACTCCCAATTCTGTGAGCATCTGACGTTCGAAGACGTGGGCATTGAAGTCACGGACGGAGGCTCGGACCGAATCAAGGACTGCGTGATCGAAGTCCCCCCAGGGGACTGGAAGGCCATCGTGGAGCTTGCCCTCGTCCGCGTGCTCCTAGGCAAACCGTTGCCGGGCGACGCCGCCGAGGAACTGTCGTCCACCCTCACAAACGCCATCCAGGGCCGCCTGGACCGCTTCGTCGCATCACACGGGGGATGCTTCGTGAAGCTCGGGTCCAAGAGCGCGAAGAACGACGTCAGACTGCAGCCGCTCCGGACCATTAACGACGTTCTCAACACGATCACGGACAGCAAAGACGTGCTGGGGTGGGCGGAGAAGGACACGGGGGAGCGGTACATGGTGCTCCTGCCGTGGAACTCCACCATCACCGCGGACAACGAGTACCGCGTGTTCCAGAGGAATGGGCTCCCGACCGCCATCTCGCAGCAGAAATGGTACCGGGATCTCGGGTTCGAGATTACGGACGCGGAACTGGCGGCGTGTGTGACGGAGCTGTGCCAGCGGTTGTCGCGGCATCCGGGGTGGTACGCCGCGTGCTGCCTGGACGTGTACGTGCGGAGGGGGGCCCAGGGCGCGTGGAGGGCGTACGTCATCGAGGCCAACCCGTGGGGGGAGGCCTTCTCGTCCGGCAGCTCCCTGTTCGACTGGATTGCGCACCAGAAGGCCCTGCGGGATAGCACGTGTGTCACCATTGCGAAGCGCCAACGGCGGTGAGTGGCGGCGGCATGAGCGCCCGGTACAGCGCGTTGTGTCGTGGGCCTTGGATTTGCGCTCCTTGTTTGGTGGAGGATTGTGGGTGGTCAATGGCCCTCGGTTGGCTGGCAACCGCCGTCGGTTGGCTCTCAACGGCTGTCGGTTGCGCGACTCGCGCGATGCTTCAACCCTTCGCCCCCTGTCCCCCCTCTCCCTCAGGGAGGGATATTTAACATGGAGACGCGAAAGCATTGTGCGGCGCCTCACGCTACTCCTCATCATACGTCACCACGGATCAAGCGTCGATCCGTGCGTCGAAGACCGATGCATCACATGGCAGCGGTCAGGGGAGACTGTGCACTGGCCTCATGCGCCAGTCCAGCACCGTAGATTCATCCATGTGTGCCCCATCCACCTTGCCCCGAGGCCTCGACATCGAACTGGGCAGAGGGGCAGTTGGAGGTTGCATGTCGTCCCAGGCGCTAAACTCTGTAAACTACCTAGCTCCCTTCTCTGAAACTCCGTTTGGGGGGGGGTGGGGGGTGCCCCCAACCATCGCATGCACAGAGAGAGGGTGCCAAAGGAGGAGGGGCACTGCAGGCGCATTGGGAAGTAGGGACAGTGCAAGATGACATTGGCGGTCCACAGTTATCAATGCGTTTGGTCACCCTCTCACCGCGTCCACAATAGAGCCCTCATGGCCGCAACCCCTCATTCCATGTATCCCCAGTGCTGTGTTGATATCTTGCTGTGGTGAAAGGGCATTCTGCCTTTCAGCTTGCCCACTCAGCTTGTCACTCTGCAATGCCCGCCCTACGCTTGCGCTCTGTTGAGTTGGGAGTCTCCACAGAAAACGTGAGATTATGTTCAAGCTTTAAATCTTTTCACCAAAAGTGGAAACTACACGGTTTTTCTCATGCGTGACTGGCTGAAAAGAACACTCGCAGCCACTTTGTTGTAGCCAAAAAGTTCCATTGCCTACCCACTGTTTGCTTCGTCACGGGAAAAAGGACTGGAGGTTTATGCTTGATGAGTTGACATTCCAGTAGGCAGAGCACTGGATAGTGCCTGTTTGTGTCCGGATAGTGCTTGTTTGTGTCCAAGACTACTGGTATTTTCTATTGGTCTCCCGCCCCCCAACACCTGTTCGCACCTCCCCTCTAACCACAGACCAAAAGACATTCTTTTTGTCACAACCCCCAGCCTTGAAAAAGCGCAAAGCAGATCAAAGTTTTTCTCCACCGTCCTCCATTTCTTCCTCCACTGCTGTCAACCAACTGCAACAATTGTTTGTGAGCTGGGTCGACTCAAGGCCTGTGGGACTGACCTGCAAAGCTCCAGACGAAGTTTTAGAAAAATTCCGAAAGCTGCTTAACAGGCTGGTGCAGTGTGTTTACAGGGTGTCCCCCGATGCCCTTCCCAAGGAAACAATAAAATGCTCTGTGGAACCTTTACGGTCAGGGGGATACACTCCCTCGTGCAGGATACCATCTGGACGGGGAGTGGTGAACCAGTTTTGTATGGGTAGGATATGAACTCAATCAGAATCTATCAAAAGGAGGTCCGGGAAAACTTGGAGGCCTTGTTTTGGACCACTTTTGATGACGAAGTTTGGGAGTAAGAAATTGAGGACCTGCACCGCCTGACCGCCTCACCGCTAATTTCCAACCCAGTTCGGTAACCCCACTGCGCATACCAACATGCATACAACCTGTAGAGATTCTAAGACTTCATGTATAGGCTCTGGTACTTCCTTGGCCCGTTTGCGGTACAAGTCAACGCTGATCTGCATGCTTTGCGTGCACCATGGAATAAAGCGGCAAATACAAAAGCAAAACAATTCAGTACAGTGCAAAAAGTTGCAAATCCAAATACAAAACAATACAAAAAATATTAACCAAGCATAAGGGTTTTCGAGTCGCATCAGAACCTTTTCATGATCTTTAATTGCTTTATCTCTGGTTTTGGCTACAATGTGAACTAAATGCATCATATCTAGTTCAAATTTGTCGTTCAAAAGTCATGAAACTCGGAATGGCGACAGAAGTAATTCGCCATTAGCACGCATGCATGTCCTCAGCTGCAAGGCAGTGCAACCCATGCCCCCCCCAGCCCCCGTATGTCCACGTGAAGCGACCAAGGGAGGAGTGGGACCCCACCTTGTGGGAGATCCTGCACCCTTGTTCAAGCGCCACAAGTTGTAGTGGGACCCGTGACAACCTGCGTGGGAAACCAAGGCCCAGTCGTGAACTGAGTTTCGTTTGATTACCAAGACTCAAACCTCTCGACCAAACCATTGTACTTCCGCTGCAGCTTCACACCCGATGGCGGGAAGATGGCACGGACGTGTTGCAGCCCTTTTCATGGAAAAAAATCTCAACATGATTTCAGTTTTCTTTTTGTTTTGTGCATCCGCCCTTGCCTGTGTGGGACCCATGGCACACTGTATTGGGCTCAGGCTCAGACCCTCCGAAGTGCCGACATCTGGACTTTCACCAGGCACTGTGGCAACAATTTTACAGGATTTCACCACCGGGCCTTGGGACGGCACAAGCTACCGGGTATTGGGATGGAGCTGCAGGGCAAAAGGATGGAGTGCAGACAGACCGTAGTTGTCACTCTGTGTCTTTGTGAGATTGTGCTCAGCATTGCTACCATTGTGCTCAAGCCTCCCATTCCCAGCGGCACAGCAAGCACCAATGATAATTATTAATAGATTAATGATAATGATCATTAATACATGCATGAAAATGCTCCTGCACACGCTCTTTGGACACAGTTGGATTGGCATGAACAACGTCTGTTGATTGGGGATGGGGGCTGCCATATGTGTGCAAGGACCATTGCATAGGCACTGTTCTTTCTGCATCCTACCCTTCCTCCTCTGCCCTCGTTTGCTCTCTCCGGGCAGCCCTGCCGGACGGGGGGGGGGGGGGTGTCATAAAGGATACCGGAGAGGGGATAATCAGGAATGGGCGAAATTTGGAATGGCAAAATTTGGCACAACAAAATTGTACCAAATTGGCCATGGTATTCAAGGACCAAAGCAGAAGCAATTGCACCATAACTACCAATACGTATGCGTTGCGGTTTGAAATAGAATCTGCCTAGCAGCCAGAAGCCATTTGGAAATATCAGCACATATTGTTCAGCACCACATCATGTTCAATCGTTAAATCATGTTTTACACACTGCCGACAGGTTTTGCCTGTAGCTGAGTTGTTGAAGCATTGCATTCTAGAATTCAGGATTATTGGATCACACTTTAAGTGCACTACTTTTGCATCTCAGAATTTGCGGTGCATTCTTGTTCTTATGCCAGGTTCAGGAAATCACCTCGAAGAGAGGTTGTTAGATCAAGCGCAGGCGCGGGCGTCATATACCCCCCTTTTTTGGGGTCATTCGCGTAGCATACCCCAAGGCATGATATTGGATGTCCAACCCCTTGTAAAATCATTATTTTGCCCAATAAGAGCATCCCCCAATGGATTTTTTGATTTTGAGGCCTCTACCCCCTAAAACTGGATATCACTTTTTTGGGGGGGGGTGGGGGGGTGGGTGGGGGGGGTCAAAAGTTTTTGCTTAATAGGCTACAAGCAGTGAGGACGCACGGTGCTTGTAACACGGTCAGCGGTCCAATGGTAACGCAGCCGATTCCGGATGTGCAGGCGTGGGTTCGAACCCCAGTCTGCCGAATTTTAGCGCCGCCGCCGGCGGCGGCGCCAAAGTGCGCAGACTGGGGTTCCCCGCCGACCACACGAACGTCGGCCGGCTGCGTTACCACTCGGCCACTACGTGGATTGCGGCGAAGGGCCTCCCTGCTGCTTGGGGCCGTATCTGCTACTGACAAAAAACCCAAACTGTGTGTATCTGTCTGACTGCCTGCTTGCTGGCTCAGGGACTGATTGGCTGACTGTCAACCTCTCTTCGAGGTGCACTGCCGAAGGCAATAGAATTTTGTCCCAAAATTTGCCCCATCTTTATCATGCGTTGAACAGCACCTAGCGGGTCGTATTCAGCTACTCCGACTGGGTCCATGGGTCTAGAACGTGTAGCCGCAGTCCACGATCGCCTGCCTGCTTTCCACGGGGATCTCGTCGGCCAGGTGCGCGCATGACAGGAAAGTGGATCAAGCGCTGTCCATGATCTCGGGATCCTCCGCCATGAGTTTCTCCCACTCCCAGTCAGCGGCCTCGGCGCCCCGCTTCTTTCTGCTGCGCCCCAGGGCTTGGGCTTGCGACCCCAGCACTGAGGAGCCCGTCTGTGGAGTTGCGGCGCCAGGCGGAGGCGACTTATCACCGCGACGGCCGCCCTGCACTAGCATACTGTACACAGGGCTGACAAAGAAAATATTTTGGACGTCCAGAGGAGAGATATATACAGCAGAGAGATATATCTCACAGCCACTCAATCGCACATCCCTCCCTCAGTGCGGAACTTTCGTTCCTTTGGAACTGCAGTTGCCTTCTCTGCTCATGTTATGTCAGTTTTTTCTGTATTGGGATTTCACACGCCTTTTCATCATTGCTGACATGCTTACTTACCACAGAGGGGAGAATTTGGAACCTACAAAATTTGGAATGGCGAAATTCATTGTGCAGCAACTTGGGGTCCCCATGGTGTCGTCATCCTTCACCTTCTACCGTGATGCCTTCTTGTTCGCCCTAGCAGTGCGATGGGACATCGATGTGGAGCGATTCGACCTCGTCATTGAGCAATTCACAGCTGCGTTCGGGTTCGTGAACGTCATGCAGCGCGCCCGCACACCGACACGGGCAATTTGGGCTCACCCCACCGGTCGTTCGCGGGACATTCGGGTCCCGCCAGGGGGCTGCGCGGCGATAGTGGCACGGAGGCCGTGCATGCGGGGGTGCCGGAGCACGACGTGCCGGACAAATACGCCATGACCAAGGCCAACGTACGGGCTGTGCGGAAGCTGGCTGGCGCATCACGCTCGGCGATCTGCCTTGGGCGGCTGATCGGGCACATCTTGGAGGAGCCCCCGCCGGATGTGGACGTGCAAATGGGCGACGTGTATGGCGACGTGGGGCCACCGGTCGAAGGGTATGGATCGCTGGAGCTGGCAGCAAAGCTGTGGGAAGAAGGGCTCGACCGTGTGCTCCAAGCCAACTGCCATGCCCGCTGGGCGGCGGGCGGCACGCCTAATGCGGTAAAGCTGAAAGGCTTCAGCCTCCGGTTGGAAGGTGGCGACATCCGGTATGAGCCAGGGGTTTGGGACTCTTTCTTGGGTCCGGTGAAGTGGAAGAAGGAGGGCTTGTCGATGACGGGGATTCCCGTGGTGCAGTTGGAAGCCCCGACTGACAAGCTCCGTCGCATGGAGAAGTCTCCATCGTATCCTGTGTGCGCTGCGGTCCCTCCGCACCTCTTGGATACTGGTGCTGCGTATGGTTGTTGCGTACTCCTTGTCTTGTGCTGACTTTGTGTTCGAAGCAATGGCAATCCTGCCTGCGTGGGTGTTGCAGACCCGGCGTCTGCTCAAGCAGGTGGCCGTGGTTGCCCTGTCACTGCCACTTTGTGTCCCCAACGTCGCTTTGTATGGCACCATTGCGTCCCTAGCTTTGGCCTGCCCGATGTACTCTCCCGCTTTCGCTGGCTAGGGAAACCCTTGTTTGTGCTCAAACAATTGTTTGCCTTTTCTTTTTCAGCAAGTTTTCTCTCCGTTTTGGGATTTTTGTTGCGTGTTTTTGTGAGTGTGCACCAACCAGCATGGGGGACGCGAACAATGGGTCGGGAGCGGACATGAAGCGCATGGCGGAGACCATGGAGGCACAGGCGAGAGAGATCGAGAGGCTGCGCATGGAGCTGCATCGCACTAGCATCAAGCAGAAGGACAACATACCAGAACTCACGCAGGGGTCCCTGGAGGAGTTCGTCTAGGAGGAGAGGGTGACCCAGTGGATGCGCCTGTGCGTGGGCGCTCTCAAGGAATTCCTCGACAAGGTGGGGGGTCCACTGCGACGACCGACGGATCATGCAGGGGCCAACAGCAATGGGGACACCCCCCCAGAGATCATGTGCTGGCATACCTGGCATACGGAGTCTGGGAGGTGCTGTGCAAGTCTCATACTGCCTGCCCAGCCTGAGTCTCTTTCCTGATGTTGGTTGGTGCAGTGTGTTCCTTCACCTTTTGGCAAACTACCCGGTCCCTGTGGTCGGTGCCCACTTTGGGTACCCTGCGTCTGTCTGAATGGTCATGCCTCGATGCCACCCTGGCGGAGTACTCTCTGTCTATAGTGTGTGTGGCGATGCTTAGTGATGCACCTGTGTGGTGCGAGTGCGGCCTGGCAGAGCTACACTGCCCGGTCGATGTGGTCACGGATGGGTCTCGGGATGGGGACAGGGTGGGCTGGTCGGCAGTCGTTGTCTCGCCCCAGGGTGTCGAGGCGGAGGGTTGGTCTGGGTGCGCCATGGTTGGTGCGTCGTCGTGGGTGGCCGAATGGTGTGGCAAGGCGCTGGCGTCGTGGGTGGCCAAATGGTGTGGCAAGGTGCTGGCACTGTGGCTCCGCTGGTACAGTGGCTCTTGGGTGAGCTGGGCGTGCCCTTGAGCTCCTTCCGTTCCTTCGTGGTGGACAACACGGAGGCCACCTATGGTGAGGACGGCGGCCGTTTCTCCCACTGCTCGTGGGTCGCCGTCGTGCGTCTCCGGTACGCGACCGCCCTGCTGCAGAGTGGTGCAGCGGAGATCTATGTATCGGTGCAGCATAACTCAGGGCCCCAGTCGCCGGTGGCGTTGGTGCAGGCACGGTCTAATGCTCGGGCCAAACAGCCCATGCAATTGCCGGGTACGGGTGTGTCCCCTTCCGTGAGTGACTGGGTAGCCACTTCTGCCTCGTGTGGCGTGGCGTGCTAGCGGCCGACCCCTTGGCTGTCCCGGTTGCCTGCTATAGTGAGGCTCATGTTTTTATCTCTGACATGCCTACAGGGCTGTCTGCTGTGTGGGTCCGCTGTGTCGAGTTTGGCCGTGTCTCACCGCAGTCCCCGTCCGCGGTGTTCTGGCTGCGTACCGCCCCCCACTGCCACGTGGAGCCCGAGCCCGTTTTCACGTGCCATTTCTGCTGGCGCCCGTGCGTGAGTTGGGGGCCCCACCTGTGGTATGAGTGTCCCTGTGTGGTGTGGGGGGCCAGCTACGCATTTGCCTCTGCTCTCACCGTGCTCCAGTGCGATGGTCGTGTGTGGCACTCGCCCTACCACTGCACTGTGTACAAGGGTGATCGCGCGGTAGTCTGGGCCCTCGCCCATGAGTCCGCCTTCCCGGGTGTGGTGCAGTATACCCCCTGTCCTGCCGTGTATGTGACCTGGTCGGGGCTAGTGCACTTCCTGCGCCCCCCCCCCGGTCGTCCTAGCAGCGGAGAGGGATCTTACCATGGAGTAATACCTTGGGGTGCTCGGCGCCTGGTTGGTGTTACCATGGCGCCTTCTGCGCGAGTGGCTGCTCAACATGACCCCCCCGGATCGGGGCTGGCCTCATCAGTGGGCGGCGGTGGTACTGGCGGCGTCGCTGGTGCATTGTCTCGGGCGCCCTCTGGGTGCGGTGTCAGATGTGGCCTGGGAGCTACTGGGAGGGGGGGCTGTCCATTGCCCGTCAGCATGTCCGGTCTCGCTGGGCTCCCCCCCCCCCCCCCATACATCTAATGGCAAAGCCAGGAAGAGAAGTCAGGTGGGAACACGTCCCAGCACATGTCAACGTGCAAGGGAATGAAGTGGCAAATGGATTGGCGATGGAAGGCATGTGCTCCAGTCCACTGTGGTCCCAACAGGTCACACAGCAATTGTCATCCGGATCGGAATCCACGGTGGGGTTGAGAGGAGGGTGTGGGTCCGAATCAGAGGACACCAAAGCGCTATGGTCGTCCTTGGGCATGGTACCCATGGACAGTGATGAACTGACAGGGGAAGCCTCCGGGGAAGCAGCACCACACGAAACAGAATCATGCAAATTGTGCAGTTCGGGCAGTGAGGAAACAGGGGCATGGTACGTGCAAGTGGGAGGATGGGAAGAAATGTCTGAAACTGAGTCACAGTCCTTCAGCACGGATGTGAGTGACACAAGGCGACAACGTGAGAGGCGAAAGTTCAGGAAAAGCAGAAACCCTGGACAAGGTCGCTAGCAACTGTGCCCGTGAACTCCGTATCTTGACTATATACGGTATCCCCACAGGTTTCATACCTGCAAATGCCTGAACGCCCGAAACCTGCGTCCTGACGCAGGGGAATTATGACGTGAGCTCCGTGTTGTGTCGCGAAGCACGGCAGCAAAGAGGCTTGGCAACGGCAACGGCTGAGTACTAACACAAACTCCGCGTCCTGTCGCGGAAGAGCTCTCTGGCGTGATGCCGCCAGGAAAGCCATGGAAGCAGCGGGGGCCCCAACAGCATCGACATGGCCCATACACACAAATCAATCTAGCCCCCAAGAAAGCCAAGCCCTAGCAAGAACGCCAGCGTTTCAAAGTGCAAGCACTGAGCCATCTAGACGCCATAGCGGAAGAAGGGTTGAGAGCTGTCAATGCCGAGCTGACCACTATGGCCTGGGCCCGTAATCAGCAAATCTGGCTCCGACTGGCCCAACCTCACAGCACCAGGATGCACTGTGAAATTGTGGACAAACATGGAGAGCCACTGCTGATGAACAACCAAGAACTCTACTCGGTGATGGTCCAAATCAACTGGACCCTGAAGACTGAGGCTCTGACGAACATGCAGGTTCAATGGCTACCCAAGAGTGCAGGCAAGTGGCATCCGTTCCAGTGGGAGGCAATCCTCCACTGTCCGACGGCAGAGGGACACAGAGCGGTGCCCTCCTCTGTGAGCAGAAATGGAGACTGCCTGCATGTATGGCTGACGGGCCGAGCTGATCTCATGAGGCTGTTCCAAAAAACGCTCTTCAGGCAAACAGACCCGGTATCCGGAGACACTGTACGGTTCCTCTACACGCTGCTGAGCACACCGCCATGCGAACGGCGATATGCCTGACAGGAGCCAGCAAGCAGGGGGGTGTAAGATGAGGCAGAGACACTGGAGAGAGAGGGACAGAGAGAATGGGTGGGGAGGGTGACAAGGAAGAAAAACCCCTGGGGAGGGTGAGGAGAGGGAGGAAGAGAAAGGGCGAAGAGGGAGAGAGAGGGCGAGACACACATAGAGAGAGAGGGAGACACAGAGAAAGAGGGAGGGCGAGACACAGAGAGAGAGGGAGTGGGCGAGACACAGAGAAAGAGAGCGAAGCCCACAGAGCGAAAGGCCAGAGAGAGAGAGAGAGAGAGAGAGAGACCCGCAGAGCAAGGGTTAGAGACTAACCGGCACTGTGGGAGGGTGGTGGATGCGAGCTGACCCAAATGTACAGATGGCCAAGGCCAAAGCACAATCAGCAGCCACCTGGAGTGGTACAGAACTGGTCTGCGCTGTAGTGCAGCAAGGCAAAACACTGAACTGTGTGGTGATGACCATGCGCCTGTGACACGGGGGCGTATGCGAGCCCAGTATCCGTTGCCTCATGGCCCATACATCTACCTTCTGTCATCTCTATTGCCCCCGCCCCCTTGCACTGCCACGATGGTGCTGCCTACACAGTGGTGCGGGTGGCTGATTCGCTGTATGTCTCGTTCCCCGAGGCTCTCCCCGCCCCTCATGGGTATGAACGAATGGCCCGACACCGTGCCGCCGGTGCCCCCGCCGCCTGATGGAGTGGACGACGCCGCATCAGACTCGGGGGCTTCGTCCCACAGTGACGCTTCCTTGCACAATGACGACCCGCTCGAATGATGACCGCCATGCTGCTTTCTCTGTCCGGTTGCTTTTGCTAGGCGCGGTGTGTGAGCTACAGTGAGTGTGGGGCACCGGCTCTGGGCCCATGTGGGGTGTGTGGGGCACCGACTCGAGGCCCCTGCATTATGCGTGGGGTGCTGACTATGGCCCCTGCGGAGTGAGTGGGGCACCGGCTCTAGGCCTCTGCAGCGTGAGTGGGGGGGCCCACTGAGGCCCCTACTGGGTGGATACGGGATGCCGGCTTCGGGTCCGTGGGCGTGAAGGGACCGTTCGCATGTCAGAGTCACGGGCCACAGTGCGAGCGGTGCCCGGTGCACGTGTGCAGCCTGGTACCTGTATTTTTTGCCTACACCCCCAACTCATGCGCTACTCATGTGTTGAAGGAAAAAAAACCAAAAGTGGGGCTGTGGGACGGACAGATAGTGGCATAGTGCTGACCTGGGTGTGGGTGGGGACGTGTGCTTGAACCTTAGTTTATAGATATACATTATATTTTAGGATATCGACTGTGTTTTTCAGTTGATTGTCTGTGATACATATTGGATTTTTTTCGTTGATTGGGTAGGAGCATGGACCCTGATCCCGGAAGAGTGAAAGAGAAGAACCCACTTGAGTGCTGTACATGCTTTGTGTTGAAGGGACACTCCCCCCCCCCCCCCCCCCGAATAAGCTACGCCCTTGTCCAAGCTACAGCGGGTGTAGGGGTCGTATTAATTTGGTACCTAATTTGATTCGGTACAAATGTAGTGCGGCCACATAAGACATGGGTTTGGTGACGAATTTGCCAGTTACACAGGGTCATGGACACATCTATTGTGAGTGTTTGCCCACTTGAACTTACATAGCGCTGATTTTGGGGATATTTGTGCATTATATTCCCCTTTCTTGCACCAGCTCACCATGCAATCTTCTCTTTTTGAACCTGGGGGTCTACGGCCTTGTCCAAGCTACAGTCAGCGTAGGGACCGTATTAATTTGGGACTTTTGCGTAGCTTATACAAGGGGGCGGGGTATCTAACCACTGAGTTTCTTATCCCACTTGTGAGCACCTTCATTGTCCTGCAGACCTCCAGTACTCAGTACTTGGTATTGTTGCATAACAATTTTGCGCGCACGTGTGTGTGTGTGTGTGTGTGTGTGTGTGTGTGTGTGTGTGTTTTGTGCTTATTTTGCTGCTTGCAATTTTCAGGGTGGCCAGAGAGGGACGCAGGTTGTGAAGAAAGGCTGGGTGTTGCACGGCATAAAAAAGTGTCCATATTGGGTTGCACCAGCAAGTACAGCTGGCACGCAAAGCCCAAACATCTGCCATTAGATCACGGCAAGAGTGACACTTTCTGGTGCCTCAATAACTGATGAGGACGCGTTGGGGGAAATTGTCGCTCTACTGGGCTCATTTCAAGCAACAGCATGGTCTCATGTTTAGGGCGTTTTTTTTTTATCTCAGGAGACATCCCTGAGTGCACAGTGCACTGCACAGTCTCACAATTACTGTTCTCGGTTCATCCAATAGGCTGCTTGCAATTCCTAGGTTCTGTCACATGCAACAACAATCTAGCCCTCTTGGCCCTCCATTTCTCGCAGGCATTACCGTCCAGAATGCACATTCGTGGCCTCTTTGTTGTGCTCCTGCTGTACGGGTACGGTTTGCCCAATGCTTCGGCGCTGGCCAAGGGCGCTGACGTTGTGTTCAAGGGCTCTGACGTTGTCGAACTCAATTCAAAAAGAAATCATGCCTTGAACTACAAGTATTCCTCTCATGTCCCATTTCTCCCCCCCCCCCCCCCCCCAGCACACTACAGCCCAGCACTGGATGGCTTAGAACTGCTGTGTCCCTCACCCTCCCCAGTTACGGGGGTGATGGGTGGAGGTTCAACGGAACGGACATTGTACAATGAGCGTCAGGTATGGTTTGAACACATGTGCCTTACCCCTTGCAGAGCTGTGCGGAGGTGTACAGATCAGCCCCGTAAAGGAGCAACAACCAGACGGAATGTCACACAGGGGGGGCAGACCCCGACCGAGCCCCCTCCCCATTGGCACAGGGTGCTGATACCCCCTCCCCCCTCCGCAGACTCTTTGGCATGACGGTCAGTACTGCCAGCCACCCCCAACAGCTCTCCAACCGGTTTGCGCCTCCCAGACATTGCGTCCCAACCGCTTTGCTACCCGCCGGTAACCGCCTTTGCAGCCACTCTGGCGACCCCGGTTGTGCCTGTTTCCCCTCAACTGGTGTGGGGTCCAGTTCTGCCAAATAGCGAGGCGTCGCCAGCAGAATGCCCCCCAATACACACCGATTGTCTGTATAATCCACAGAGGATTGTGTCTGCCCTGTGTCGAGAGTGCACATATTTGGGTGCAGCCTCCCCTGGACAGTCTGGCCTGCACATGTGAACCCCTATTTGTGTTGGGCTGAGCCTTGCACACCGCCTTTGCTGTGCTGACGCGCAGCCCCCCCCCCCCAAAAGACAGGGGGTGGGGTGAGAGGGTGGGCACAAGTTAAAGCCCTCATCAGCCTTGGAGATCAATTCCAAAGGATTGATTCATGTGTCATACCGCATGTCCAATGGCGTCCCTTCCGAACGCCGCAATGTGCGCAGTTGCTCAACCTGCTTTCTGTCCGTTGAGCGAACTCCCCCCTCACAATCCCCCTCCTGTGGCGGACCAAATCAATACAGTCTTCAGGGATGCCATGAGACCATGTTGTGCAATTATGTGTGCATTGCCTATCTATGACATGTGCATTGCCCATGTATGACATGTGTACACACATTTAATGACATGCATACACACATCGAGTGAAATGCGTACACACATCGAATGATATGCGCATCCACAAGGGCGTATGAGGGATCTTTTCCCCATGTTGTTCGTGCATAGCTAGCGCAGCTACGTTGACAGGCTGTGTTGTCCCTGCACCTTGGCATTGGCTTTGAAAGGCTGGAGGAGCCCGAAGACATCCTTCAGCCCCAGGGAAGTTCATCCAGGGAAGTTCTCTGCTCCACCACCTAGGCACCACTCGGACGGGGCATTGGGGTGTGCGTGTTGGCTGCTGCGCTTGCTGACGCACCTCTTCTGAGTGCTTCAGTCGCTGTGCAGCAGTCCCACGGGTGCCGGTCGACATTCTAGGTTGCCTGAGTGCCTACACTTGCCGAAGTACCTACACTTACCTACCGGACTCTTGTTAAACTCGCAGCAGCAACAACCATTTCCGGAGTCTTTCTCATGCACAAGATTATGGCGACTGGTTGTGGATGTGTGCCAAAGCGCCCAGTTCCCCCCCTCAAGCTTGGGTCCGCTCATTCCCCCCAAGCCCCTCCCGGTCGTCAGGGTGCCACCCCTCTGCGGTCAATGCTGCAGGCATACCTCAGCATGCCCCCCCTCATCCAGGCGTACCCCTACACCACGACGTATGCTGCTGCCCTGTGCAGACATGTCCCCCCCCCCCCCCCTACTTCTGCAGGCAGTGGCGTGCAGACCATCCCGAGGCTATGGTGCTTTTCTATTCCCCAAGTTGTCGACATTGCGTGACAGCGGCTGCGATGTACAAAGATGCTTCCCAGGAAGCCAAAAAGCTCGGTCTGCCTCCTTTTGCAGCTGTCAATTGTGGCCGTAACCAGGAGGTGTGCAAGAGCCAAGCGAAAATGGTTCCCACGTTGCGGTTCTTCTCATCAAGTTCATGGGATCCCAATGCAGGGACCTTCGATGGACCCCGCACGGCGGTTGCCCTGGTGCGGTTTGTGCGGGCCAAAACTGGAGGCATCCCTGAGGACACATCTGACGGGTATGTTTGCTTTGACAAAGCATTGCTGTTGGGGGGGGGGGGGTTGAGGTCCGCAGGTTTTGGCCATTTTCTGCAATTTCCACAATTCTTCGCAATTTTTCTGCAATTGCTTCTGGCTTGCCTGTTGGTTTATGATTGACACTTCTCCCGCTGGTAGCTGGGACAGGGTAGCAGGGATTTAATTGATGAATTGTATTCCTTCGTCAGCATCATTAAGGCGATTTTCATGGTCCTGATGCCTTGCAGCAATGGTGGCGATCACGTGCCCCTTTCCCTTTGCCAAGAGAGGGTGCTATTCTTGATTTCACAGCCAACTTCTGGTGGTGATGTGGAGCGCTGTTTCACAAACTGCCTCCGGGGACGAGTACTGTGCGAATCCTAATTATTTGCGGAAATAATTAATTCCCGGTCCAAGGTGTTGTTTTGCTGCAAAAAAGAAAAACGCAAAACAAATATTAATTTTTGGCTTTGTGCCCTTCGCAAAAATGGGTTCCGCAAAAAAAATCGCAAAAAGAATTATTTTTTTGCCCCTGCCCCCCTTTGCAGAAATACCACAATTGCGGGACGGATGCTGTGTTTGCCCCACTGCTTGTTGCCCCAACCCCCCACCCTTCTGTTTCTCAGACCCCATTCTGCTCCTTGCTGTGCTGTCAGAGAATGTATTATGAAGCAGGGTATCCACGAGCGTCAGATAGGGTGTGAGCACGTTGGACATATTTGAATTTGGATATTGGTGTGCCCCAAAGCAGATAAAGGGGCTGTCTGTGCTATGGACTGCAATCCCAGAGTTCAACTGATCCACATTTGTATGCCTGCGTAGGATTGGACTGCAATCCCAGAGTCCAAATGATCAACATTTGTATGCCTGTGCAGGATTGGACTGCAATCCCAGAGTCCAAGGTACCCCAGGCCCTTCGCAAAAATGGGTTCCGCAAAAAAAACCGCAAAATTAAAAAAATCATTTGTCTCAATACGCTCCGCAAAAATGGGCTCCGCAGAAAAAAATCGCAAAATTTTTTTTTCCCCCTGTTTTAAGTGTTGCCGCAAAATTTTGCTTAAACGAAATTCAAAACACCCAACACAAAACTTAGGATTCCGCAAATAATTAGGATTCGCACGGTACTAGGTGGCACCCCCCCTCATGGACAACACACCGGGGATACCCAGTTCTCCCCCCCCCCCCCCCCCCCCACAAATAGCCGGTTGCCCCCAGACGCCAGCTTCGCCACCCCCACCCCTGATGCGCTGTCCCGCTGCCGACAAGGTGCAGCGACACACGCAGACTACAAGGTCACGGCGCCCAAAGTTGGGCAACGCTTCGCCCACCGGAACCCGCAGCCCTGGTAACCCGTGTTGGTGCCACCCAACAAGTCCCCCCCCCCCCCCCCCAGACCGCGGCTCGGTGGCGCCTGGCCATCGAAGCGGCAGCGTGCACGGTCACCGAAGGTCCGCAGGGCAAGGGAGGGAAGTCCCGGGTTGGTGCCCTGCTGCATGACCTTTCCCTGACGGCCGTCAACAAGGCTGTCGACATTGCCCGTACGGCTGACATCGTTGCCACGCTGACAGCAGCCTCGGACCACATTACAACACAACGACGAAGGGGGGGGGGAGTCCCCTGGCATATCCCTCCCTATTGGCCTCTGCCCACCGATGGACAAATCCCACGGCGATCCCCTCACCCCCCGCTCGACACAGAAGGTCTCGTCGTTACGGGACATGTTCACATACCCCCGTGGCTGTGGGAGGAAAACGCACGTCCCAGACAATCCAGCCTGGTTGCAGGTGCAGGATCTGGGCGTGCGCAAGTCACGTGGACCGCACCTATGCCCTTGGTCGCCAAAATAGTTGCCGACCGCATGCCACGCCCCATGGCCCCAAGCCATACATACAAAATGGTCGTGTGTTTGCCAAGAGAAAGAAGGCCGTAAAGGCAGCTCTCCTTTTTGACGGTCGCCCCATCAACACGAATTGTGCTGGCCACCCCCCGACCCCTGGTGCTCCGAGCAGCGGGCCGCCACAAAGGGCCTCGTGAGGGCGAAAGGGGTGACCGCATATTTTACGAAACTCTGCGACTCAAACATGGTTTACACCCTCAAATTGCCACGTGAGTGCGCCACCCTTTCCTGCACAGAGGATTCTGCTCATGCCTTCACTGGCCTGCTCGGCTGGCCGCGTAGCCCAGCGCTGGCGCAAGAACTGTTAGGCCTACACCTCTTTGGCCTCCACCCCAACGCTACTATTGTCATCTAATACTTGGACGGCACACTACTTTTTTTCTGCCTGCCCGCCTCACCGAGGCTCTGAAACCAAATCCTTGCAAGGAGAGGCCGCCAACAATCCAAAGGGCGGTATGGTGCAGACAATATATATACGCATCATTAGCAGGCAGTTGGGCAACTTCAAGGCCGCTGTCTCTGGTGGCTATGGAAGCTGCAGGCCGATCTCAGCCTTCGACAGGCCCCTCAGGCCACTGTGTCCCAACATGTGGGAAGCCAACCCTAAGCCACGGTGCCTGCTGTATCTCATTGGAATTGTGAAAAGCCTCAGTCAGGCCAATCAATGGTCATGACGAGCATGATTCCACAGCATGACTGTGTGTGTGCATGGGTTGGTGCATCCACAAATGGGTCTACAGGTATACGTCTGCAATGTTGATGCCCCTCTTTGCGCTGTTTTGTGCTGCGTCCCGCAGCTGTTATGAACGGTCTGTGCAGCTGCTGTGCTGTTTTGCATTTTGTGTACAGCGGCTGTGTGTTACAGGAGTAGCCAGGGCCAGGCATTGGATGCATCTGTTCCTGACCCCTACCTTTGCCGTTGACAGGGATTGGCTTCCACAATGGGCCAGTGGCCTGCCCAACATGGCCCCTATTGCGGCATTGACGACGGGTTTCGTGTGCTTAGTCGTGCTGTCGCAGGTCGTGGCCAGCAGGAGGAGGCCACAAGACGGACGCTGAGGTACTTGATCCCCCTCATTCTGCTTCGGCACGGTACCCCCCACTGCACTACCGTGTGCCGGATATGGTCCTCATGCGGACAGAGTACGGGTGTACAATACTTGGCACAGAGCCTCTGCTCATCGGACCTCTTTCTCGGGTCCAAGAGCGCGAAGAACGACGTCAGACTGCAGCCGCTCCGGACCATTAACGACGTTCTCAACACGATCACGGACAGCAAAGACGTGCTGGGGTGGGCGGAGAAGGACACGGGGGAGCGGTACATGGTGCTCCTGCCGTGGAACTCCACCATCACCGCGGACAACGAGTACCGCGTTTTCCAGAGGAATGGGCTCCCGACCGCCATCTCGCAGCAGAAATGGTACCGGGATCTCGGGTTCGAGATTACGGACGCGGAACTGGCGGCGTGTGTGACGGAGCTGTGCCAGCGGTTGTCGCGGCATCCGGGGTGGTACGCCGCGTGCTGCCTGGACGTGTACGTGCGGAGGGGGGCCCAGGGCGCGTGGAGGGCGTACGTCATCGAGGCCAACCCGTGGGGGGAGGCCTTCTCGTCCGGCAGCTCCCTGTTCGACTGGATTGCGCACCAGAAGGCCCTGCGGGATAGCACGTGTGTCACCATTGCGAAGCGCCAACGGCGGTGAGTGGCGGCGGCATGAGCGCCTGGTACAGCGCGTTGTGTCGTGGGCCTTGGATTTGCGCTCCTTGTTTGGTGGAGGATTGTGGGTGGTCAATGGCGATCGGTTGGCTGGCAACCGCCGTCGGTTGGCTCTCAACGGCTGTCGGTTGCGCGACTCGCGCGATGCTTCAACCCTTCGCCCCCTGCCCCCCTCTCCCTCAGGGAGGGATATTTAACATGGAGACGCGAAAGCATTGTGCGGCGCCTCACGCTACTCCTCATCATACGTCACCACGGATCAAGCGTCGATCCGTGCATCGAAGACCGATGCATCACATGGCAGCGGTCAGGGGAGACTGTGCACTGGCCTCATGCGCCAGTCCAGCACCGTAGATTCATCCATGTGTGCCCCATCCACCTTGCCCCGAGGCCTCGACATCGAACTGGGCAGAGGGGCAAGTGGAGGTTGCATGTCGTCCCAGGCGCTAAACTCTGTAAACTACCTAGCTCCCTTCTCTGAAACTCCGTTTGGGGGGGGTGGGGGGTGCCCCCAACCATCGCATGCACAGAGAGAGGGTGCCAAAGGAGGAGGGGCACTGCAGGTCCCTTGGTGCATTGGGAAGTAGGGACAGTGCAAGATGACATTGGCGGTCCACAGTTATCAATGCGTTTGGTCACTCTCTCACCGCGTCCACAATAGAGCCCTCATGGCCGCAACCCCTCATTCCATGTATCCCCAGTGCTGTGTTGATATCTTGCTGTGGTGAAAGGGCATTCTGCCTTTCAGCTTGCCCACTCAGCTTGTCACTCTGCAATGCTCGCCCTACGCTTGCGCTCTGTTGAGTTGGGAGTCTCCACAGAAAACGTGAGATTATGTTCAAGCTTTGAATCTTTTCACCAAAAGTGGAAACTACACGGTTTTTCTCATGTGTGACTGGCTGAAAAGAACACTCGCAGCCACTTTGTTGTAGCCAAAAAGTTCCATTGCCTACCCACTGTTTGCTTCGTCACGGGAAAAAGGACTGGAGGTTTATGCTGGATGAGTTGACATTCCAGTAGGCAGAGCACTGGATAGTGCCTGTTTGTGTCCGGATAGTGCTTGTTTGTGTCCAAGACTACTGGTATTTTCTATTGGTCTCCCGCCCCCCAACACCTGTTCGCACCTCCCCTCTAACCACAGACCAAAAGACATTCTTTTTGTCACAACCCCCAGCCTTGAAAAAACGCAAAGCGGATCAAAGTTTTTCTCCACCGTCCTCCATTTCTTCCTCCACTGCTGTCAACCAACTGCAACAATTGTTTGTGAGCTGGGTCGACTCAAGGCCTGTGGGACTGACCTGCAAAGCTCCAGACGAAGTTTTAGAAAAATTCCGAAAGCTGCTTAACAGGCTGGTGCAGTTTGTTTACAGGGTGTCCCCCGATGCCCTTCCCAAGGAAACAATAAAATGCTCTGTGGAACCTTTACGGTCAGGGGGATACACTCCCTCGTGCAGGATACCACCTGGACGGGGAGTGGTGAACCAGTTTTGTATGGATAGGATATGAACTCAATCAGAATCTATCAAAAGGAGGTCCGGGAAAACTTGGAGGCCTTGTTTTGGACCACTTTTGATGACGAAGTTTGGGAGGAAGAAATTGAGGACCTGCACCGCCTGACCGCCTCACCGCTAATTTCCAACCCAGTTCGGTAACCCCACTGCGCGCATACCAACAAGCATACAACCTGTAGAGATTCTAAGACTTCATGTATAGGCTCTGGAACTTCCTTCGCCACAGGGAATGTGGTGAGGCAGGTGGCGGACGACCAGGACACCACGCTGAGGGGAGGAGCAATTGGGCCTCACGCCCCACGGAAACACGGCGACTCATGTGGTGCACGACCTGAACCTGAAGGGGAATGGGCAGCAAAAATCGTAAAATGACCCCCGCAGCAACCAGCACAACCCCAGTACGCCAACCACTGTGCTCCGCTGTCGTGAAACGACACCACAAAGAACACAGGCTGCAGCGGCCGTCAGAGAGCATTAACGCAACGCAGCACGCGAAGGGAAGAACGGGTGACTGTCCAGGGCCCCGCCAAGAAACTGCAAACTGACAGAATGCCACACAGGGGGGGTTACGCTGAATGCGGCTGATAGTAGTCATGCGTGACGCTACCGGCCTGGTAGTGATGGCCTAAGCTTTTTTTTTGGGACTGCGCCTCTGTTGTGCGCAAATTCAGCTACCTATGACCCCCCGCGCGATGCAGCACACTTCAAGGACCTAGGATACACGCGGATTGCAAAGGACCGGAATCGTCGCAGGGTGGTTATTCTCCACCCTCTTGTGCTATGTTGCTATATTTATACTTGTCAGGAGAAGAACTGTGAGCCATTGTTCTCAAAGATCATATACACATCCTTTTCCCTAACCCATTCCACTCCTGAGACCCCTGAAAATGTACCCTCAAGGCACTGTTGTGCGCTAAGTCCATTCCATGCCGGAGCCTGTGCTGGCTTTTTCTGAGGCCCTTCACTGCATGGTGATTAGTACAAACTCATTTGTGCCAGCATGGTGTCTCTCTTTTGCTCGCGTTCAACAGTTGCAGTCCATTGTGCGTGCTTTATTTCTGCCACGTGTTCTGGTGCCCGAGGGCACCACGAGGAGGATCCAAGCTGCTCCATCGCCTGGGAACTCATCCCCACTGCGCTGCCCCCCTTCCCCTGCAGTGGCAACACATGCTCTGGCGCTGGTCTGTCAGACACGGCCTGCAAGACCCTGCCTCAAAGCCCTCTAATTCGCAAGACCACCACGTAAACAACACATAAAATAGAGTATCTGGCATGTGCAGACCAACATGGTGCCAAACAATCTGCTGTGGACTGGGAGATTGAGGAATGCCCTTGATATTCGTGATCTTATGTTTAGCATGTTTAGCACACCACGCAGCAGCGTTTATCTAGAAGCCACCAGGAAAATAACGGCAATATGAGCCAATAAGACCTTGTCTATAGTGGTGTCCACCTCAACCCCCCTCCATCACTTGGTGGCAATCCCCACCTGAGATGGGGGGGGGGTTGCAATCTGCAGTGGTGTCCCCCCCCCCCCCCCCGCGCTGCGTCACTTGGATGCACTTGGGGGGTTGCAGTTGCCTTCGTTCTTGTTTTGCCTGATCCCTTACACACATAGACCATTGCACTGTTCTCTCCCAACAGACCAAGGCGCCCAGGGTCGTTTCTACGGCCATTGACAAGCTTTATTCTGCTTCGTGTGGCTGCTTGGCGTCTTGATACTGTCACCAACACCACACACATGACAAACCACACAAACAAAACAAGCCAATGGGCTCGATGGCTGACATTTCTATTGCAGGGATATCCGAACCGACCCACTACCCCCCCCCCCCCCCCGCTTCGCCAATGCGCCACTGCAGTGAACTCAAGGCAGCAGTCGGCACTAGTATAGTCGGCACTCAAGCCGGTAATATTTGGGGGAGGGGGCGGGGGCCGGAGGCAATTTACTCGTAAATTATATGATTTTTTGGAAATTCCTCGAAAAGTGGCGTAAAATCTTGTAAATTTTTGCAAATTTTGGTGTAAATTAGGGAATTCACATGCTTTGCTTGCTATTGCGCTTACAGATATTTGTGACCTAGAACTATGTTCGTTGTTGAATGTAACTTGTGTAAATTCCCCTTCCTTGTGTCATTGTGGGGGCGTTGTATAGGACCACTCCAAAGCTGCATCCTAGTGTCGAGTACGAGTCATAATGAGCGTTGTTATGCAATATATGAGTTGCATGCATGATATGTAGCCATTCTGCCCACCTTTGGGCTAAGTGCCTTCCGCAAGGTCCGCGGCCGATGGGAACCTGTTCTCTGACGTTCCTTTCTTTCTTCTCGTTTGGCCCCTTTCCCCTTCTGAATTGGGGACCGTTGTTTTGAAGTTTGGTAGGTTGCAGACCGTTGTTGGGGAGCCTTTGCGTACAGTGCGCTGCGAAGCATGCAAAGGGGTTGCCTTGTAGTGGTTTGTGCACTTCATGCAAAGAAGCCTAGGGACCGTGACAATCAGGTCAAGCAATAGGAAGTGTTCTATTTGATCACCAGTGGGATGCTTCCGACTATGGTGAGATTCGGCGCATGATTTCCCTCTCGTTGTGTGGCCTTGATTGTACTACCGTTGTAGAGTAAGGATGGTCAACGGTGAATAATATCAAAGGTTTGCATAGGGCCTAGAATAGTGTACGTGTCATGAATGACTACTTGATGACACTACTTCAGGGCTCCCCTATTGCACAATGGGACCCAGACCCAAGTATTGAGCGCTGGTACACACACGGCAAGCGTTCGCGGCGTAAACTTTTGCAGGTGGCCTCATATTTACAAACTTCTGATGACGAAAATGCCGAAGCTGTCTAAGAAGAAGGTACGAAAAATATGCGCAGTCTGTTGCGGAATTGGTTTGACTGTCGTCAAACCCTCAAGAATGCCACCGTGAGGGACTTGCAAGAGGCTAGCATTTTGAGGGGTCATGTACTTCTGGTCCACAAGACATGGGCCTCTAACTGGGATAGCAGTCCGGAGTCCTCATCTTCCTCCGGATCGTCAAGTGACTAAACACCGGGGGGGGGGGGGGGCATGGCGCAGTGGGAGGGGGTTCAACTTCTTTCTGTAGCCCAATATGTGTACCATCACCCTTCCAGCCGTATCTATAATCCACACACCCCAAACTAACAACGAACTCACAAACTAACAAACTAACAACGAACAACCAAACCAACGTATGTCCCCCACCCCAACCCCCCTATACTTGTACGGCACTAAAAGAGGGGCAATGCGAGTAAAAAAGAATATGAAGAGTGAAGAGTGCCTGAAGCCCCCACAAAAGATTTAAAAACCCACACAAGGTCCAAAAAAAAAATCCACTTTTCCGGACCGACTGGTTGACCCAATGGGGCAGTTCGGCAAAAAAAATTTCGCTAACGTATGAAGGCCCCCAAAAAGAAAATAAAAGCCGAACAAGAAGGAGTAAAAAAAAAAATCAAAAAGACTTCAAGCTCAACCAAGCGCCATGTATCCATTCTCCTTTCCTGACCCTCACCCAACAACCTTCCTTTTTTTGAATGCACCAATTTTTCAGTTGTCCAATTAGTAGTGTTTTTTAGTGGCAGCACAAAAGTTTGACCACAGCTCAGGTCCATGGTGCATTCCCCAAACCCCATAAACCCCCCCCCCCCCACCCCCCGGCAGTCCATGGGCAAACGCACCGGAAAAAAACCCTGGCCGCCGGTATGTACAAGTATGTATACACACAACGGTGCTGCGGGGGCAGCAAGGTGAACAGTTTGAGAATGAAGAACTGAGTGATTCTGGCGTGGGGTCAGGGTCGTTCTGCTGAATCAAGACCTGACGTCATGGCCCCCTCCCCTCGCCTTTATGGCAAACCCTCCCCCAGCGATGCATTAGAAGGGAAGGGACCCCAGAGGCAGCCCCAGAAGCGGTTGGACAGGCGGTCGGTTGCAAACACCATTGAAGCTGGCACTTGCTGTCAGGGAGACAGTGGCTGGGCATAGGCTGGGCGCCCCGGAGGGGCCCTTCCAATGCACCCCTACCCTCCTGCCTCTCACGCCGTGGGACAACCCCCCAAACCGGGCCTCGTCCGCTCGCTTTGTAGGCTCCATATGGACAGCACCCCCTCTAACACCACCAAAAGTACCCGCAGTCATGCCGCAGGTGGGCCCGTGCGTGCTCTGCCACGGGACCCGTCATCGACAGCGGGACCGGCGATCTCGGTGGTGACGGTGCCCGCGCCCCCAGGCCCACCGACCCCTGAAGGGTCCCAGACCAGCCCCGGCGGCCGGGGCAGGAGCGGTCCGGCGAGTCCGGGGTCCGACCGCGGGGGTTACTCGTGGTCCACGGATGTGTCGCGGGAGCCCACGCAGGCCCCGTCGGTGCTGAGTGTGTCGCTGGCCTGGGACCTCAGCGCACTTCCGGACCCCACCCCCTGTCCGTCATGTTGGTACGAGGGCGACGCGCGGCCGCGCCCCGCCTCAGGGAGTCCCTTCGGGTCGCTGAGGCAGAGGCAAGGGCACGGGCAGTCGTTCCGACAGACGTCGGGGACACTGCAGGCGCAGAAGGCGCAGCCGCAGGAGGTGTGATCCAGGGCGTTCTTCGGGCGGTGGTCACTGGGGGGGGGGAGGTCCCACTAGCGCTGTTCCTCAGGCCAGGTTGCCCTGTTCCAAGGCTATTCCTCAAATTTGCTGCCCCGTTCCTCCTCCCCACTGAGCAATTTGGCCCCATGTGATGTGTTTGTTGGTGCAGTCCCCATTGTTGAACTCCAGGGGGGCAGACTGTATCTCACCATAGTGCAGTCTGTGTGCTGTGCGACCAAGATGAAAAAATTTTAATGTGCGCCCTGTGTCTCAGAGTCCCTGCGTTTGCGCCCTAACCAAGGTTCCCACTGACAGTCGCGCCGTTCCTGCGCCGTTCCTCAAATGTGCGCGCCGTTCCGCCACCGACCGGAACGGCGCCAGTGGGCCTCTGATTGGGGGCGAGGGTGGCTGACGCACCCGCTTTGCGCTCGCTGGTGCGTTGGTCTGGGGGGCGCAGTGCAGTGAACAAGTAAATCAATGTTGTGTGCGACAATCTTTCGGCTCAATTGCTGACATCGGAATTAGCCCTCAAGCCAGCGCACAGTCCATCAGGATACCTCTGTTGTCACAGGGTTAGCATTCAACATCCGCGTCCCACAGCGGGGGCGGGGGGGGGCTGGAGGTGATCGGGGTGGTGTTCGGAAGAAGAACGTGCTGGGCAGTCGTTTTACATTCCCGCACTCCGCGGCTGCAACTGGCATCTCCAGCGACATCGGTTGCTTTGGGGATGATAGCAGTCCTTGCCCCTGACCCCAGCCATTGAACTTCCGGACAGTGCAAGCAGAGAACAGAATCTGGCGTACTGAACTCAGAGCAATGAAGGCCGTGGGGTCAGGCACAGTCGGAGCGAATTGCAGTGAAGCAACCCTGACCCCCCCCCCCCCCCAACACACACTCTGTCTTGTAGCATGTAAACACTCTCGTGTTGACCAAACAAGGCCAACAGGCGCAGTGATTTGTATGGTAGCACATTTGTATCATACCAATGATCTCATGGAACTGCCGAACATTGCTGCATATGCATACCAGGACGTGCATGTGTAGAGCGCTTTGAGATCTGCTTGCGCCCCAACACACACATTCCCCATTTTCACCCGTTTCCCGCCTGTTTTTCCGCCGTCTTCCCTCCCATTTGGCAAGCCGGACTTGCTTGGCATGGGACCTACTGAGCGCTGTGCGGGCGCAGTTTGCGCAGTGATGCCCGAGCACGAGAAGTAGAGTGACGCCTACACACAGGCACTTTTTAAGAACTGCACACACCCCGTGTGCTAGCTACTTCATGTTGATGTGGTACGCCCTCTCCCCTTCACAAATGGTGCACCTGCTGCCCGTCCCCGATGCGGAAGCGACTGCGTGGCCTAGGCCTTGCAGGCCCCGGTCAGGGGTGGGGGTGGGGGGGTGCAAATGCATTTTTTTTTCATCTTTTTGCATCTCAAGCAGGCGATCTTTTTTGGCATCTTTTCCTTTTTTTTTGCATTTTGTTTTGCGTCTGTCTTGCCTTCAGTTGCCTTTTATTGTGGCAATCCATGGACAAATTTGTGTCACATGCACCATTTTGAGGGGGGGGGGGGGATGCAAATGCATTTATTTGCTTTTTTTTTTTTTGCATCGCAGTGTTTTGCAGTCTCATATTGCATCCACCCCCCCCCCCCCCTGCCCCAGCCCTCCCTCCTCTTCCGCACCCCCAGGCCCCGCACTCCCCGCCGCACGGGCCGGACGGCTCCGTGGAGCTGGAGCACAAGGCGCTGCTCGGGGCGCTGGAGGCCCACAGCCCCCCCACCGCCGAGGCCGACCCGCCGGACGGCGTCCCGGTTCAGGGGGCCCACACGCGGCTGCGGGCGCTGAAGCACGCCGCCCGCGCCGTCAACGTCGTGTTCGGCCTGGGGTTCGTGGCCGTGTGCCTCCTCCTGGCGCACTACCACTTCGCCCCGGACTTGGAGGTGCGCACGGCGGCGGAGGCGGCGGCGCTGCACCGCACGTTCCCGCAGACGGCGTTCCGGAAGGTCGGGCTGCGGATCACGCACACGCAGCACGACGCGATGGGAGACGTCAGCTTCAAGGGCTGGCTGTGGGTGTACCACCCGCCGGGCGCCCCGGCGGCGGAGGTGGAGGAGGTGCCGGCGTTCTACGACGCGAACGACCGTGAGGCCGTCCCGGCGCTCCTCGACCGCGTCAGTACGTCGCGGGGCTACGGCCCGGGCACGCTTCTCAGGTCCGAGGAAGTGGCTGCAGTGAATATGAAGGCCAGCCCCCCCCCCCCCCCCCCCCTCCGGATGGGTGGCCAACGGCTGGACGATCATCACTCCGATCCACACGCGGAGAATTCCCTCCTCAAAAGGTGAACAAGTACGTACCCCCGGAAGTCTGAACCGGCACACTCATTCAGCCTTCATGGCACCCCCCTCCCCTCCCACTGCCACCACTTGGTCTCTTGGACTGTGCATACAAGTGTACAAACGACAGGGGAGCTCCCCAACCAAGAAGGGGAGACAAGCAATTGTGCGAGGACCTCAGGGCTAATGGCTGAAGGTGTCTATGGTGGGGACATTCAGTCGATCGAAACCGACCATTGATCCCCCCCTCCGCCGCCCCACCCTCCTTGTGCCCCCACTGCCCCCCCCCCCCCCGTGCCGTATTCTGCCTTCAAGCCCCTCCAAACACGTTCGGACCCGCAGAGGGTCAGAATGTACAAGGGCGAGAGGCCAATAGGCGCCGCCAAAGGAAAACAAACCAACACCTTGACAAGCCCTTGACAAGCCCTTGACAGAGCCCTTGACAAGCCCCTGACAAGCCCTTGACAAGCCCTTGACAAGCCCTTGACATAACCCTTGACAACCCCTTGACATCCCCTTGACAAGCCCTTGACAAGCCCTTGACAGGCCCTTGGCACAGCCCTTGACACGCCCTTGACAAGCCCTTGATAAGCCCTTGACAAGCCCTTGAGATAGCCCTTGACAAGCCCTTGACAAGCCTCGTGCCACCCCCCCCCCCATCTGCACGCAGAGGATTCCCTGCCCAAAAGGCGCACACGTACGTCCACCCGGAAGTACCAACCGGCGTACTCCTTCGGCTTTGATGGCACCCCCCCCCCCCGCCTTTTCCAACCGCCGGTCACCACCTTTGCGACCACTGTCGAGGCCCCTCCCCTTCAAGTCTAACCCCTCCTTTTGGGCCGAGCCAGCAGTAAGCCCCCCCCCCCCCCCCAGGGCTCGCAGGGGGCTGGACGCCATCATGGCAGAACGCTACCCGTGGGGGCAGTGCTTGTTCCCACTCCAACAGGGGCAAGGGCCCCAACACGAGCCCTGGGGGGGCACAAGTTCTATTGTGAAGCGGGGCTCCTCAGAGAGAGGGCGGTCCGTGCGGCGGTGCTTCAGCGGTTGTCCGGCCTCCATCGCTGCTACCGTGCGAATCCTAACTATTTGCGGAAATAATTAATTCCCGGTCCAAGGTGTTGTTTTGCGCAAAAAAAAACGCAAAAAAATATTAATTTTTGGCTTTGTGCCCTTCGCAAAAATGGGTTCCGCAAAAAAAAATCGCAAAAAGAATTATTTTTTTGCCCCTGCCCCCCTTTGCAGAAATACCACAATTGTGGGACGGATGCTGTGTTTGCCCCACTGCTTGTTGCCGCACCCCCCCACCCTTCTGTTTCTCAGACCCCATTCTGCTCCTTGCTGTGCTGTCAGAGAATGTATTATGAAGCAGGGTACCCACGAGCGTCAGGTATTGTGTGAGCACGTTGGACATATTTGAATTTGGATATTGGTGTGCCCCAAAGCAGATAAAGGGGCTAGTTCTGTCCAGCTGGGGTCCATCGTGATTTGATTTTGGTTGTTGAGAGGTAAAAAGGAGTAAACCCGCGGGCCGAGGGTTTCTCCTGGGGGGAAGACAGGGGGGAATTTTTTTTCCCCCTGTTTTAAGTGTTGCCGCAAAATTTTGCTTAAATAAAATTCAAAACACCCAACGCAAAACTTAGGATTCCGCAAATAATTAGGATTCGCACGGTAAACCATTTGAGGGGCATTGGCGAGTGGCGGTGGTTTTGGCGTTGGCGAGTCAATGGGATGGTTTGCCATGAGCGGACTCTGGGGAAACTGCTTTGGGGAGCATTGTAGGGGAAACCAGGGCAAAACGCAGGGAGAACCTCCAAAAGCGGGGGTAACATTAAAAAGCAGATGGGGATCGGGTGGCAAGAAACTGCCGGGGAAATTTGGAGGATTTGGGGGCTGCGAATGTCAAGGGATGGGTATTGGGTTTAGGTCTAGTTCAGCTTCAGGAACATGGTCCCCCGGTGCCCCCCTCTTGCACACCTCCTGCCCTTTCCTGTTGCCCCCTTGTCAGTGGGGCGGCCTACCCCCCCCCCCCTCCCCCCCGCATACCCCCCTGGGCCCCAAACCCAAAGGTTCGGAGGTGCCTGACCCCCCCCCCCCCCTGCACTCCCCGCAGGCGCCCTCTCAGACCCCCCCCACCAACACACCCCACCCGACCTCTCCCCCGCTCCGGAGCCCCAAACGTTTTTCAACACGGTTGGGTGTCTATATTCCAACAAGCTCCCCCCCAGGGTTGCATTAGAAGGCAAGGGACCCTAGAGGTGAACCCGGAGGCGGCGAGACAGGCGGTTGGAGGAGGTTGCCAAAGTGGTTGGGGGCGGTTACTGTCGGTTACGAATGCCATGAAACTTGCACTTGCCGTCAGGGAGACAATGGCTGGGCATAGGCTGGGAGCCCTGCAAGGGGGGGGTGGTACCTTCCCCCCCTTCCAATGCATCCCTGCGCCCCCTCCCCCCCCTTGTCCCTTGTGCAGCAGAAATGGACAGTCTCCCCTTTGCTGAACGCACCGGTGGTTGCTTTGTCAGGCTTCGTTTCCTGCTGCACGGTTTTGGATAGGCTGTGGCCTGGTGTCGCCTTTGGGTTTGTGTGTTTCTTCCATTGCGGGCTGTGGGGGCCTGGTGTTGCCCTGGCGAATGACGTTGGTCTGGTATGGGCAGCCATGGGTGCCTGATTGTTAGGCCGGTCCCGGGAGACCGAACGGTGGGGGACACTGGCGAAGTTGTGTTTTCAACCGGGGGGGGGGGGGGGGGGTCAATAGAGCCCCCCCAAAACTGGGGTTCCGAAAAAGGGCTCAATTGACAGGACCATTAATCAGTTATTATGAACTCTGGCGCCGAAGGCGCCCAAAACTTTTGAGCATGCGGGTTGGTCAATTTTTTTTTCCATCCAATACAGGGCAAATGATGACTTTTCTGAACCCCCTCGACGCGCTGATTCCAAGAATCCCATTTTCATTTTCTGTCGAATTTTGGGTCTGGGTCACGTCCGCGGCCTGGGGGTCTCGGTAGGATTTTAGGGGGCCGTCAATTGAGCCCTTTTGGGGGGGCGGTGTCTAGCCAGAGGGCTGTCCGCTCCCCCCCAGTTGAAAGCCCACCCACCCCTGCGATTGTAGGGGGAGTGCGGCAGAACCGCTGCAGTCGGGGTCAGGGTCGGGGGCCGAAGTGAATTTGCGTCGGACCTCGTTGATTGATCTGTGTGTCAAGGGGTGTGAAGTGATGCAGCGATTGATTCATCGGCAATTTCCATTGCTTATATCCTCCCGCCTTGGACGGGTTTATGATTTTTGTGTGCCCTGCAGCCCGGCGGAGTTCTTCAGTGGCAATCTGTGGTGGTTGGTTCGCCGACGTTTCAACCGGTGATGATTGTACAAACTTTCCTTTCATCGTGTGACTCAGACGGGGACAGCTGTCACAACGATGAATAGACTGCTCTTATGCTTCAAAAATTTCTGAAAAGTGGTCCAATGCTCGTGTCTTGTGGACTGCTTTGCTGGGTGGGTGGATGGGTGTCCAACAGCCCCCCCCCCCTCCCGGGGGGGGGGGAGTGGGAGGGTCCCTGGGTTTTTCCAAAATCTGGGTGAGTGGGTCTTGTATAATTCACCCCCCCCCCCCCCCCCACACACACACACCCCACACCCCACCCGTAGATAAGCACACCCTGGTCTCGACAGTTGATGATCAACCGACGTTTCAACGGTTGATGATTAAGTGACGTTGCAAAGGTTGATCATCAACCGACGTTTTAACGGTTGAAGATTAACCCACGTTTACACGACATCAATTGTTCGTCGGGGCGCTCTGTTGCGGTCCGGAGAGACCGGGATCCAGCAGGTTTTTTTTTTTTGCTGGGTTTCGCCGGCCTGAACCAGAGTGCCCAAGGGTTACCCCTCCGCTCCTCCGTCCCCTTCCCTCCTCCGCAGCCGCTACCAGTTCTCGGTGCCGGTGCACCGCAAGCTCGCGTACTGGGCGTACCCCTTCGACACCGAGTACTACCCCCTGCGGGTCATGCCCAGAACCAACCGCAGCTTCGGCTACACCCCCGCCTTCGAGGACTGCGACGCGGCGGCGGACATCTTCGCCATTGCGGAGGCCGCCCGGGACTTCTCAGGGGAGGTCGTCGCGCGGACGGCGTGGGCGTACGACCGGGTCCCGATGTGCGCCGCCCTCGGGGAGGGCTTCTCCTTGGAGGAGCAGGAGGACACGGGGCTGGCAGTGCTGGTGTTCGGCCTCCACACGTACCGGCGGTGGATCGAGGCCTCCCTGATTGACTGGATCCATCTGATCGCCATCTACTTCTTCTTGTATTTGGTGGTGGTCATCGTGTCCAAGAGCCACGAGCGCGCGGAGAACAGCCTCGATCTTGCGGCGGTGGTCGCCGGGAACATCGGGTTGGTGTGCCACTCTGCACGTCTCCACCGAAGCCCCCGTTCCTCGTGGCCCCTCGTACCTCTGCACCGGATCCTGCCCGAGATCCTTCTCACAAGCAGTGGAATTTCAGGACTCCCGCAAGTTCCCCTCAGTCCACCCCCTATTGTTCTCCAGCTTGGTAAGTGAGGGTACGTGAGGGTGTGGGAGGGTGTGTGAGGGTGTGTGTGGGTGTGTGTATGTGAGAGTGTGTGAGGGTGTGTGAGGGTGTGTGAGGGTGAGAGTCCTCTCTTACCTCCGTCCAAAAGTAAAATGAGTCTGGCAGCACACCCCTCTTAGCACGCCGTCCAGGTCCTGGTGCCCGTGTACTGCGACGCCACGGCTCGATCCACCCTTGGGGCCTCTAACCGCGGCTCTGACAGCCCCAGTCTGCCCAAAGAGACTTTTCGGGGAAGCCCAGTCACCACGGGGGGGGCTTCCCGGGGCTTCACCACCGACTTGCGACGACGCCGGGGTAGGGGTGACATGCCCCAGCACGTCCAGGCACGCCGACTGCCAGTTGGCATGGCACGCAAGCCGGCGCAGGGGTACCGCCGGCTCGGCTGGTGGTGTGGCACAGGCCACTGCGGGGGGGTCGTTGCGTTGGGCCAGTGCAACGCGGGCGTCACGGAAGACGGTCTGGGGCCCTTGGGCGGACGCCACGAGGAAGTCCGTGAAGGCAATGTGGAGGGCAACACACCATCTGGGGATGGCGCCCTGGGGCAAGCCAGCCACGATGAACCTCATGTCCATAGGCGGCGAGATACATTAGCCTGGTGGGTGTTGTTGACATGGGGAGTCAATGACGATGGTGAGGCGGGCGGACGAAAATTCGTCCACGGCCAGGGTGGGTAAACGGGCACGACCCGAGGACACATATGTGACGTGGCTGTTGGGCGCTTCAGTCCGCCGGACACGGCACCGAAGAGCAGTTTCTCGGTGAACTGGATGGAGGTCCTTGGTGGTCCAGGGCCCCACCAGTATGTCCCAAGCCGGCCATTGGGATGCGTTTTGGGTGCGTGCTCCATTGGGCGACGTGGTGCCAAGACGGGTCAGGGGCTGTGCCATGTGGACGTCCACCAGCCAGCGGTGGTCGTGGTATATGTCCGCAAGAGGGAGCGCCGGGACGGCATGCCATCGAAGGAGGAGGATTGTGCGCCTGAGATGGTGGAGGAGCATGTGCTGTAGACAACGGGAGGTGATGCCTCTGTGGAGTAGAGGGGCTCCGCTATCATTGTGGAGGTCTCCCAAACGCCCAATGGTGAAAGCAGGGATGCTGGGGTGGGCCAGGGTGACGTCCACTGCCACCAAGAAGGGGTCTGCACCCCATAGCATGAGCACTCCCCATGCACTGGCCCTACAGTGGCGCCACGCGGGGCAAAAGAACGGTAATTGCACGGCCAGGTGCCGGTGATAGTGGGCCCGTAACCAGGCCTGCTGGGGACAGTTGAGGAAGTGCCCTGAGTGTGCGGCATGAAGGCACAGGGGGCATGGGATCCCCTCCGGAGGGTGTAGGAGCAGCCGGAGTCCAACTTGGGTACACCATGGAAGACCAAGGCCTTGTACTTGTTTAGGGCCGCATTTGATTGGGGATAGGGGGGGGGGGGGTCGGCGGCGGTGTGGTGGATTCGGGTGGCCGCCTTGTGGGCGTGGGTGTGGGTGGGGATGTCGAGTAATTGGACCCCGGTATGGGCGAAGCGCACTTAGGGCTCCCATAACTGCTCGATCCACCCCACTGTATTCGGGCACCCCTCTGCCACCTCTGTGGCAGCGTGGTCTACGTGGTCGAGTAAGTCGTTAAGCCATGTACCCTCAATTTGGGAGTACAGATGTCATGGCTGGGGTGTCCGCTGGCCAAGGCGCGGCAGCAGCAGTACCCCAAAAATCAGCCAGGAGGAATTCTGAGGCGAGGCCGAATTCTGAGGCGAGGCCGGCGTTACTGATGTTGGAGGATGAGAGCACGTTGTCGCGCCAACTGAGAGGGAGAGGAGGCTGCGCAAGGGAGGGAGTTGCACCTCCTGTGCGGCACTCAACCCCAAGGCTGACGGGAAGAAGCGGAAAGAGACATGAGGCACTGCACAGACGAGTGCTAGTTGCATGACACACGGGGTGAGCCACAATTGGCTCGAGTAAGAGTCACGCGGCAGGATGTGTCACGATGCGACACGACGGTATTGACAGGGGCAGGGTGCCAGGCTGGGTGTGTGCGCGCGAAGTGTCCCACAGCTATCATCCTTAGGGTTTCATACTGGTGCCAGGTCACCGGTGTGTGTGGGGGGGTGAGGGGGGGTACGTGGGGTGCAGGAGGGTTTGAGGGGGTGTGGGGGTGTGTGAGGGTGTGAGAGGGTGTGTGGGGTCTGTGAGGGTACGCGGGGGGGGGTGTCAGGGTGTGGGAGGGTGTGTAGGGGTGTGTGAGGGTGTGAGGGTGTATGAGGGTGTGTAGTGGATACAGAAATCCCCCCTCAGGTCACAAGGCCGAGGCATCCACTGTCACTGCTTGGGGGATGAGCGGTGGAGCGGGGCCAGCCCCCCCCCCCCCCCCACGAAAGGCCCTCCGTGCCCCGGGATAGTGCGGGCCAGCCTTGGGTATAGACCTGCTGCTCTGGGCCTCCCGTGCCTTGCGACGCACTCGCCGCTGCCCGTCGGTGCGCCTGCCCGTGCCTCTGCCTGTGTGGACAGGTGTGGACCATCGCCGCACGGCAGCAGATGCTGCGGGACCTGTTCCCCAACCAGTTCACGCTGCTGGACTGGCTGTACATCCAGCAGTACGCCCTGGCCCTCGCCATCGTGATCCTCGCCTACCTCTACTACTTCCAGCTCTCAGGCCTTTTGGTCCGCACCCAGTTCCTGCCCGTGCGGCTGCTGTACCTGCCCGTCGTGACGCTGACGGGCTGCATCATCGCAGTGGCCGTGCTGTTGATTCGGTGGGGCTACGCCGTCGATTTCTGAGCAATCCCCATCCCCCCGGCAGTGGGGAGGGTGGCTTGGCCACGCCCCCACTCCGTCCGTCACAACTGTACTGCATTCCTTGTTCTGCTGTTGCTACCTCCGTCTGTCTGTTGCATTTTCGGTCCCTGTACTACAGCCATGGCGTGTATGTTCATGAAGTGGAGGAAGCCTGAAGCTGCCCTTCCACAAACCCTTGACAGCATGCATGGCACTGTGGCACGTTCGCATCCCTTTGGCTAAAGCTGCGGCCCTTCGGCACCCCAAGGGGGGGGGGGGGGCGAAGAACCCCCCCCCTGACCCCCCCCCCCCCAAAAGAACTCAGGGGATGGGGGGCGGAGAGGTGCGGTGATGAATCGCAAACACGGGGCACGGGTACCGGGACCCCACTGCCTGTTGTGCCAATCAGGGCGGTGCTCAGCGCAACGCGTTTCCTGTTTGTCTGCGTAGAGCATCTGAATGTAAGCCACAGGGGCTTGTTCAGTCCTCAAATTTGGCGAACTCTGGACGAATCTGCGATGTTGAGCTCAGTGCCACATTGCAGTTTGTACAAAAACTAGTCTGCGGTGCGCGAGCGGAGGGAAGTGGGAGGCAGGGCTGTCCTTACGAACCCCCCGTTTTGTTTTTGTTAAGGACAGCCCCCAAGGACCACCAACCGCCAACCGCCAACTGCCAACTGCTAACCGCCACCAACCACCAACCGCCAACCGCCAACCGCCAACCATTGTACAATTCTGTTTCTGTGGTTTTGTGTGTTGCCCATGTCTTGACCATGAAGCAGAGAGCGTCCCCCTGAACGTTCGTTTCTGTTGGCGTTACAGACCCGCTTTTTTTCCCCGTCAAGGACAGCCCGGAGGCGAGTTCACAAATTTGGCCTTCCCGTCCGACTGCGAGGCTGGACTCCCACTGCGCAAGAAGAACCGTGGAAGGTCTTCGGTCCCTTGTGTACCGGTCGCCCACAAAGTGGCGAGTTGGCCGATGGTCTTTGATAGTGGACTGGACAGCCGTTGGTCATCAACCGACGGGTTTGGCCGAGACACTGGACAACGTGTAGTTGCCGATCGGCACACAACATACACCCACCGGCAAAAAGCCCTCCACGTCTGCGCCCAGCGAGGGCCGCATAGTGCAAAGGTATTGATGTATGAACACACATGCCACGCAAGGCAGACACGCATCGCATCGTTCCGGTATTTTTGTGTGTGTCCGTGTGTGGCTATTCGTGTGGGGTCTGCCTATACCTTCCCCCTTGTCCAATAAGAGCGAGCCTCGCCACCGCCAGCAGTGACCCGCCAATCGCAGTGTGTTGCCAGACACTCTGAGAAGTGGCGAAGACAGATAAGAAGGATTTGGCACCTCAAAGACCGCCCAGGGCAGTGGGGCTGCGTCCATGGCCCCTTCCCCCTCCCCCTCTTGTCCTTCCCTCTTGTCACCCTCCAGAGTGATTCTGCGGGTGACGACCATCGTCGATCTATGGCCATTCAACACACGGCTCGTCAGGAGGCTCGGAGGTCAGCACGGACGTGAGTGACACACGGTATGGCAAGGCTCAGAAGTGACACACGTCGGAGCTCTTGGCGGCGCCTTTGGCGCCGGACCTGTCAGGTAGGGAGCAGGGTAACCAAGGCCTGAAGCTGGGTGCCTAAAGGCATGCCTGGACCAGGGCGGACAATGCAAAGAGGGAATGTTAGCACGCCGGGCGGGCCTGGCAAAGTTTCAACGGTCACTGTCCCACCTCCAACCGTTTGGGAGCATGCGTCTGTATGGGATTTTCTGACCTAGCCCAGCACAATGAGATTTGGGCACTTGTGTTACTGCCCAAGGGAGCAAGCAAAGATTCCAAGAGAGGTGAATATTGTCATTACAGTGCCTCGCCACCACTTCTTCCAATCATGCAGGAATGACTTGTGCTTTTGCAATTGTGAACAGGGCACCCCAAGCTCGGTATGACAAGGGCAAAGCATTGGGATAGATGGCCGGAACATTGATTTGGATGCCAGGTGCACCGGGCGCGTGCCGGGCAAATGTTCCCTCAAAGAACCTGCTACCATGAATTGTGAGAGTTCCCAGAGTGATTGCGGAGTGTGACGCAAACACCGGAACGCCACGCGTGCCATGTGCCCCCCCCCCCCCCCCCTCCCAGACATGTGTGTGCGTCGCTGTTCCGGGGCCACAGCGCTGTGTCTGAGTGATTGCCACGAATCGCAGATCGTATCGTCGCATCGCAGGTGGTCTCTCTCTCTCTCTCTCTCTCTCTCTCTGTGTGCGCAGTCCGGTGCGCTTGCCTGTCGGTGTGTGCAACGGGGTAAACTGTACGTCGCACGTCATGATCATGATCCCAGGCCCAGTGTTGTGCACATCGCTTCCCTTCCTTGACGGGTTGCTGTTGTTCACGCACTGCCTTGGGGCCCATTTTTGCCCGTTTTTGCCCGTTCTCTGACGCGATTCACCCCCATTGACCAGCACATTTTGCATCGGGTGTATAATCGTTTAACTCATGTTGCCAGCAATCGACCAGTGTTCTTCGGTGTTGCATCTTGACATTTCCGAATCACCTCACGTTCAAGAGCTTCGACACGATCCAGAGCTTGTTTGAGTCTCGCTTTCTGACCCTGATTGATGCGTGCTGCGTGACCCTGCACTCATGGTCCTGCACTCATGGTCGTGCACGACCCCGCAGTGCTGATCGCCACTCTGCTGGATCATGTGCCCAGCAGCTGCAGACCTGGTGGCGTGTCCTCTGACGTTTAGGTAGGCAGCAGTGAGTCTGGCAGACTTGTGGTCGCCATTTTCGTATCACAGTTCCCGTTTCCTGAACAGACCTGCGCCCTGCTGCTCTGCCGCTTGGCAGTGCTGTGATTGGATTTCGCTTGTACTGTGGTGCATTGGGTAGGGCCTAGGCGACCGACCCAAGAACCGGCGTTGGTGGTGCATGGGGCGGGGGATGGGCGACCGACCCAAGAACCGGCGGTGGTGGTGCATGGGGCGGGGGATGGGCGACTGACCCAAGAACCGGCGGTGGTGGTGCATGGGGCGGGGGCTGGGTGACCGACCCAAGAACCGGCGGTGGTGGTGCATGGGGCTGGGGCTGGGTGACCGACCCAAGAACTGGCGGTGGTGGTGCATGGGGCTGGGGCTGGGTGACCGACTCAAGAACTGGCGGTGGTGGTGCATGGGGCGGGGGCTGGGCGACCGGCCCAAGAACCGGCGGTGGTGGTGCATGGGGCGGGGCCGGTGGTGGAGCGTGCTGCTGAAGGGGGGATGCGTGGGGACCCTCCCGACGGTTCGTGGATGTGCAGACGAGAGGAAGGTTCGAACCTCCAATGCTAACAATGTTAGTCTATGGTGCAAACAACTAAAGGGTTCATTTCTCTTGTGTATTGGTGTGTGTATCATGAAGCTATGTGTGATGTTCGATGTCTTCGTTTGACTTTGCGTGGTCTGCTTGCTGGTGTCTGTGGATGGTGTGTGAATGATTATTCTCTTGCGACGTCGTGGGTTGGAGCTGACGTTGCTGGAGCATGAAAACGTGGTGCCTAGCGTGGATATGGACAGCTCACCAGGGTCTATAGAACGGTGGACTGAGCTTGTGGGAGAAGAGATTAAAGAAAGATCCAATGCTCTAAAAGCTTGCTCCGAGTCGGATGCCACTGATGCCACCGCCGCCTCAGTACACGCGACATGCACAACCACACACAACGACACACTCTATTTTCTCCATACCACCAAGAACTGCAAGCAGCATATTTGATGCACAGATAACAGTGGTTGCGAGGCTGTGAGGTGCACTGTGCACTCAGGGGTGTGATCCTGAGATAAAACACCTGCTGTCCCTTGAAATGAGCCCCTTGAAATGAGCCCAGTAGCGCACGACCATTTGCCCCAACACGTCCTCATCAGTTCTGGGAGTGCCAGGAAGTGTGACTCTTGCCGTGATCTAATGGCTGATATGCATAGGATGAAAATGCGTCCACAATGGGTTGCACCAGCAAGTACAGCTGGCGCGCAAACCCTAACACCCATCCTTTCCTTCACTACCTGTGTTCCTCTCGGGCCACTCTGCAAATCCCAAGCACCAAATAAGCACCACACACACACACACACACACACACACACACACACACACGTTGTGCTGGAAACCAGGGGGGCCAATATCGCAGGTCAAGCGACGTCAGTGAGGACAAAAAACACCAGATCTGTGCTAGATCCAAACCAGATCAGGGAGGGGCAAAGGGGGGGGTTCCAAGAGGGGCAATGGGGAGGGGGGTCCAAGAGGGGAGATTTCGGGGGAGGGCGGGTGCATGCCCCCAGGGCCAAGCGTTGGTTGGTTAATCACAAGCTCCCCTCACACCCCTTGCCCTCCCTCTAACCATACCACGATTGAATATTGGGACCTAGCTGGTGGTGGAAGGAACATTGTCTAGGAGACTTCAACGACAAATGGCGTACGCACTGGAAAGTGGATGAGAGCGGCTCCTCAAAATGAACTATATTCATCCGTTTGCGCACCACAATTGGACTACGATCATTTTTGGAAAACCATGGTTTTGACCCGTTTTTGTGCCTTTGTGGTCCCAAATTGGCCCATTTTGAAGGCATTTTCTGACTTTGGAGGGACCAAAATGGCTCGCCATGGGCTCAAATATAGGCTCATTTCACTTGTTTGCGCACCCCAAATGGTCTAGCATCATTTTTGGAATAACACATTTTTGACCCATTTTTGACCCATTTTTGGTCCCAAAACAGCCCCTTTTCAAGGCATTTTGGGATGTTAGGAGGGCCAAAACAGGCCACCACGAGCTCAAAACGCACCAAAAACACTTGTTTTGGCATTCTATGTGGTCCAGGCCCATTTTTGAAAAAAGTCACTTTTTTGCACCCGGTGGACCTTGTTGACCCATTTTGGCACCCACCTCTTTGGGTTACCTCTTGCTGCGTGCCGCAGCCCACCGGGCCTAGGTACGGCGGTCTAGGCATTGGTTAGGGCAATTTTGAGGGGTGGAAACCACCAAAAGTGGGTGGTTGCGGGTGTATTAAGTGTGCTCGAAGTTGTGTTTTGAGCAACGTAGCCCAAAATATGGTCTCTTTTTGGTTTGGGGTTGTCGGCGGCCAATGTGCACAAATTCTAGGGCTTTTGGGGGCCTTTTGGGTGGCGGTTCGCGGACATATTGTGGAGTTAGAGGGCCATAGAGGGCCCTTCGGCACAGGGAAGTCTAGCCGTATGTGTAGAGTAGCCACTATTTCCCTTCATTTGGCTGCTTTTAGTAGGTTCTAGTGTAGTTTTGGGCAAAAAAGGCTGATTTTGGCCCTAAATTGCAGATTTTGAAATGGAGGTCCGGCACTTGCGACGCCGGTTCCCGGGCGCCACCGTTGAGTTTTTGGCTCATACTTTGTGTGGTTGTCCGTCACACCCATAGGGGAATGCCATGCACGCAGTGCGCACACAGTGCAAAGTTTTGGATGTCGGCAAATACTCGAACCCTAGTTTTGGCCCCTTTTCACAAGTTTTTGGTTTCGTACCAGGGTTTTTTTGGCTTCTCAAGCATTTGGGATGTGGCATATTTGAATTGTCAACCATTTCCCCCTAGAAGAGGCCCATCGACAAAGTGTACACAGTCGACACGACCCGGATCTCGACGTCGTCATTGTCGACACTGCAGCGAGCCTCGTATCCTTAGAGGCGGTTCGATTCGCCCTGCAGATTACTCTTCCGGACAGATAGTACGTGCACCAAAACCTTGGTCGACTTCAAGGTGATTCTCGAACCGAGATGCTCAAGATCATCGATCGGTATGGCCACGTCCACAACTGCAGAGAAGTCAACGTGGTCATCGTCGCTCGAAGGCTCTCGATCGCCGATACTCGATGGTGGCGAGTCGACACCAGGACCGGACAGTTCTTCTTCGACGATGCTGTTGGTTATAACTACAACCAGAAGTATCGATGGACACCTGGCCAACCCTATGGTATTGACACCTTTCAGTCTTCCCCCTAGTAAACAGGTGACAGGTATTCTTGGGTGAGTATCCTAGCCTCTGCGTGCACAATATGCATGCAGCGCGCACGCAGTGCGCACGCAGTGCACACGCAGTGCGCACGCAGTGCAAACAATTAGCCTAGGTAGCATCCACCAAAGTTTTGGCCGAATCCGAAGCACCACGACGGAGGTGTGATTTTCCCCCATTTCGCGCATGCTTGCTGCTTGCTTGCCAAACCTGTTAGGTCCACCCTAGACACTAAAGAGGGTTATAAAACCAAGACTGGTTCCACCAGCTCGGTGACCATCACCCTACACCGAACCCTAACCTTTGCAGCGAGCTGGATTGGCCTTGCTAGCCATGTTTATTAGGCCGAAGAAGAGGCTGCTTTTTGAGACATCATTGCTTCATTTTTTTGGTGTTCCGGTGCTAGGGGATTGATGGTCGGTTCTCATAGACTGAATGCCCCTGCCATAGGCACTCTCAGCCATTAGTCGGATGGTTCAATGCTCTGGTAATTTGGGCTGACCGATGGCGCCTCTTACACATGCTAAGACACAGCATCCAACGAAAGGCAAATCTACAATAATATGTGACCTATCACTTCCTGTGTCATCTGATCCTTTGTGTGGGATTGTGGTGCTTGGGTCGCATTACACGTAACAAAAATGCCCCTCTTGCCCCCCCCATTTCTCGCAGGCATTGTTTACCGTCCAGAATGGGTATTCATGGCCTCTTTTTTGTTGTGCTCCTGCTGTATGGTGTGCCCAACGCTGCAGCGCTGTTCAAGGGCTCTGACGTTGTGGAACTCAATTCCTTGAACTACAAGTATTCCTCTAACCCCCCCCCCCCCCGCCCCTTAGCGCCCTACAGCCCAGCAGTGGATGGCTTAGTAGTGCTATGCCCCTCAACCCTCGCCTGTTGGTGAGGACCCTCGGGTGAGCGTCATCTGGGGGGCATCCTCGTCGCAGCCAGCGGATAGAACAGTGGAGGGCAGCTCAGGACAGCAAAGGACAGCCCAGAAAAGACTGCCTGCGGCACCACGTGCCCTGGGTGATGAGCCAAAAGACACTCCTCCCTCACCCCAGCTGCGGGGACGCGTACGAAGGGGAACTAGCCATGGTCCCGAACCCTTAGACTGACGGTGGGCGCTACGTGCATGGTCTACCACCGCCGCGCCAGCTAAGGCCATCATGCCAACAAACAGCATGCAACTACGCCCAGGACAGACTGGGATATGTGGGCCAGCAGAAGCAAGTGGCCAAAACCACCCACTCCAAGCACACTGACACCAACAAGGAGCCCCGTTGAGCCAGGATCTTCCTCCTCAGGGGGAAGGAGGGGGCAGGGTGCGACGAACCCACTCCCACTCCCCCTTCCCCGCCCCCTCCTCTACCCCCTCCCGACAGCAACACACCCCCGCCACCCAATGCCCCCCAGGGCAGAAAGAATAGGGAGGGTGGAGAAGAAACTGGGCAGGGGGAAAGGGACGCACAAGGGGAGATAACAGGACAGGGCAGACGGCGCTCGCAGAAAGCGGTGCAGAGCGCAGAAGGAGGAGAAAGAAAGGAAAAAAGGGAAAGAATCATTGTGGTTGTTAGAAGCCCCTGTCAGGAAAATCATCCTGCAGATGCACACCTCAGCGCTCACAAGTCAGTGCTGGAGTCGGCAAACCCAGCATGGACTTGGAGTGTGCATCTGGATGCACCTGGTCAACGGCACGGGCATTGGCCCGTCTCCGGGACAGCCGACCCCGGAGTAGTCAAACAGGACAAGTCATCCAGGGGCTCCGTTGACACAACCAAAACACGTTTGGACCCACAGAGGGTCAGAATGAGCAGTGGCAAGAGGCGCCACCAAAGGCAAACAATCAGATACCGAGGCCTTGTGCCACCCCCCCCCCCCCCGCCAAGTGGGGCCCCTCCGTTGCCCCCGGTCTGGGTCTGGAATGCCCATCTTCGGCGCCGGAAAGACCGCCACGTCGCTGGCAGTCCCGCCCCGGAATGCCCAGGATGTGCGCCTGCGCATGGTCGTCCTGTGGACCAGCTGCGCCGCCCATTGCGCAGTGCCCGAGTCCCTCCCTCGTCAGTCGATCCCCGTCGGGCCTGCAGCCCCTTGCACTCCCGTTCCCACGCGCCACGCCATCACATGCGTGTGGGACCCCCCCAATCCGGCCTGGGTCACGTAGGCATTGCTCTCCTCTGTTCTCGGGCCACACCATCCCCCCCCCCCCTCTTCTAACAACACTTCAGTGACGTGGGGTGACTCACCACCCCCGATTTTGGCATTATTCTCCACCTGTTGAAAGACTACATACACCTGGAAGTACCAACCGGCATGCTCACTCAGCGTTTATGGCACAACCCCCGCCTCCTCCCCAAAAAAAGACGTTGAATGTCCCAAATGAGGCCCATGGTGGCTGGGGCAGTACGATCTGTGGCCGTGCCCCGTGCCCCGTCACCTTTCGAGGCCAGTTCCAAAGGCTCCATTCATGTGTCATACCGCAAGTTGTTCCACCTGCTTTCTGTCCATCGGAGCGAACCCCCTTTACGATCCCCCCCCGCTGTGGTGCACCAAATCAATACAGTCCTCAGGATGCCATGAAAATCAGACCGTGTTGTGCAATGATTTGTGCATTGCCCATCTATGATATGCATACACAAATCTAATGACATGCAGTCCCATGCACAAGATTATGGTGACTGGTTGTGGATATGGCAGAGAAGGCAAACCGACAAGCAATTCCGCAGCATGACAGTGCACCCATTTCTCCCCCTCAAGCCTGGGCCTGCTCATTCCCCCCAAATTCCCCCATTTGCCCTATTTCTGACATTTGATGGTGCATGTTTGTGCGTGTTGCTGGTTGGTGGTCGTCGGGGTGCCACCCCTATGCGGTCAATGCTACAGACATGCCTCAGCATGCCCTCTCCAAGAGTACCCCTACACCACGACGTATGCTGCTGCCCTGTGCAGACATGTCCCCCCCATACTTCTGCAGGCAGTGGCGTGCAGACCATCCCGAGGCTATGGTGCTTTTCTATTCCCCAAGTTGTCCACATTGCGTGAAAGCGGCTCCGATGTACAAAGAGGCTGCCAGGGAAGCCAAAAAGCTGATGCTGCCCCCGTTTGCAGCTGTCAATTGTGGCCGTAACCAGGAGGTGTGCGGGGGCCAAGCGAAGGGGGTTCCCACGTTGCGGTTCTTCTCATCAAGTTCATGGGATCCCAATGCAGGGACCTTCTATGGGCCCCGCACGGCGGTTGCCCTGGTGCAGTTTGTGCAGTTGAAGGCCAAAACCCGAAGCATCCCTGAGGACCCATCTGAGGGGTATGTTTGCTTTGACGAAACATTGCCGCAGTGTGCACGGAGCTGTAGAGAGGTGTTGCAGGTTAGCGAACACCATGTGAGTGCTGCATTTATCCTGGGCGTCACACCCACCCACCCACCCACATTTGTCCACCAACCTGGACTGCTGGCAGCAGAGGGGGTGGATGTATCCGGATGGAACGCACATCCCAGGTGCAGAAACGATTCGGGATATTTCAGAGATCCTTGATAGCAGGGAGGGTGCCATAAGTCGGGCGTGCTGAACCAGGATCGCCCCAGCCGCAAGTACACAGATCTTATGGAAATCCTCTGGGTGGGGGTGGGGCTGTTACGACATTGCCCCCCCACGTAGTGCAAGCGCCGCCCCAGATGATGGGGGAGGTGCAACAGAGGTCACCGGCACATCAAGTTGCAGAGGAAACACCACTGAGGAACGCACTGGACAATGAGTCTTCGTTATACTCGGCACCAGGGTCGCCGTTGTAATCCAGGGTGAGACCAGTGACACCGGATTGAATGCTGTATTCGGGAGTTTGGACCCTTACCCCTTTGGCTTTGTACTCAGAGGTAAAACCCCTCACACCATCGCCTTTGGATGCAGGGGTAAAGACACTTACACCCCAATTGGAGAGGTTGGAAGGGGAAGTTGGGGTATCGCCCTGGAGGCACCGAAGGGTGGCGATGCCAGAGCAGGAACTGTCAGTCAGCACCCCGCCAGGACCACTAGACAGGAGAGTATCCAGCCCCCCCCCCCCCCTCGGAGGGGGAGAGGATCAGCAAAGGAGCACGGAGGCAGCTGCATTTGTGACAGACGGCGCCGCGTCGGTCATTCCACCGCCGCACGCACAAGCAAGCTCGCTGTGGGGGCCCTTGCGAAGGGAGAGGGGCATGCACACGGGGCTGCAGGGCGTGGTAGGTAATTAGGTCACCAGAGGGAATGCCATGCACGCAGTGCGCACGCAGTGCGAAGTTTTGGATGTCGGCAAATACTCGAACCCTAGTTTTGGCCCCTTTTCACAAGTTTTTGGTTCCGTACAGGGTTTTTTTGGCTTCCCAAGCATTTAGGATGTGGCACCAAAACCTTGGTCGACTTCAACGTGATTCTCGAACCGAGATGCTCAAGATCATCGATCGGTATGGCCACGTCCACAACTGCAGAGAAGTCAACCTGGTCATCGTCGCTCGAAGGCTCTTGATCGCCGATACTCGATGGTGGCGAGTCGACACCAGGACCGGACAGTTCTTCTTCGACAATGCTGTTGGTTATAACTACAACCAGAAGTATCGATGGACACCTGGCCAACCCTATGGTATTGACACCTTTCAGTCTTCCCCCTAGTAAACAGGTGACAGGTATTCTTGGGTGAGTATCCTAGCCTCTGCGTGCGCAATATGCACGCAGTGCGCACACAGTGCGCACGCAGTGCAAACACTTAGCCAGAGAGGCAGTCGCCACGTTTTCCAGAGTCAGAGGATCCGATCCAGAAATGCTCACACTCGCAACCAGGCAGGCGTAAACATCCGCAAGCAGTGCCCCCCTGTTCACACATAGGTGGGGGGATATGCCAGTGTGCAAGGCAGCTTTGGTGACTTCATAGTGTGCCAGGGTGGCAGAAAAATTCTTTGTTGGCAGGGTGGCAAAGAGCCCCCCCCCCCCCCCCCCCCGAAATCACGCGATGGTTCCCAAAAGAGGCTCTTTGGGAAGGCCCTATGCAAAAGTCTTTTTTGTGCTTTTTGAGCATTACACAGGGGTAGGGGACCTATTGAACACAGGCCCTGGGGTGGGCCTGGCCCTCCCTTATATTTGGTGCTGCATGCGCATTGGATCAATTGTCACGTGAAAAGTACTTTCAGTACTCAGCAGCCATCAGTTTGCTAAGAACTTTGCTGGAGAACACCACGCCCGATAGCGTTCCACAATGTGGGCAGACAGCAGTGTTTTTTTTGACCAAAAAAACTACTAAAAAATGTAGTCCATCAAAATGTTTTGGTCTGAAATCGCCAAAAACGGCGCTCTTTGGGCACCAGCCCCGAGAGCCCCTGCCAACAAGGGCAAAGGGGGCTCCTTGCCACCCCCCCCCCCCCCTGACCGACATGCACTCCCACATGCCGCTAGCAGAGGGATCATGTGGCGGATGCTACACTACTTGATATGCGATTGTCCATCTGCCATATGACACGGCTAGTACAACATGCAATGCAGTTTGTCTTTGAAGGGTGGGCACAAATGGACTAGTGTGCCGTATTTGTGGCGATCAAGCGCCTACACCCGGATCATAAGCGCAGGATAGGATGTATGTATGCTCTCTCTCTCTCTCTCTCTCTCTCTCTCTCTCTCTCTGTGTGTGTGTAGGACTACCCCTGCATGATTCCAGCCCCCCCCCCCCCCCGGACCAAGCAACTTTTGCTGGCTACCCAGTGTGCTCCATAGCACACGTACCTTCCTCCCTACAAATTTATTTGTCACATGAAACTGACGAAACTGACATGATCAAAAACCAATGGGCACTCTTGTGCAGATGTTTTTTCTGCACATCATTGGCAAGCACTTGGGCAACTCCAAGGTCCCTGTCTCTGGTGGCTGTGGGAGGGTTCCCAGGGATCAAAGCCGCGGGCCAATCTCAGCCTTCGACAGGCCTCTCAGGCCACTGTGTCCCAACATGTGGGAAGCCAACCCGAAGGGACCACGGTGCCTGCTGTATCTCATTGGAATTGTGAAAAGCCTCAGTCAGGCCAATCAATGGTCATGACGAGCATGATTCCGCAGCATGACTGTGTGTGTGCATGGGTTGGTGCATCCACAAATGGGTCTACAGGTATACGTCTGCAATGTTGGTGCCCCTCTTTGCGCTGTTTTGTGCTGCGTCCCGCAGCTGTTATGGACGGTCTGTGCAGCTGCTGTGCTGTTTTGCATTTTGTGTACAGCAGCTGTGTGTTACAGGAGTAGCCAGGCATTGGATGCATCTGTTCCTGAGCCCCACCTTTGCCGTTGACAGGGATTGGCTGCCGCACTGGGCCCGTGGCCTGCCCAACATGGCCCCTATTGCGGCATTGGTGACGGGTATTGTGTGCTTAATGGTGCTGTGGCGCGTCGTGGCCAGCAGGCGGATGGAGTTCCACAAGACGGACGCTGAGGTACGTGATCCCCCTCATTCTGCTTCGGCATGGCGATCCCCCACTGCACTACCGTGTGCCGGATCAGGGGGGGGGCAGTCCCTCAATATCACCATGGAATTGAAGCATGAACCGAAGGCGGCGGATATTGTCATGCAATTTGGGCTGCCGCTTCGAAACTGTCCCACACTGTGAGAAAAAGCATTCCACATCACCAGCAAGGGACACCAACAGGCACGTAAGATGAGCAAGTCAGAAAATTGCGGGAAAATTGCGGGAAATTGCCAAAAATTGCGGAATTGCGGAAAATTGCGAAAAATGGCGGGCCTCAACACTGTAACTGTGCTGCCCGTGGACCTTTTGAATGACCGAAAGCAAAATTCTGTTCCACCTGTCCAGAATTGTTGCACCTTAAGGGTTTGCTTATGGTGTTGCAATTTTTCCGCAATTTCCCGCAATTTGCCCGCAAATTTCCCGCAATTTTCTCGCAATTTTTCGCAATTGGTTTTGAACCCCCCCCCCCCCCCCCGGGCCCGATATGGTCCTCATGCGGACAGAGTATGGTTGTGAGATGCTGGCAGGGATACATTAGAAGGGAAGGCACCTCGGAGGCAGCCTCAGAGGCGCTTAGATAGGCGGTTGGAGGAGGTTGCCCAAGCGGTTCGGGGCAGTTACTGTCGGTTGCAAATGCCATGGAAGCCGGCACGTGCCGTCAGGGGGACAGTGGCTGGGCATAGGCTGGGCGCCCTGGGAGGGGGGGGGGGGCTCCCCCCTTTCCAATGCATCCCTGGATGCTGGACACAGAGCCTCTGGTTATTGGACCTCTTTGACTTGGATCTGGGCCTGTACCTCTTACAGTAAGGGGTCTCCTTCTCGGCTTATATCGATGACATTTCCGCCCTGATTGCGAAAGGGTAGAGTTCGTCAGTGGCGCAGTGTGTGCAGCATGCCTTGAGGCTTATTTCCAGCTAGTTCAATGTTATAAAAAGCAATCCCTTTCCATCGTTTGCCCCCCCGCCCCCCAAACACACCAACACCAGCACCGCTCCCCAGTCTGGCACAACCAATGGCTCTTGGTCCAGACCCATCCACACCTTCGCCCCATGTTCCTGCAAGTTATTGCGCCCTGAAACAATGATTTTTATCGTCGATTGCCTCGAGTTCAGGCGATGCCCCCGCACAAGGCATATTGTTGAGATGATCGTCTCCTGCGATCCTAATGACAGGTGTGGCGTACTGTCAAGCATGAAGATTGACAGAGGGCACGTACAAAAGCAAGAGAAAGAGCTTGGGCTTGGTGTGTGGGGAAGGTTCCGTACGCGCGGCCCAGGTCTGGGGAGCCTCCCCACGAACCCCCTGAACCCCAGGTTTCGGGAGCGGTGGTCATTGTTCTGAGAACCATTTGCACACCGCTGACACGCCACCTACACATTGCATGCCACCTACACACCGATCCCACATCACTTACACATCAATCCCACACCACTTGCGCATTCAGGGAAGTGATGGAAGTATGGGGGAACTCATCAGCAACTTTGAAAAAGTGGGGAAGTGGGCGTTCGATAGGGAAACGAGGTGAAGGAGGATCCGGGGCCTGGAAGCCTGAAGCGAACCTACTTTCCGGTTTCCCCGCCGGAACGTCTCCGCAGACTACAGCTCTTCTCGGGATGCCTGATGCCCGCACCCAAGACCTCCTACATCACCTGCACACTAATTACATATCGCCCACACACCAATCACACAGGACCCACACACCGATCCCATACCACCTGAACACCACCTCAACACCAACTGCACACCACCTACACCCCAATCCCACACCACGTGCAAACTCATCACGTACCCGTACACCAATGCCACACCACCTGCGCGCCAAACACACGCCACCGACACACCAACGACACACCATCCGCACACCCATCCCGCACTACACACCCATCACGCACCAGCCACACACCTGCCACCCACCCATCTCGGGTGCACTATCGCTTTTTCTGTTGTCAACATTTTGACGCCAGATGCCAACACCTTTGGACACCGCCTTCGAGGCAACAAGCTGGTGACTGGTGCCTTGACTCGTGCTTGTGCTCCCGCGCGCAGCCCTTTATGCGCCGCTTCTACAGTCCTTCCCCCAGCCTGACGTCCTATGCCCCCCACGCAACACCAAGGGGCACACGGGGGGGGGCACAGGGCTCAGCATGGCACCCCCTCATCGCAGGTGCAGCAGCGCCGAGAGGCCGTGTTGTCCAAATTCAACGCCATTCAAAAAAAAGGAGCCGACGGGCCCAGGGCCGCGCAGCCACCCCCCGCCGTCCCCGGCCCGCGGCCGGACCCGGGCCCCGCCGCCTCCCCCGCGCCCCCCCTTTCCGCCGGGCGGAGCGCCATCCCCCCGTCGGACCACAGAGCGAAGGCGTTGCGGGCGGCGGAGGAGCGCCGGGCGAAGGGCCCCGCGGACGTTCCCCGCGACATGCGCGGCCACGGCGCGACGGGCGCTGAGGCGCCGCCCCCGGCCAAGTGGAAGGGGAAGGGGCCCGCGGACGAGGCCGTGAAGGAGGCGGCATCGGCTGCGGGGGGGACCCGGGCTGTTACGGACGATGGGATGGAGAGCACCTCCGGCCCCGGGACCTCCGCGGCGTGCGCGCAGCAGGGCGCTGGCCTCCAAGCGCTGCTGCAGGGGCACGAAGGTGGGCCTCCCTCGTGCACTCCGTCTGCTGCGTCGTGCGCGGCAGTTGACAAGAGTGCGGCTGGGCGGGGGACGGAGGTGGAAGTGGAGTTGGAGTCCAGTGACGAAGGGTCCCCGAGGGCTTTCGCGGGCCCTGCTGAGGCTTGCTCAGTGCCATATAGAGCGGGGCACGGCTTCGTACAGGAAACACACGCCGTCTCAGCCCCCCGGTCACCTGGTGCCCCCACATCCCTGAGGACCATCTTCCATGTCTCATAGGCCTCCTCCACCGGAGCACTGCCCTCTGCTGGGGCTTCGGTAAGTGTCATCCCTCGGCCTCTCCCTCCCTCCCTCTGGCGCCCCGCCGCCCCCCGTCACATAGACGTTTGGGGTGATGAAGAAGGGGGGGCGAGGGCGTCGAGGTAGGCGCAGTAGATGGGTCATATGGCCTGCAGTTGCAGGGCTGTGGCAGGCCATGCCACACAAAACCCTCTCCACTTCATACCCATGCCGCACCAATACCCTCTCCACTTAATACCGTGCATGGGTACTAAGTGGAGAGGGTATTTGTGCAGCATGGGTATGAAGTGGAGAGGGTATTTGTGTGGCATGGGCATGAAGTGGAGAGGGTATTTGTGCTGCACAAATACGTCACCACTTCATACCCACGCCACACAACTGCCCTTTCCCTTCATACCCTCCGGGAAGGGCTCGGGACGAGCCTACGTGGATGGGTCAACACGAAATGGAGATGTGGTGTTGGCGGTTGGTAGTCCCTTGGGGCGGTCCTTAAGGCCAGTCCGTAACAAAAATAAATCAACAAAATCTAGTTCCTAAAGGACTCCCCTGTTTCCGCGTCAGCGGAGCCCAGTAGTTGGCACACCGGGGTTGTGCTGGTCGGTGTGGTGGTCGGTGTGGTGGTCGGTGTGGGGGTCGTTGTACGGTTTTTGCTGCCTACCCCCCTCCACATTCAGGTCGTCCACCACATGCCTCGCTGCGTTTCTGTGTGCGTGCAGCCCAACACTTCCACCGCTCCATCCAGCGTCCTGGTGGTCCACATGTGCCTCCCCGCCACGTTGGCCTGCGCGTGGGGCGCAAGGCACCCACCACTGTGTGGGTCGCGCGCGTGCATGGCGAGCCCCCCCCCCCCTCCCTGGGGTAGCTCCCTTGGCAGGAGCGCCAGACGGGCCTGCAGGGGATGGGGGGGGTGGGGGTCCAGGGTACTCCAACGTATATCCCTCAAAATGGGCGGCACAATACGCTAATCAGTTTGAGGTACACATTATGGGACGGATTTTGTAAACTGTTCTTCATTTGGACCGCTTTGCGCCCGTTTCTGAGCCATGACTGGTCCTCAGACTACCACTTGGCCATATGGGCTATGTCACAGGAGCCCCTTTCCCCAATCCCTTGGGGTAAGGGAGGGGCAGAGATTGCCTGTGAGTAAGTGTGCCATGGCAGGAAGGGGGGGCGGGCATGAGCAATGCTATATAGTAAGGGGAGGGGAGGGGGAGGGGAGCCCACATTCATCATTTTTTTTCAGGGGTGGACCGCCAGTCCTGAAAGTGGCCCCTGGCAGGCAGGGAGCGGAATCATGGCTATGCCACGGTCCATAATGGTTTGACATGCTGGTCTGTTCAGGGTGTTTGACAAAAGGTCCCCCAATTCCCAGCATAGGCATAACCAACCATCAGGCGGTACTGGTGGTACACACCCACCATCATGGACCGTCTGCATGAGTACCAGTACGCCGTGAAGGGACGGACGACGGCCATGCCTCGTCTTAACCTATTGCACGCCATATCAGAGAGGGGCTTGAACCCACATTCATCTCGTTGATCTAATGCCTTACGAGTCGTGTCCCACGCAGGCCAGCGCGACCCGCACCATGTGACAGACAACCACGCCATGATCCCTCATCGGCAGAGGCCCATTCCACATGGGACGAAACGAGGATGTGCGGACCAGACATGGCACGCGTGCAGCTGGCCAGATCGCCCCGGTGACCCGCAGCCAACCACCAACCGCTACCAACCGCCAACCACCAACCGCCGCCAACCGCCAGCGGCTACCAACTGCCAACCGCCAACCACTGCCAACCGCCACCAACCACCAATCACCAACCACCAACTGCCTCCAACCGCCACCAACCGCCAGCTGCCAACTGCCAACCGCCAATCGCCACCAACCGCCAACCGCCAACTGCCACCAACCATGGTTGTATAAGAACACTTTTCTTTCTTTTTTTTCTCTTAAGGACCCTCCTGCGCGGAAACAACACCAGCAGGAACACAGACTGCAGCGGCGGTCAGAATGCAGCAACCTGACGCAGCACAGCACGCGCAGGGAAGAACCAGTGACTGTCCAGGGCCCCGTGAAGAAACAGGAACCTGATGGACCGCATGCCCACAGAAACACAGCGAGGCAGCTGGTGGATGACCAGAAAGCGGAGCAGAGTCGGCAGCAAAGGCCGAGTAACGACCCCGGCAGCAATCAGCACAACCCCAGTACTCCAACTACACCAGCAGGAACACAGGCTGCAGTGGCTGAGACGCAGCATGCGAAGGGAAGGACGGGTGACTGTCCAGGGCCCTGTAAAGAAACAGGAACCTGACGGAATGTCACACAGGGGGTCTGGAAAAGTGGCTCGAACGACCCCTGCAGCACACATCCGACCTGTTGCCCCCACCCCAGTGGGGCACAGTACCCCTCCCCCCTCCAAGTTGCCATCCCCCCCCCCCCCCCTCATGGGGACCGTCACTTGATCCAAAAAGCACAGGAAACGCTAGGTGCCAAAGGTGCTGAAGAAAATTTTTCTGTGGGTTACACTGGAACTGGGGTTGGGGGGGACCGTCGCTTGGTGACCCCCCCCGCCCGGCATGGGGGGGGGGGGGCGGTCTGACATTAGGGGGGGGGGGATTACAAGGGGGGCGGGGGGTAGGTCCCCTCCTCACGGTCCCTACCACATGTGCTGCTCCCGTCCACCCGATCAAGCATGCTGAACGTGCACTGAGGGCTGCGGTGGTTACATGGCCCTTGCCCCTGTGCGCTGAGCGCGTGCTGACGGACATAGACGGCCCTCTCTGCACTGTGGGACAGGGGGGCACCCGCCTGATGAGGTCCGGGGATGCGGTGTGCTCTGGTGCATTGGGACAGGTCGGCCTTTGTGGCCGCTCCCCGACGCTGTGCGGCTTCTGTGATCTGAGGGCGGGTCCCGTCCACAAACAACGGCCCCGCTGCGCCGCCCCTCCCCTTTGCCCTCGCCTTCAGAGCGCCGTGTCCGCTCCCTCGTGGACGGCGTTGAAGTGTCCCTCAGCGTTCTGTCCGTGGACGTTGTCAGTCAAGTCGTGCAGGTGGTGACCGCCGTCCTCCGTAACGTCTGCAACCATCCCACCGTCCCCAAGTACCAAAGCGTGAGCCTGATCAGCCACCGCATGGCTGTGGCGTGGCAGTTTGCCTCCGTGAAGCACCTCCTCGAGGAAATGGGCTTTGAGGTACTCCCATCCCCACCCCCTGGGGTTAGGTCAGGGTTGTACCCCCCAGGAGTCTCTCTCGGCCGGTCAGGGGCGGGAAGCTCTTTATGTTACTGCCGGTACAGGGGAGGGGGGGGGGGGGGGTTCGCCAGGGGAGAATTTTGCGGGGAAAATTTCGCTGCCAAGAAAGGTGGCGAAATTTTCCCCTACCGAAATTTTGGCTCAACAGTTCCATCCTTCACCACAGCTGCAGGCACTGTGTTTCCTGAGAAGGGCCAGGCATGATTACGAACACGCCCGAGCCAACCGTTTGTTGCCTAGATGCATGAATTTGACGATCAGGTAAATGGTGCTGGAGGTGCTGGCTTCTTTTTCGAGGCATCGACAATCCTTAATGCTGACGTAGAAGCAATAGTGGAAGGTTTACACAAGTGCTGGACAGGTGAAAAATATTGGTCAGCCATGGATGTGAACCAGCACCTGTACACTCATGACCAATTGCATGTACCACGAGAGTAATGTCTGTATCTGACACATGTGCCCCCAAGGAGCATATACAGACCGAGAGACAAAATTTTTTTCTCGAAAATTGAGAGCTATTTTGCGAGACGCATGCTTGCTTGGAGCTTTGGGGATTTCAAGGGTGGCGAAAATTTCCCCTGGTGAAATTATCCCCTGCGATATTGTCCCTGGGCGAAATCCCCCCCCCTCTCTTGCAATGCATGGTGTCCAAGCTATTGCTGATGGAGAATCCCTGGAGAATGGGGGGGGGGGGGGCGCGAGTGGCAGCTTGCCTGCACGCCGATGCCCAACATGACCAGGGGTGAGGTGTGGTACCTCATATGCCCAGGACTCACGATGCCGGTGGTCCGGGTGCGCATCGTGGCCGTTGGTGTGTACCCCGCATACCCCGCATACCCCGCAGTGTAGCTGCCACCCAGATGGGGTGTGCTACACACATGGAGAGTTGCAACCAGTTGTGCACATAGACGAGGACCTACCAGGAGAGAACGTCCTAGTCTCACAACTGGGCAGATTGCTGCCCACTGATTGCCTACCGAAGTGAATCGTGGCAGCCCCCCGGAGGCGTTGAGGGGTTCAGCACAACACCCGGGCACGCAAATCCGACAGAATGCAGCACAGTGCAGCGCAATGCACATTAGAACGGCACAGGGCCGCATAACGCCCAAGCACACAGAGCTGCTAGAGGCGCACGAAGGAGATCAACACACAAACCTCGTAGGCGGGCCCCCGTGGCTCGAATTCGGCCCCGCCAATGGGTGGGTGGCCCTATCCTAGCACTTCGGAGGTTACCTTGACTCGGCCCCGACGGGAAGAGTGGCCCTGCCCGGGTAGCCGCGGCCGCCACGCCTCATGGAGGCAGCGCAGCGCACAACGCAGCGTAGCATGCCAGAGCCGGCAGAGGCACACGGCGAAACTTGCTAGCACACGAAAGCACGCACCACACAATATAGTAGAACAAAGCAAAGCAGCGTGCCGCACCAATGGCGGGCGGTCAGCCACACCACCTGCCGCAAGCACCAACACCAGCCCAACACTCAACGCCTAGGGTGGGGGCCAGACCCACCACACGGGCACTTTACCCACGCACAGCCACCGCCGCCCGCAAACAAGGCACGCGCGCAAGCCTCAAAGGCAGGCCCCGGGGGCTCGGACTCGGCCCCGCCAATGGGTGGGCGGCCCTATCCAAGCGCTTCGGAGGTTACCCGAACTTGGCCCCAACCGGGGGAGCGGCCTTGCCCGGGTAGCCGCGGCCGCCACGCCTCACGGAGGTAGCGCAGCGCACAAAGCAGAGGCAGCATAGCACACAACGCAGCACAGTAGACCAAAGCCGGCAGAGGCACACAATGAAACACGCCAGCACATGACAACACACAGCACACAGTATGGCAGAGCAAAGCAAAGTAGTGTACCGCAACAACATCGGCGGACGGCCACACCACCTGCCGCGAACACCAACACCAGCCCAACACCCAACACCCAGGGTGGGGGCCAGACCCACCACACGGGCACTTCACCCACACACAGCCACCACCGCCCACAAACAAGGCACGCACGTGGAGCATCACCAAGGGCCCACGACCCCACGCCCCAACGCCAACACGGCACCCACCACACACGCAACAACCAAGGCCACACCTACACATAACATAGAAGGGATGCTTCCCTGATGCACTCCCGGGAGCCATCACCATCCCGACAACACTGGGAGGAGAAGCTAACCCAAACCTAAGTAAGGGGGTCGCCCCTGCAGGGGGTTGGCAGCCGGCTATGCGGTTGTCCATTGGGCAGAGACCTAAAACATGTACCGCCCGCGAGTAGCTAAGTTCTGTCACCGGGGCCTAGTGCAGGGGCCTTGGGCACGCTTATGAGACATAGCCTCCAAACCATTGGTGGTCACTGCACATGATCAACCAGGGGGTGGACTCACACGAGTCCCTAGCTCCGAGGCGTGGACAGCCCGGAGTGAAGTCCTCAAACGGGGAGCCCCTTAGCAGCCCAGAAAGCAAAAGAGCAACAATGCACCACATTCACCCCAGGACAACCCCAACAAACACTAGTGACAGGTCAGTTTGTAGATTTGGAGACATGTGCAGAAGTGCCCAGTGCCCTTGGTACCACCCAACTGCAAGTGGGACAACCCGACAGCCACAATGGGATGCAGGGAGTGATATGCCCCCCCCCCCCCCCCAGGCGCCGCACACCGGCAGCAATGAGCGTGCCAGCAGAAAAAGAAAGAGCCCAAAATTGGAGGAACGCAAGCAGCAAAGCAACTGGGCACAGGGCCGCCCCACACACGGCAGTGAGACGAGCCCCAACAAGACACACAACAATACACAATGGAACCATGAGGCGCGAGCACTGCAGCAACCACCAAATACGGCACACGCCGAGCGAGCCATCAACAACCCCCCCCCCCCCTCCCTCTACAAGGTGCCCACGTACTCCACAAGGGCGGGGGCTGTGCCCCGCGCGCCGGGAGGTGCCCGCCACAGGAGTGGCCACAGGGCTGTGACCAGCCAACCGCGCACGGGACAATCCACGTCGTATGGAGATGTGAAACCCTCGTACGGGGGGGACAGGCGGGTGGGACAGGAGGGGGTGCGCGACAGGGGCACCCAGGAGCGCCAACAGACAGGGGGAGGGGCAACACAGGCACACAGAACGCGGGAGCCACACCAGGAGGGACAAGGGCGAGCACAGCAGACAAGGAGGAGGGGCACAGCAAGGCAGGAGAGGCAACCGGAACAGCGGGAGCAGGGAACCAGGATGGAGCGGATGGGAGAGCGTGCGCATGGGAGGCAGGGACAATAAAGGGGATGGCTTGGCCAGCCAGCCCCGTCGCTACCGGGTGGCAGGGCAACCCCCGCTCAACCGGCATCAGGTGGGGGGTGTCTCCTGCAGCCCAGATGGGCTGTTTGCGCAACAGGAGCTGGTGCCCATCAGGGGCAGACCAGCCGTGAGGGGGAAAAGGACATATGGTGGACGGCCGGGACAGCGCGTGGAGAAACAGGGCACCGGGGCCTCACGCACACAGAAACATAGCGAGGCAGGTTACGTGCGGCCTGGGGACAGAGGCGCGTTCACAGCAAAAACAGTCAAACGAACCCGGCAACAACCAGCACATCTTCAATACTACTGGGCTCCGCGAACGCGGAAACGACACCAACAAGAGCACCGGCCGCAGCGGCCGACAGAAAGCAGCGACCCGACGCAACATGCAAAGGGAAGAATGGGTGACTGTCCAGGGCCCCGTAAAGGAGCAACAACGACACGGAATGTCACACAGGGGGTCAGAGGCCACACAAAATTTTGCGTACCTAAAATTGGCCTCAATTTTCCGGCTCTTTTTTTTGTCTGAGGCAAAAATTTGGTGAGCTTGTGGGTGGGTCGGCTGAAGCTGGCTACGGCCCCAAACCCCCCCCCCCCCCCCCGCCCCCCGGGTCCTTAAGCAATAGCCTGTTGGTGTCTCTTGGCTCATCAGCAGCTTGATCACCTGCAACACTCTCTTGGCGCCATGCAGTGTGTATGGCCGAAACACAGATACGCAGTAGGTTCTCGTGGTGACAGTGCGTTTTTGCACAGCGGTTTTCTCACACCAGTTTGGAGCGTCCCTCCTTCTCCCCTTTGAGTTGCGGCGGTGCGTTGGGGCGGTGCTCTGGGTGCCTGCCGTCCGTCTTCCCCACATTTCGGGTTCGCAGGCCACCGATGATGAAAGCCACATCCATTTCAAGGGCAGCGTGACGGCGTTGCAGAACTGTTTGCCGGTATGTCCCCGTCCCCCAGGCACGCCTGAGGCGAGGGCGGCCGTCCACCGGGGCAAGTCGCGCGACGGTTCTGCCAAAGGGCCTGAGGGGATATCCCAAGGGGTGCGCGTGCCGGGGGGGGGGGGGGGGGGGCGTTGAAGTGGGGTGTCCCCCCGCCCCCCTCCTCCATCCAGATCCCCAGACCCGATGCCCATGAGCAGCGCCCGCACAGTGGGGGCGCCAACCACATGACGTCTCGTTGGGGGGCTCGTTGGGAGGTTGAGGCACGCCGTTGGTTGGCCCCCCACCCCTCTGCGCTCGCGCCGTGGGTCTTGGCGTCCAGAACTGCACTACACCGCCCCCGTCCCCCTCTCCCGTGGGGGGGCGTGGTGCGCGCTGCGTGCACATTCAGCTTTTTCCGACCCCGTGCCACCAAATCCCAGGAATGGGGCCCTCGCCGGCTTCAACAAGACCCTCCAGCACGGAAGCATTGGAATGGCCATACGGTTGGGGGTGAAGGGGGCAGTTCAAAACAATGCGAGAGGTGCAGAGCCCGCTCGGTTACCCCCAACAGCCGGGGAAAATTTTTTACTACGTCCCACTCGTCCCTCTCCTCAATATGGTTTGAGTGCCTGCCGCAAAGGGCACGCCACACAAATATCGTTGTTTGGCAGCAGACAAGTGGTCTGGCTTCAAAAGCAGTGACCCTCATGAGCAAGAGCTGGTGCGAACGGGTGCACCGTAAACCCAACGCCCAGCCGTACCGGGCTGGGGAGGGGGGGGGGGGGGTGGCGGCAGGGGGCAAAGGCAGGGGATTTGGATTTGGATGTGCAGGCCGATCTTAAGGCTCACAGGACGCCTGGGGTGGAGCACGATGGCGTCCCTGACGACTCTATATATCGGCCGGCCAGGCAGAGGCAGAGGGTACAGACAGGACATGGACAAGGGCACGAGGGGGGAGGGGGGGCTCTACCCTCCACGCCCCCCCCCCCCCCCCTCCAGAACAGCCTCATGCAGCCACACCGTCCAGTGGAGTGATAAGAGCGGCGGCGGGTTCATGCGGCACAGGCCTATGGGGGGCAGCCCTATGGGGGGAACGTGCGCACAGCGGGTCCCCCATATGGCCAGGGGATCAAGCCAAGGAGCATGGGACTGGTGTGCTTTACCAGCCGCCGAAGTGCGGGGACGATTACAAGCTCCTCCGGCTAAGGGGCCCCCCCAAGTGCTCAGGGGGATGTGTGATGGCCAGAACGGTCCCCCAGCCCCACTTGCGTGGCAGACCCCCACCGCAAGTGGTGTGGTCACTGGCACCAACCTGCAAAGCACTCTGGTCTGGGGGGGGGTGGGTCCAGGGGAAGGGGGTACCGCCCCGCCTCCTATGGTCCAATGGGGGGACAACCCCCCCCCCCCCCCCTCCATCCACACGTGGAGGACTCCCTCCTCAGAAGGTGAACGCGTACGTACACCCGGAGGGACCAACCGGCATACTCACTTTATGGCCTTTATGTCCCCCCCGCCCCCATGTCCATCCATGGCTCCACTACCCTTGCCCCCCCCCCCCCCCCACTCATTCCCCTTCTCTGTGACGTGAGACACACGGATGTCCTGCAGGTGCTAGTGACAGGATTGGAGGACATCGTAGACAACGTGGCCCAACAACAACGTATCACTCCTTCTCCACACCTCTGCCCTCATTAACGCCTGTTGCCTCATCACGTACAAGGGCGTGTACATTGCCCGCATGCGTCGCCATAGAGCTCTTTGTTACCTGCTGCCACACCGACCGCCTTGTCCGCGCACGCCTGCACAACGACCCACACCTGCAGTCCTCGCGCCCCCTTCCCATTCTCCAGGGCGTCGCCCAGCGCTGCCTCGTGCCCAAGCCGTGTTCAAATCACAGGCTGTTTGTCGAACCGTTTGGCAGAGTGCAGGGCACAGGCAGTGGGCGTGAGGGCGTGAGGTAGTCATGTGTTCCTGTTGATGCCACGAGTACGTGCCTGTGGTTGTGACCAACGCGCCTCACACCTCTGCCCCCTGGGAGGTCTAGCCCTGCGCGGCGCCGCCTCAGTGGCCCGTGAGGAGGGCGTTGTGGTGTGGCATTGGGGGTTTGTACGGAGCCTCATGCTTTGGTTGAGGACACGTACACCCCGAGGGACACGGTACGGCACACAGAACGCGGAGCTCTTGCTGCTCTGTCAACTTGCCACTCTGCTGGTGCGGCATGATGCTGATCTCACATACCGCACCAGCCATCACGGCGACCCCCCCCCCCCCCCTTCCCAACCCCTTGGCCCCCTTTTGCCCCCAAGAGCTCCAGGCTTTTGTGCATGTGTGTGGGTGTGTGTCTGTGGGTGTGCATGGGTGTGTGTGCATGGAGGTGTGTGTGCAGACAGACCGACATGACACCAACCAAACCACTGAAAAGGGCGCGATGCCGATAGGTGGGGAAAGATCATCTGACATCCCCATGTACTATTCAGACATCACGTCGCCTCCTCAAGCGGGATACCCCATATCTCAGAGGTATTTTCATTCCACCAATTTCTGATTCTTAGTATAGTATCGACCTTTATGGGAGGCCTTCAGGGCGTGGCAGTCACATCCCACTGCATCTGCTGGGGACAGATGTTAAGGTTCAAATATACATCCCACCGTGGTCGCTGGCCTGTGGAGTCTCCACAGGGCATAATATATGTTGTATGTTCCCTGCCACACAGAACCAGTCCGTCTGACCGAGCACTTACGAGGCACACGTAAGTCTGAGCAAAAAAAAATGTGTGTGCATGTGTGTGTGTGTGCGTGTGTGTGTACGCTTCTGCTTGTGCTGGGTTTTTGGTCGCGTGTGTCATCTACGTGTGTGTGTGTGTGTGTGTGTGTGTGTGTGTGTGTGTTCCGATTCCAGTAGTTAAGCCTAGTCAGGCCAAGTTAGTACTGAGGTGGGAGACCACTTGGGAACACTGGGTGATGTACCCTTTGTGATATGCCTATGCTGCCATAAAGGAGGGCATCGTGCTACGCAATGTCCAGAAGCGACTTCAGGGAATGTGGCTCAATGAGGTGCCCACGGCGCTCCACCAGCGCCATGCTGGACCTACGAACCGATTCCTAGAGCCGATGCTCAACACTGGGGCGATGAGTGCCCTGTAGCGGCGGAACAATTGAACAATCGCCAGTGCACGTTGTGTGCAGCACTCAACATTGGAAAAAGGGATGTGACCGCTACACCCATGATAAAACACCCTCGTACAACATATTTCCCCACAAGCGTGAAATGGGCCAACATCTCCCGGTGTCTGAGATGTGGCGTCAAAGGGCAGCACCCCATGGTGGATTGTGCCACATTGAGCCCACCAAGAATACTACCAGCAGACAACAAGGAAGAAATGGCGAGTATATGCAATTGGTGTGGTATTCGGGGCCATTCCCATCGTGAATGCATGAGGAGAGCACCAGTACATGCGGAAGAGAATCGGTCAGCCATTAGTGACCCCATGCTGCGTGTAGATACCCTGCAAAAGTCCGTAGATGAAGTTTCAAAGCTCCCGGCTACAATGGAATCCATTTAGGGTAAGATGACTCACCTGCTCAACACAAATACAGCTCACAATATGTGCCTCTAGAGGTTGGAGGCCTAGCGCACGCAGGCGTTGTCAGCTCTGTCCCAGTGCGTCTCTCAGTCTCGCTTTGACTCTTTTGTTCAACCGCGCTTTGTGGAGATGGAATCCAGAGCTCAGGCGGTGTTGCCTCGAAGTCAGTTCGATGAATTTGTAGCTAGAGATTCAAAAAGGTGGAACAATCCACAGAGGCCATTGTGCCAATGGCTTCGTTCTCGGATTATGTATCACGCATGGAAGCAGCAGGGTACAAAGCAAGATCGACGGATGAAGTCATGGCTCCTCAGAGGGTTACTGGCACGACCTGATCAACATCACGAGTAGACTCACCAGATCTAGCCGGTGCGGCAAAGGAGCGGTCGGCCAAAAGAGCTTCCAGCCAAGGAGCCTCTTCAGCACATGCATCTACGAGCTCCTCCTCTACCCTCTTACCACCGAAATCAGCTACTCCGGGTGCAGACGGGTTCGTAGCATTAGGGCCAGCATGGTTAATCTTAGGCCTACGACAACCAGTCAGTGGGATGGCGACGCACTCTCTCTACTATTCAACGAATGGAGTAATCACATGGACGCCCGCTTGTAGCAGTGGATGGCACATCATGGTATTGCAGAGGTGAAATCCACGGTTGATGGTTTGGCACACTCCCCCTAGTCCCCAGCGAAACGAGGAGGTGTCACAGCGATTCTGCAAGGCTGCAAAACTCCGGTGCGAGTCTTCACGAATGTAAACATGTGACCGAGGGGGGATCGGCGTCCCGGAGAGTATTGATCCATGCTCAATGTGCAAGCAGTTTGACGGCGATATCCACACACATTGCGGACAATGTGATCTCCACGATGCTACCCCTCCAGTGGGTAAAACGAAAGATAGGTCTAGCGAAGCACATCTTGCAACAAACATCCGCGTACGTCAGTTCCATCAATAACCATGCCTATTTCCACATGGAATTGACTCACACTCCAGATTTTGCTCAAAACACCACATATCGTTTGAATGCTCTGCCCGATCCCTTCTCAGTCTGAGGAAGACCGTCTAACAGATTGAAGGGTCAGCGACAATCTGGCAGGTAGATGGTTCCACACCACAGTACCACCTCCCGAGAACACAAGGTTACCTCCGAGTTTAGACACAAGACATCCCGTGGTCCCAGGGTGGGTGTTCAAGCATGTGGCCCATACAATATCTGCGACCTGTGGATGGTCCAACCCCCACAGTTGGTTGACGGCAACACATTTGTGCTTCCGCGACCCGTCATATTCTTTTGTGAATGCAGACTCCTCCCATCTCATCACTGTATGTCATGAACTCCCCTCCTACTTCACCCCTCATATTAAAGTTTATCACAATCTGCAGTACCTGTGGGTATGGGCCCCAGCAAGTGAGGCCCCCGCACTCATGGATGCATACCCCACCCTCCACATAGTCGCCTAGTATGACCGCCAACACCCAAGTGCACCTCCTCACGTCACACAGTGCACTGCACGCATGCTCCATAACACAAATACCCCGCTTGCACGTTTTCTTCGAGCACGAGGGATACAGCAGACTGCCATACACCCCCCCCACCCAAGGCAAGTAATATTCTTAGGGACTTACAATGTAGACAGCACGGGCAATGGAAGATAAGGATCTCGGGAATTGGGCTGCTCTGTTGCAGGCCAAAGTGACATACCTCCCCTAAGAAAAACACCGCCCTCAGAATGGCACGTCGCCTCAGTCACGTAGACACATGGCACATTGTAGTCACCCCACCGGGTTCCGCGATATACCTTGTGTTCCACATATACCTACATCTGGTATACATACGGATTACCACCTCGGCGCTCGTCTCCCGGCCGTGGAAGCACATCACAGACGCCACAAGTCACCAGGACTGCACCACACTTGAACAAACTAATGTTATAGACAGATCTGGCCCATTGGGGCATCCTACCCTTACAATATGTCACCGACTCTTGGCTCGCTTTGGGCCGCGAACGCCATTGGTGGTTCACTTTCCGTAAGTATGCATGCAACGATGTTGCGCCTGGTATAAGTACGGACAGCTAGGGCAGTCAACCCCGCGGATGGAACTAGCAGGTTCTTACTGCCCTTCAAGGTCTGAAAGAGGCAAAACAACTGCGTGACTACCCCAGGGTCCGGTACCTACAACAGGACCTCCGTGACCTCTCCGCCCAACTCTCTGTACCTCTGTATGTGTTAGGCAGTATAGTAGTCCCTAATCTCTTGCCCCTGCAAAATGCGGCAATCCACAGGGTGACTAGGAAAATGGTTGCCTTTGTTACCAACACAGCCTAGGAAAAGCAAGCAATCAATAAAGCAGTGAGAGTGGTGCGAAGTAATCCAAAAATAGTCCGCAGTGTATTTGAAAAGGCGGCACGGGCATTCGGTTCCCTCCCCTCCCAACCACCCTGCCTCTGCCACACGATGCACGATGTACCGGGTCATAAAGTGATCATAGAAGGACACATTGCACTGGTCCCAATCCACATCACGTACCCCGATGGCACCATTGCCCGACCCAATGACCCCCTCCCCTTGCCGGGCAAGTCAGTGCGAAAAAGACTGATGAAAGACCTCACCGCCATCGCAGAACAAATTGGTACATTCCTCCCACATCTATCACGGTACCTCCCTCGGGACCTCTGGCCTGAACTAGGCGCCACAGCGAAATACGTCCAGCAATTTGTCGAAAGGGTGTCTCTAGCAATGTATATACGATGCGTGGATAAAGGCACGGGCATCTTGTGGGCGTCCGGCCATCACTGGGTCTAGGGGGTTCCGCAACAGTTTTTGCGCAGAGGGATACACACCCGCAGGCGTCACTGAGGCTACAGCAGTCACCACAATCAAACAGACGATTGCCGATAGAGGTTGGGAGCACAATAAAGTGGGCAAACTGGCGGTGTTGTATCTCATTGGAAAGGGCAAGAGCTTGCAAAAAAACAATGGTTGTGGAGGGGACTCACAGCCCTGTCGCAGCCTCTGGTCCCGAAAAGACAGTTGCGTGTGGCAGCACGAGCCAATACAACTTTCCTTCGCCTCCTCTCCTCTAACATACCCTGTGCATTCTTGGCGACTGATGCAAACCAGGTGTCTCAATGGTACCACTGGTTGTCAACAAAAAACATAAGGTTTCTCGGTGACGTAGATTGCAAGGATCAATTCAACAATGTTGATCCCCAGGATAGTGACTCTCACCTAGCGTCAGCAAGCACTTGGCTCACCCAACGCAAGCGTTGGCGCATGAAGGAATTAACCTGGTCCGTCCATAAAGAGTCAAAAAAGCTTGACAGAGCAGGCAGAGCAAACTCCTCGAAATTCTGGTTTTTGTCGCATGAGCGCATGACTGATACCATAATGTTTGAAATGCAGCATAACAACTATATACGTGCAACATGTGATATGTGGAACAGGACAGGCTGTATTCCCATGGGGGGTTCCTTTTTAGCTCAGGCAGCAGACCTACATAGCGTGCGGGGAGTGTACAAAAATCGCCACAAGTTTCGTGCTCTCGGTAGCCTTGTGATGTCCCATGAAGGCTTCCCACACTGGGAAAATGAAAAGGGCGTCGTGGCGTTGTGTCAGTTCCGCGACAACATTCTCATAGGTTCGGCATCGTGGACACAGTGTGTCGCATTTTGGAGTCTTCATGGGACTTGGCAGTGCTGTGCAACTGCCGACAACAGCAACAGGGCCTTTGTAAATTCACCTACCACTAGTCCACTTGTCAAGCTCTGGGCTATACTCTGGTGAGAGGGGTCTTCGTCCAGCCAAGTGCCCTTACGTCGACGTGGCAACCCCCCCCCCCCCCACCCTAATTGCACCCTCCAAGTCGCACCCTGCTTACCTCCCCGGTATTATCCTTGGTGGCCTCCGGGTAATACCCGAACATGGTGTCGAACATGGGCAGGTGAACTCCTGTCACTCACAGTGTGGTTACAGGTGGCAATCTTGTTAGGGTACACCAAAAGACGCTTGGTCATAGGAGCACACTCGGTAGTGGTTAGAGGGTTATCCACCAGCACTCATGATTCTGAAAAGACAGTCCAATACGTATACATAGTCATTCACCACCTCCCCATGCTTCGCTGTTGTGCAGTGACATTCTGCATAAATTGGCTGCAATAGATTGCGCACTAGAGAGGGGGTAACTACATCAGCTAGATGCTTCCTGAATCCCTGTTACCATATTACCAGACGGCACCACAGGGGTGTGGTGTGACGAATGGAGCGTGTTACATACAGTGGCAGCTTCCGACACATCGTGCCAGCGACACTGCAGCATTTCACTTCTGCCCCACCCTCCCGAATAATGTACAATGTCAGCATGTCCGTGTGTGTGTGTGTGTGTGTGTGTGTGTGTGTGTGTGTGTGTGTGTGTGTGTGTGTGTGTGAGCGGGCGGTTACGCCTTGCTCCAAGATGTGGACAAATTGCATGTACCTATCACAACATGAGAGCACCGTTGCATCACACAAGCAAAAAACTGTTCCCTCTCCCAGGCTGCGACAAGGTGACAACACTGGGGTGACAAAATGACTGCATAAGAATTAGATTCACGCTCAGAGTTTCGTTTTGCCGCGCAAATATAGGGTCCATTGATCAACTGCGCCCACGGTTCAGTGCATTCCTGCTCCTACCGACTCAATGACCTGGACAGCAGTACAGTTTCAATGCTACTCTATTGCAGAAAGGCGCCTAGCCTCAAACATGTCTTTGTTCTCATTGGCCTGACGAGGTGTCCGGAGACTTTGTGCCTCGTGACTTCTACCTTGCTGTGCCTCGCGTCATCGTCCACACTGGGTTATTGGTCGTTGGTTCATTGTTTCCATCACGAAGTGTGTGTGTGCGTGGAGGTGTGTGTACATGGAGGTAAATGTGCACGGGGGTGTGTGCATGAGGGCGCTGTGCCTAGAAGCATTTGCGTCTCCCCTGAATTCTGAAGAGTGTGATCATTCACAAGTGCCCTCATCAAGACAAAGGGGCAGTGCCCAGACAACGGGCCGAGGGTGTTTCAACGACCTGATGATGGGGCACGCCGTTCCGTTGCCCCTCTGTGTCTTTCTCTCGTGCGTCGTTCGCGTCGTGGTCGCCCCTTGTTCTCTCTTGGTGCTGTCGACCGACCACCACCACAACCACCACCACCACCACAACCACCACCACAACCACCACCACCACCACCACCGCCACCACCACATCGTCCTGCTCCTCCTGCCCCCATTGGTGCTCCACGCAACAGCAACGCCAGTCCACCAATCCAGAAGGACCTGTTGCTGCCACGTTTCACCCTCGCGCCCCCTCCCACTCCCTCCCAAACACCTCCCAAACAGCCTCGGCTCCCTCCTCCCACTTCTGTCACCGTAATCCCAAGTCTGGCCGTTGGTGCACAGGTATCGATGCTGCCCATGTCCGCGACACACAACAGCGCTACGCCTTCCGTTGCCAGCACTGCCAAAAAGGCATCAAGGATCGGGTTCCTGCCGGAGATTCGTGGAGCGGCAACACTTCGTGGAGGGCGATGGAGGTGCGCACAACTCCACATGCCCCGTGCATTGCGTGGCGTCGCATGTCCGTCTGCCTGGCCCGTTGGTGGCCAGCCCCACCCCATCACAAATCTATAGCCTCCCCCATCCCCCCGTTCCCCCCCGCTCTCGCCCTGTGGGGGTGCGGTGCGTGCGACCCTCACGTCCCGCTGCATCCCCCATGGGGGCGTACCGTCTCTTGGCGACCTCCACGTCAAGAGGGCTCCTGAGACATAGTTGCAGCCCAATGTCAATGGGCAGCAGACAGCCCCGGGGGCTGGGGTTGTATGCCATGTCAAGGTCAACGAGTCTGCCGGTTGGTACCTTCGGGTGTACGTACGTGTTCACCTTTTGAGGGGGAATGGGGGGGTGGGTGTCCACCCACTGGCACTGGGTTGGGGGTGAAGGGGGCGGGTTCAAAAAGAGGAAGTGGGGGCCTGCTCGGTTACTCCTACCAGTCGAGGGAAAATTGCCTTTTGCTAGGGGAGGGCGGAACAGTGGTCCCGCCACTCACAAGGGCTGCATCTGCCCCTTGGCGGCCCTCCCACGCCGGCGCCGGCAATGCTCCACACAAAGTCTTTCCCAAGACCGCGGAGTTCCGAGGGTGCTCACCATCACATCTGATGTGAGAAATGCAACGAGTGTGTGTGTGTGCTGGGGGGGGGAGGGGCAGTACTGGACACTCCTGACCAAAACGTGCGACGCAGGACCGCACGAGCAGGACGGGCGACCGGGCGGGCTCCAGCCAACCGATGAAACGGGGCAGTGGGGCGTGAGCGAGCGACCAGTCGTACCGGGGATCGTCGTGTAGCGCCCCGAGGGCCGAAGGGGAAGGGGTTGTGGGAGGGCCAGCGGGCGGGTCATGGGAAGCCTGCAAGACAGTGCATTGGGGCTGCGCAGGCCTAGTGCGGCCCCCGGTCGCTGTGCCGTGGGTGGCGGGCCATGGGTTGTGGGCGTGTGTCTGCACCGATTCCCCACGACAACCGGATGTGCCGGCCCGTCTCCCATGTCTCCCGAGAGGACTCCCTTGTGCCGCAGTCGTTGTGCCGCACCGTGTGGTACCACCGCCGGGCTGACAGGGGGACGCACTGCTCAGGCCAGAGCATTGCCTCGGGAAGGAGAACCGCCGCCCCCTTCCCCTTCCACTCAGGTGACGGTACGTTTCGCCCCGTGTGCTTCTGCGCCAAGTGCTTTGTAGCCGCCCACCTTTGCTCCCCAACCTCTTCTCCAACTGTCAGTAACCGCTTTGGCAACTGTCCGTTCAAATCCCTTCGATCCCCCGCCCCCTCAAATGCACGAAACCGCCCCCTGCGTTGGGGGGGAGTGTCCTTCTTGCCCCGTAGATATCAACAAAGATATAAGATGAGGGGGCACATTGGAGCGACGGCTGCATGCGCTGAGGCTGTGTTGTGGGGGCCGTTGTGTTTCGACAGAGTACCACACGAAGTGGGCACTGCATGGCGCCATTCTTTTGCGGTGTGGCCCACGATACCCCCCCCCCCCCTTCTGTGATCCTTCATCCCCCTCCCCCCTTCATGCGTCATCTCCACAGCCCTCCCTCCGTGGCACAGGAACGGGAGCTGGAGTACCGGTACGAGTGCGCCACGTGCAAGCGCTCGGGCCTGCAGGTCTCCCTGTGCGAGGCCTGCCACAGCCGCTACCTCAACGGCCACCACAACGTACACAGCCCGGACCATGTGTTCGAGCCCATCGCCCCGGTCACGCGGTTCCTGACCTACGGGGCCGCCCCGGCCCCGCCGCCGCCCTCCGTCAACCGCCGCGGGCCTTTCGGGTAAACCCACAGTGGGCGCAGGGGCGGGGGGGGGGGGGAGGGGGGGCTGTGTGGTCCTCTTTGGACGTGCCACGACGCGCCCTTTGGGATGTCCCCTGTTCGCTGAGCGGGTGGCGAGGGGCCGGTCTTTGTGGGGGATGATGAAGCACCCAAGGCCTTGGGCATGGGGTGTGCGGATGATGATGTGCGGCGTCTGGCAAAGCCCGGACATGGTGAGGTGAGGTGAAGTTGTCCGGGCGATCTCCGGACGCCAGCGTGACGTTACCCTTTGTCCCTCGCAGCGTCCTTTCCGGCTCACGGGGTCACCGACACCCTAGCGCCTGCGACAGCCGTGTGTTCCTGCTCACGGGTTTCGAACCGGGTGCCTGTGGTTCAGGCGTCAGGTGCATGACGGCTGAGCAACGCGACTTCTTTTTTAGCCCGAACATGGGGTGTGTGTGTGTGTGTGTGTGTAGGAGGGGGGGGGGGGGGCACACGCTGGTCAGTGCCGTGATGTCCTTCTGCTGCAGTTGTAGGCCCAACATGCGGTGCGCCGATGTATAGCGCCGGGCGTTCCTGACCATTCATATTCGCGAGGCCCGCTCCCTCTGGAGATGGGCGGTCCATGAACGAAACCCAATACCACCACAGCACCGTGTCATGTCTTTCGTATGACTGCTCGATGATTGATCGACGTCAGTTGTACGGTAGTGGGGCTGGAACCGCACGCCTCGTTCTGGACGGGGGGTTGGGCGTGGCAACGTCCATGTGAGTGTGAGTGTGTGTGTGTGTGGGGGGGGGGTTGCACAGTGCGTGTGTAGGGGGGGTTGCGTGGTGGGTTGAGGTGTCCGGTGCAGGGGATGAGCAGCACCGCGCGCCGCCGAGGGTTGGAGACGGGTTTGGAACGAGCTCCAAGACCGTAATTGTGTGGTAGACGACACTGTAGTCCTACGCCACCCAGGCCATATAAGTCGATCCTGGCTCTCGAGAAGATGCTACTCGAAAGGCTTTGGGAGAGGAATCTCCTTGGGATTTCTGCGCACTGCACCAGTGCCCTTCGTGAAGCTGGGGGTCGTCCTTTTTCGGGCAGGGTAGGGGGGTCTCAGTGGTGCGTGGATGGGTCCCTCATCCGTGCCGCACCCCTCCCCTCCCATCGACGGCGCTGGTGACGTCCTTCAAAGGTCAATTCCAGCCTCTGTTTCCAACCACTGACCCCTGTGCCACTGGGCCCCCACAGCACAAAACTCCATCCCAGACTGCCTTCGAAGTCACAACCCATAACCCCGCTGCCAATCCTCTTCCCTCTGAAGTCGGTGGTTGCTGAAGAAGTCTGCAGAGAATGTGATATGCAGCTCTGGCCTCCCATCCCTGTGCCTTGACCCGCCTCCATTGGAGGTGATCTTGTGTCATTGATGTGTCGCTTGCATTGCTCAAATGCTCTGTACAGTGGCTTTCCGTCAGGTCCGCAACAACAGGCTGGCTTTGTATGTGTGCAGGTGTGTGCACATGAAGCAATGGCGGGCATGGCTTTAGCCCCAGCGTACCTGGTTTGCATCGGGTTTGATTGTTCCCGCCCTGAAAACTTGGGTGCTGGTGGGCTCTCTCCACAGCAGCTCATGCCAATAATTGCATGTCACACACCTTACCAGTGGCACCACACCAGCGTACCAGTGGCATTGCTGTGTGATTGTGTGACAGTAGCATGCGAAATCGGGTTACAAGATCGCGAGCTGCGTTGCCTGCCGCAGTAATTTCTGCTGAACACTGTGACGACCTATTGGTTCTGGAGTACAGATCAAAGAGATAACTGGGGCAATGAGCAATGCCCCGCTTTTTCGTGTTTGTTGTGTGTTGGTTAGATGAGGGAACCTGGCATTGGCCCAGAAGGAAGGTTTGGATTTCTTGTTTGCTGCTGACAACATGAAATTTGCATGTGCTGAACAGGTCATTTTCCAACAATTTTTCTACCGTCCCAACCTGAAATTTATTAAAGATATTATTAAAAATAAATTAAAGATCTGGGTGATTTTGGGCCAAAACAGCCGTATACAAGAAAATGTGAAAATTAATTAATGAGCCAGGCAACGCTGCATCTTTGGTGGATACAAAAAGTTATTAATGACGAAATTTAATTAAGTAATTTTTTCTGGACATGATGTTCAAGCCTTCAACCCTCTGGCACCCCTAGTTAGCAGCCACCAGACAGTAGTTGAGTTGGCAAAGCAGTGGTATGTCAATTGAATGGTCCTGGTACATACTATTTTTTATCTGTTGTCAGGACCCATCCAGAGCCTACCAGGAAATATCAGGAACCATCCAGAGCCTACCAGGAAATATCAGGAACCATCCAGAGCCCACCAGGAAATATCAGGAACCATCCAGAGCCTACCAGTAAATATCAGGAACCATCCAGAGCCTACCAGGAAATATCAGGAACCATCCAGAGCCTACCAGTAAATATCAGGAACCATCCAGAGCCTACCAGGAAATATCAGGAACCATCCAGAGCCCACCAGGAAATATCAGGAACCATCCAGAGCCTACCAGGAAATATCAGGAACCATCCAGAGCCCACCAGGAAATATCAGGAACCATCCAGAGCCTACCAGTAAATATCAGGAACCATCCAGAGCCTACCAGGAAATATCAGGAACCATCCAGAGCCTACCAGTAAATATCAGGACCCATCCAGAGCCTACCAGGAAATATCAGGAACCATCCAGAGCCTACCAGGAAATATCAGGAACCATCCAGAGCCCACCAGGAAATATCAGGAACCATCCAGAGCCTACCAGTAAATATCGGGAACCATCCAGAGCCTACCAGGAAATATCAGGAACCATCCAGAGCCTACCAGTAAATATCAGGAACCATCCAGAGCCTACCAGGAAATATCAGGAACCATCCAGAGCCCACCAGGAAATATCAGGAACCATCCAGAGCCTACCAGGAAATATCAGGAACCATCCAGAGCCCACCAGGAAATATCAGGAACCATCCAGAGCCTACCAGTAAATACCAGGAACCATCCGGAGCCTACCAGTAAATATCAGGAACCATCCAGAGCCTACCAGGAAATATCAGGAACCATCCAGAGCCTACCAGTAAATATCAGGAACCATCCAGAGCCTACCAGTAAATATCAGGAACCATCCAGAGCCTACCAGGAAATATCAGGAACCATCCAGAGCCCACCAGGAAATATCAGGAACCATCCAGAGCCTACCAGGAAATATCAGGAACCATCCAGAGCCTACCAGTAAATATCAGGAACCATCCAGAGCCTACCAGGAAATATCAGGAACCATCCAGAGCCCACCAGGAAATATCAGGAACCATCCAGAGCCCACCAGTAAATATCAGGAACCATCCAGAGCCCACCAGGAAATATCAGGAACCATCCAGAGCCTACCAGGAAATATCAGGAACCATCCAGAGCCTACCAGTAAATATCAGGAACCATCCAGAGCCTACCAGGAAATATCAGGAACCATCCAGAGCCTACCAGTAAATATCAGGAACCATCCAGAGCCTACCAGGAAACATCAGGAACCATCCAGAGCCCACCAGGAAATATCAGGAACCATCCAGAGCCTACCAGTAAATATCAGGAACCATCCAGAGCCCACCAGGAAATATCAGGAACCATCCAGAGCCTACCAGTAAATATCAGGAACCATCCAGAGCCTACCAGTAAATATCAGGAACCATCCAGAGCCTACCAGGAAATATCAGGAACCATCCAGAGCCTACCAGTAAATATCAGGAACCATCCAGAGCCTACCAGGAAATATTAGGAACCATCCAGAGCCTACCAGGAAATATCAGGAACCATCTAGAGCCCACCAGGAAATATCAGGAACCATCCAGAGCCTACCAGGAAATATCAGGAACCATCCAGAGCCTACCAGTAAATATCAGGAACCATCCAGAGCCTACCAGGAAATATCAGGAACCATCCACAGCCTACCAGGAAATATCAGGAACCATCCAGAGCCTACCAGTAAATATCAGGAACCATCCAGAGCCTACCAGGAAATATCAGGAACCATCCAGAGCCCACCAGGAAATATCAGGAACCATCCAGAGCCTACCAGGAAATATCAGGAACCATCCAGAGCCCACCAGGAAATATCAGGAACCATCCAGAGCCTACCAGGAAATATCAGGAACCATCCAGAGCCTACCAGTAAATATCAGGAACCATCCAGAGCCTACCAGGAAATATCAGGAACCATCCAGAGCCTACCAGTAAATATCAGGAACCATCCAGAGCCTACCAGGAAATATCAGGAACCATCCAGAGCCCACCAGGAAATATCAGGAACCATCCAGAGCCTACCAGTAAATATCAGGAACCATCCAGAGCCTACCAGTAAATATCAGGAACCATCCAGAGCCTACCAGGAAATATCAGGAACCATCCAGAGCCTACCAGTAAATATCAGGAACCATCCAGAGCCTACCAGTAAATATCAGGAACCATCCAGAGCCTACCAGTAAATACCAGGAACCATCCAGAGCCTACCAGGAAATATCAGGAACCATCCAGAGCCCACCAGGAAATATCAGGAACCATCCAGAGACCACCAGGAAATATCAGGAACCATCCAGAGCCTACCAGTAAATATCAGGAACCATCCAGAGCCCACCAGGAAATATCAGGAACCATCCAGAGCCCACCAGTAAATATCAGGAACCATCCAGAGCCTACCAGTAAATATCAGGAACCATCCAGAGCCTACCAGTAAATATCAGGAACCATCCAGAGCCTACCAGGAAATATCAGGAACCATCCAGAGCCTACCAGGAAATATCAGGAACCATCCAGAGCCCACCAGGAAATATCAGGAACCATCCAGAGCCTACCAGTAAATATCAGGAACCATCCAGAGCCTACCAGTAAATATCAGGAACCATCCAGAGCCTACCAGGAAATATCAGGAACCATCTAGAGCCTACCAGTAAATATCAGGAACCATCCAGAGCCTACCAGTAAATATCAGGAACCATCCAGAGCCTACCAGGAAATAGCAGGACCCATCCAGAGCCTACCGGTAAATGACATTAAGCTTCAGGATTTCTGGAGGTGGGTTTCTTGAAAGCAGAGGTACAAGAATTTTTTAATGCCAAATTTAATTAACTCTGTCATCCAACCAACAAAAAACAACATACAAAAATAAAAAAAAGTAGGAAAATAAATTAATGTTGGCCGTTTCAAAAACAAAAAATAAAATTTTTTGAGTTAGGACGGTATGTGCTGGGGATTGGATACATTCCAGACACCGCGCCTTGCCTCCCCCCTCGTCCCCTCCGCTCAAGCAAAACCCTGCCCCCCCCCCCCCTCCCCCCTGCATCTCATTCATTCCTCTGTTGTCCCTTTTCCACAGCATTGTTTGAGTGGCAGAAGAGTGTCACTCGGTGTGCCGCGTGTGGCAATCCCTGCACTCTGGCGCCGTATTGGGTGCCCACCATCTGCGTTACACCCGTCAGGTGGTAAAACGGAGCAACAAAATGTTTCATTCACAAATTTGTTGCTCAGCCTTTTTTACCGAGTTTTGTTATTTTTGATTTAGTTATACACCTGTTTTTTTTTTTTACTACGGTTTTTGTGTGTGTTCCAGAGTTGTTTTCCGGAGTACAATTTTTTTTCCCACTTGGTTGTGTTCTAGAGAAAACAATGTTTGTGCTGTATCAGGATCCGTAGAGCAGGGAGGAATCAGAGTGGCTACACCCTCGCCTTCTTGGGGCCCCCAATCAGGATAAGGATCAAACATGCTACATGACTCCCACCAGCCTCGTCACTGAAATAGCAGAGTAAATTTTCTGGATCCCAACCAAGAAAAAAACATTCAACTATTCTCCTCACTGACAAAATAGATGCTTTTACCGCTTTCTTACGCTGTGGGGCTAATGGCTTGTGGCGCGATTCGAACAAAGAGTATTCAAACCGTTGCTCTTCTCCCTTCAATGCCATGCCGGCGAGTGTCACTGTTCTTTGCCACAGAAGTCCTTTCAGGCTTAAGAATATGGCCAGGTTTTGTTGTGCGAACAGATCCGGGACAGGATACCACATGATAGATTGTAAATCTTGCATGAAATGGCACTAGCCGCATTGCATTGGGGTGCAGCTTGAGCACACCGCGCGTGCAATGCAACTATTTGGCCGTCTGGCCGTCTGGCCGAACCAATGCCTTACAGTCTATGCACCTGGTCGGACAAAGGAGTACCGTGGTTGCACCAGCACATGTATGGGATACGCATGCACCCACTGATGGGATGGGATGGGGAGCCTGGTGGGGGGGCGCCAACAGAACAGAGGAATTGCATATTCTTGCGTATTCTTCCTCAGGGCCCCACAGACACTACTCGACTCCCAATTGGCAATTTGCCCCCCCCCTCCCTCTCCCCTTCACATCCCCCAGACACTGCCACAGACCCGTCGTCTCGTCATACGGTGCCTCATCCGACTGTCTTCAGCCGCTCTTTGTGTGTGCGCATTCGGGGGACGCCGGCGCTCGGGACGTGCGCCCCTTCCATCGGATGGTGCACGCCGGCCTCCCGTCCAGATGGGCCGCCGCTCCGCCCCTGCCTGCGCCTGCGTGATCATCTCGTTTGTCTGCCTGCACTTCGTGTGGGCCCTGCTCCCGGGCACTGCCCATGAAGCGCCTCCTCCCAACACGGCCCGGCCGCCACGTCCCGCGAAGACGGCAGCGCCCTCTGCCAGACCCGCCGCGGCCGCGGCTGCCGCGCGCGCACCCACGACCGCGGCCCCGCCGCCCTCACGCGCTGTCACTCTCTCTGACGATGCCTCGCCTCGCACCCCCGCCCCCGGCGTCCCGCGCATGCCCCCCAACGCCAGCCTCGCGGGGGCCATCGCCGCGCTGGTGGAGGCTGGGCTGCCTCACGCGCCCCCTCCGTGCCCGGCGTGGGGGCGGCGCGACCGGCCGGCGTGCGGCTTCAACGCCTCGGTGGTCGCCGTGCGCCCCGGCGAGCCCTTCGCGCTCCTGCTCCGCGATGCCGCGACCCCGCGGGGCGGCGCGGTGCTGCGCGTCGAGCTGCACGAGCCGGAGGTCTCGCTGGTGATGAACGTCACGGATCTGGGCACCGGGGCGTACCTGTGCCAGTGCGGCGGCGTCCACCTGCCGCGCCCGGGGGACTACACGGTGCGGGCGTGGCGGCTGCAGCCCTGCAGCCCCACGCTCCTGCACTTCTGGTGCGAGTTCAACTACAGCGCTCCCCCCGACGCCCGCTGCCCAACCCACGGCCAGGCCCCGCAGGAGCAGTGGGCGCTCCCCGCGGTGCCGTGCCAGTACACGCTCCGCGTCGGGGCCGGAGACGGGGCGGCGCCGCGCGCGCGGCTCCCGCCGTGCGCGGCCCCGGAGCGGCTGCCGGGGTACTGGCGCCGGCGCCCGCAGTTCCTCCCGCCGCGGGCGCGCCTGGCCGCGGCCCCGGCGCCGCGGGAGCGCAACTCGGTGGGGCTCGCGACGCTGGTGCGGCGCGCGGACTTCTACCCGCACGCGTGCGCACTCCGGCCGGTGGACTACCGCGGGTGCCTGGCGCGGCAGTTCGTGGTGGTCCTGGGGGACTCGACCCTCCGGAACATGTACTACGCGCTGGCCCGGCGGGTCCTGAACGCCACCGACACCGGGAGCAAGCCCGAGACCCCGGCCCTCCACGAGCTCTCCCCGCGCTGGGGCGCGGCGCACCGGTGGCGCAGGCGGCAGAACCGGTTCACCCGGCGGCTCAAGAACCCGGTCTACTTCGCATGGGCGGCGAACGCCGACGAGCGCGCCCCTCCGCTCCGGGAGTTCTTCCGGAGCTTCGAGCAGTGGCGGGTGCACTTCAAGCACCCGATGCCCATCACGCTGCTGTGGAGCATGGGGGCCCATGCCCCGGGGATGAACATCAGCGTCACTTATGCGGAGGTGCTGCTCTGCTCTTGCCACAGCCGTCGCTGTGGCCCTGCCCCCTGCCCCTGCCTCTGCCCCTGCCCCTGGGCCCTGGGGCTGCTCCGAACGAGTCCATAACGGCCGGCGGTACATGCGGTTGGATGGGGGTGGGGGTGGGGGTGGGGGCGAGGTGACCAAATGGGGGGATGCCAAGGGCCTGCGGTTCAGCGTCCACTGCCATACGACCCGAGCCTCTGTGCACGTGGGCACGACGGTTCACTGGCCGGTGCCTTCCAAAGCCCTTCTCGAACTCTGATGCATTTGGGCTGCCGGCGCTCATTGCCCCCTCAGCATCTCCCGCAGCATCGCCCGCCACTTCCTCCCAGTCCGCCCCCTCTGCCCTCCCTGTGCCTTCCAAATCCCGCGCCTCTCTGCCTCATCGCCACTGTGCATAGACGAAATGTCCTGCAGGGTCTGGGGGGGGGGGGGGGGCAGGGGGGGACGAAATGTCCTGCGGGGCCGCGGAAACGAGGAACACAGGCCGCAGCGGCCGTCAGAACACAGCGAACCGACGCAGCACGCGAAGGGAAGAACGGGTGATTGTCTAGGGCCCCTAAAGAAACCGGAACCCGACGGAATGTCACACAAGGGGGGGGCACAAAGGCTGAGTGAGTGCCGGTTGGTTATTTCCGTGTATGTACTTGTTCAACTTTTGAGGAGGGAATCCTCCACACTTGGATAGGTGGGTTGGTTATCCACTCGTTGGGTTGGAGGTGAAGAGGCGGGTTCAGAAATCGCGAGATGTGGGGTGCCCACTCGTGATGCCACCGTGACAATGTCTCCATTTTGGAACTGCCCCACACCCGCAGGCAGCATGACTTTGGAGGCTGGCGCCTGGCATTTCACCTCCGTGCAGGCGCACATCTCAGAATCGTAGTCCTGATTTGTTGTGCTTACTCCCAGACCCTTGAAACTCTTCCCATGTAGAGTTGCATGAGGCCAGCCAGTTTAGTAGCGTAATACTTTAGACCGGCAGCGGACACGTGCGCACACGTAACACCCTTGCGTCCATGGCAGTGAAAGGCGCCGACGCCAATGCCACCGATCCTTCTATTTGATCACTTTCTCTCACCTCCTGTCGCACGGCAGCGGTACAGGGATTGTGCTTGCATCTGCTTCCCACAGCGAGTGTGGGTGAAAGCCACCCACCTGCGGAGGGAATAGCCCCAGAGCCGCCACGTGCAGGGGGCCTTGCATGCTTGCCCCATATCATCTCATCAAGGCTCGCTGTAGTTTCAGAGGGACTACTATTCCTGCCATCAGTTAAATCGGTCAGAATGTAAAACGCCATGCTTTAAAACGCTGGCGGGTTTCGGGGAGTTCTGGATTAGGGCATAATTTAAAACGGTCAGCTGCACTTCTCCTGACCAAAGGTGGTTTTGTCATGGAAGCATTTGCTGTTTGGAGCCAATCACACAATCCAATGTGATGAGAAGCTGTATTCATCAACATAGCACTAGGGTCATGATTTTGATTCTGTGGCTTTTTCTTGAACCGTTGGCTAGGTACAGACCCCAACAAGGGCCGAATATTGCGTCTACACCCATGGCCACAATTTAAAACGCCATAATTTAAAACGCCGGGGACACCGGTTTTAAAAATTGACCGTTATTAAATACGACTGGAATAGTACCTCATGCCTCTGCTGCTTGTAGGTGTCCCACTACGCCAGGGAGCTGTCGGCGTGGGTCGCGGCCACGGGGAACAAGGTCTGGCATCTGAGCATGAAGGCCGTGCAGGGCTGGGGCAGGAGCGCGGTCCCGGGCTGGAACAACGCGCGCATCGCCGCCAAGAACGCCGTCGCAGCGCACGTGCTCCGGGCGCATGGCATCGACACCATCGACCTCTTCCATCCGACGCTTGCGTACTGGCCCGACTGGGAGTTCTCGCCGGACGCTATTCATTACAAAGACTGGGTGGATTCCATCCTCCTTGACCTCGTGGCGCAGTTTGTTTGCAGGGACCACCGCAACCTGTCGGCCTTTGAATCGGACGTCCAGTCCAGCTACCCCTTTGACAAGTTGTATCCGGAGGCTATGCGGCAGCAGGAGGTGTGGTACGCCATGATGGCCGCCAGGCAAGACGGCACGACACAGAAGCCCTGATGTGTCTCCTCGGGAATTGTGCGATGTAATTGCTGCGAGGTGCCCCGGAGAAGTATCAGAGAAAGGGCCAGCCGTGTCGATAGGGGATGCTCCATGGGGATTAGTGTTGGTGGTGGTTGTGGTAGTGTGAGTGGTAATGCCCGTGGCTGTGGGAGTGGTGTGTTTATGGTAGTGGTAGTGTTAGTGGTAATGTTAGTGGTAGTGGTAGTGGTAGTGGTAGTGTTAGTGGTAATGTTAGTGGTAGTGGTAGTGGTAGTGGTAGTGGTAGGGGTCGTGGTAGTGGATTGGATTGGATTGGATTAGATTGGATTGGATTGGATTGGATTGGATTGGATTGGATTGGATTGGATTGGATTGGATTGGATTGGATTGGATTGGATTGGATTGGATTGGATTGGATTGGATTGGATTGGATTGGATTGGATTGGATTGGATTGGATTGGATGATAGCTTATTTTCGGCTCACGGCCTGCCCCAGATCCGTCAGCGGTAGTGGTAGTGGTGGTAGCCATCACCAGGGCGTGTTCCGGATCGCAATCAGTTACCCCCGACCTCTCGTACCGGTGGCCTACACTGGGCATCTGCAGGCCTTTGCAACGGTTTCCCTGTAACCCCACCGCCCAATGCGCCTGTGCTTGCAGGTTGAGGTGCCCCAGGGTGTGCAGGACAGGGCTCAGGTTGTCCTGCGGTGAGCCCGGCACTTGTACTCAGGGTAATGCCCCAGCGCTTGTCAGGCACATTGCCGCAGGCAAGACCCATCGCCTCCCGCTCTCTTTCGACCCCTGGAAAGGCCCCCAAGTGACTGCCCGAGAACACGGTTCCTTTCCATGGAATTTCGCCGGTTTGGTCAACACGGACCGCTCTCCACTGAAGGCGAATGCCGTTCCACAGACCGCAGGGGCAGTGCAGGCGGGTGTAGGTCGGTGGACCACAAATGGGGGGGGGGGGGCGTCTGAGGGCGGGCGGTGGCTTGACAACCCTTATTCTAGAGCACTCACGATTTCTGCAAACACGCTCGTGCAGCAAGTGTGCTCCACTGGTGACGCTGCTATGGCATGCATTGTTGCGTTTGCCTCTTGGTGATGAGTTCCAGCACATCAACGACATGTGGGGTGGTGTTGCTGGCAAGGCCCCAGATTGATGGCCGTGTCTTGCAGGTGCTTTGGGCAAGGTGTCCCATTGTAGGCCATTTGTTTTCCGCCGTGGGGGCATTCTATGGGGGATCGCTCTGGAGACATTTGCTGTGCACGTGGGGCGTGCACTGGGCAAACATTACCTCACTTACCCCCCCTCCCCCTTGTATAAGCTACGCCCTTGTCCAAGCTACAGTAGGCGTAGGGACTGTATTAATTTGGTACCTAATTCGATTCGGTACAAATGTAGTGCGGCTACATGGGTTTAGTGACAAATTTGCCAGTTACGTAGGGTCATGGACACATTTGTTGTGAGTGTTTGCCCACTTTGAACCCACATAGCTCTTATTTTGGGGATAATTGTGCATTATATTCCCCTTTCTTGCACCAGCTCACCGGGCAATCTTCCCTTTTTGAACGCGGGCATCTACGGCCTTGTCCAAGCTACAGTTGGCGTAGGGACCGTATTAATTTGGGACTTTTGCGTAGCTGACACAAGGGGGGGAGGGTACTCAGCAAGCCCCCCTGAAAATGCATTTCCCCGCTCCCCAGCTGGCGGTCAACCACCGGACTGTCATGTGCAGATGGGGCGGCCTGACCGTGTTACCCCTTGCTCACCCTGTTGTGCCGTTCCCTCGCTCGTGCAAGCACGGCCTAGTCTACCAGCGGCGGACCTGTATGGTCGACTCTGACACAGATGTGAGCCCCGCGGAGTAGGAGAAAGAGGGTGTGGTCGTGCATGTTCCATTGGAGTGGGACAGCGAGGCTGAGTGGGGCTTGTTCCCAAGTGCATGGGGAATCTGCTGCAGCCATGATCCATGCTGTCCATCGCATGCGCCGCGCTGTGTGTGATGGAGAGGACAGCCCGAATTAGTGTGCGTGATTGAGGGGACGGCCCGAATTAGCCAAAGTGTTCGAGATCGATCATATCTGGGGAGTCGGGTTTTCAACGCGGGGGAGGGGTCAATAGAGCCCTCCAGAACTGGGGCCGGTCAAGGAAAAGGGCTCAATTGACAGGACCATTAAGCAGTTACTATGGGCTCTGGCGCCGGAGGCTCCTGCAATTGTTTTGAGCATTGAAAAGGGTCAAATTCTTTGTTTTCACCAAATACATGGCAAATGATGAATTTTCTGAACCCCCTCGACGCGCTGATTCCAAAAATCCCATTTTCATTTTTTGCCGACTTTTGGGTCCGGATCACCTCCGGGGCCCAGGTGTCAGTCTTGGTAGGATTTTGGGGGGCCCGTCAATTGAGCCCTTTTTGGGGGGGCGGGTCTAGCCAGAGGGCTGTATCAACCCCCGCTCCCCCCAGTTCAAAGCCCGCCCACGCCTGTGACTGACATCTTGAGGCCAACAGGCCCGAACTGAAAGGGCAGCAGTGGTGCTGTATTGTCGATGACCTTTTGCCGGGGCCCAGGCTGCTGCGTTTCTCTGCACATCTATCGAGGACAACTGGCTTGAAAGCCTCCCTTGAATGCGGCTAAACAACGACAGAAGGTAGGGTGACCCGAAGGATATAGGGTAGGGGCGGTGTCACGTCACCTCACTTTGAACGCTTGTGCTGCCCGGTACGATTGTGGGCAACATGATTGTTGCAGGCGTCTTTGTCACCATCAACAGGCCCCGGACAGGCACCCCCTCTTTTCTGTGCCAGTGCGACATCCTCATTTGGCTTGATGCACTGCTTTCATTTGAGCTCCCACATCAAGCACCAACATGCAACAAACCCCAAGAACACTCGATGTCAAACAGCGCTTTTCCTGACACCACCTTTTCTTGCAGAATTGCTGTGTCATGGCTGTGGGACACGTTGTGGTGGCTGTAGAACAAATGTAGGACGAATTTGGATGCATGTGATAGAACAATGGAGGCACGCATGACGAAAAATGTGGCACGTAGGGATATTTGGGAGAACACTCCCTGCGAAGATCTGCGGAAGGCTGTGGTGTGTGCCCTCTTCACGAGTGGTTTGAAGCTTGCTGAACTTGAAGATATTCCTCAGTTTCCAGTCAACCGAAGGAAAACCGATTTCTCATCGCATCAAGTGTCAATGTCCAGGGGGGCAATGCACCATACTTCTTTTTTTGGGCTGCAGAAGTGTGCACGGTCTTGTCCAATGACAAACCACTGGTCAAGCCATGAAACATGGACGGGGTGGTGTCAGAATACTCACACGCAATCATACCACAGCAGACAGGCCACACTCGACATCGGATCTGGTCTGTATTTCGCACATGGGTCGCAAGTGTTTGTGCTGTGGGGCTGGTGGGGCTGCCCGTGCCTTGCGAGGAAGGTGGCCCAGCCACGAGTGTTTCAACACGAGTCCTGGCAACAAGCAGGCACCAAGGAAGTGTCAGGGGAACAACAGTGTAGGGAGGCTCCACTGTAAACAAATCATGCGCATGATACTACAACACAGAAGGCGCGCGGCACAACAGGCAGAAGAGGTGCAGTAACCGAGTCAAAAAACCACCAACTCATCCTTGTTGCAGGCATTGGCAAATACACAAAGAAAGGGGACAACCCTTTTGCATCTAGGGGAAACAAAACGAAAGACAGGCATTGTTGACAGAAAGGCACACAAAAAGTAAATCATGTTCATTCAAGCTATTGATGTTGCAGATGTCCTTGTGTCCCTGTACATTTCATGCTTTGTCCGCTCAACTTGTTGACGGTGGCAAAAGGAAGGAGTGCTGTAAATCCATTTTGGATCTGGCGAATCAAAATTTGGTAGATGCCCGAAGACGGATGAATGTTCTCCACGTCTTCTAGGTCTGGGTTGCTTTGACCTAAGGTAAAGCTCCGCATTCTTTATCACACTTTTTGCCACCACCCGTGCCCTTACTAGCTCCCAAGCCAAAACCCAAGGCACGCCACAGCTTTAAACTCAAGCAGCTGTCAAGTGCCATTTTCTTGGACGGAGAAGAACAATACATTGAATAGGTGGTCGAAGTGGAGTAACAGTCTGATTTTCTGTCTTTTTTGAGAAAGGGGAAATACCGTGTGCGATGTTATTCCACCTGATTTTGATGAAATCCTGCACGCATGGTTTAATTTTTTCTGCAACACTTTTATGGGGCAGTGATTTACATGGCAAGGGATCTCGTGGAAACCAGTCTTCTGCCCCACAATGTCAAGTTGCCCAAGGCTCACTCATCTTCTGACCCCAAGCCCGAGCCCAAGGCTGGCAGTATCCATGTCCAAGTGTTTCGAATCACAAATGATCGGCACAGGGGTTGGAAAGGGCTGCAATTCTGCAACTCTCTCTCAGTGCAATGCTCTGAAGTAGTGGGGGGGCATTAGCGCGCCGGGCCTCTTTTTTGACTTGTGCCCCACCGGTGACCTTTTCGGGGGTGAGCTAAAAATGTTGGACTGCACACCTTCCCTACAAAGCATGTTGCATAATAAGGCAATAGCTGTGAATTCAACATCTCCAAATTAAAGAAGTCACCTGGGGTACGAGAAGGTCCACACCCATCCCAAATGAAAACTTCAGCCAATGTCCCGGGGGCCAAGGGGCAAATCCATATAATAATGCCAACATATCAACGGCAACAGTCACCTTAAGATAAGATTACTTAGGATTCCACAGGTCGGCACTCCATATCCCGCCAATGGATCTGATGGGCATGGAGTCTGTGAAAATGTGAAATAAGCATCAAAATACCCGTTTTCAAACAACAATAACGCCCATAGTATCACACAGTATGGGGTTCTAGGACGGCTAGACATCCAAATAGTTGCGCTACGCGCGCACTGTGCTATGGTCTACTTGGGGGGCTTCTCCATGCGGGGGTAAATCTGGGGCTGAAGTCGGGATAGTCAATAGAAAAGTAGCGCGCCGGGCGCGCGCAGGGCAAACATTCCCCCAGTGGCTTTGGAATCAGGAATGCGCACCATGGCTCAATTGCAATTTTAGACGTTTTTTGTATACCGCACACCAGCTGCACCTTGTCTAAGCCACAGAGGTTGTGGATACCCTACTGATTTAGGACCAGGCTTGGACAAGGTGGTGGGGGTTTTGTGGGGATATGGGGAAGATTTCGTTCATGATTGCGGGGGGCAGCGTTATGGGTGGATCAGGAGCAAAAGCAGATAAGCTAGCCATTGAAGAAGTTGTGTCTGGACATGGTTCATGTCTGCTTTGTAGATGATGCTGGTGGATTCAGACCCTGAAATGTGGTAGCGTCATGGACATCTTGTCACCTCTGAGCCCAGAAGCCTGTCCCCGACCATGTGAGCTGCTGGCCACTACTACATCTGCATCCAGCGCAGCAAGCACCAGCATACCGGGATTCAACGGAATGCAGGCAATGCAACACTGTGAAAATCTTCAGGAGCTAATGCAGCCAATCAATGGGGTGCCGCAACCATTGGCGGATTACTGGCAGCCACAGCTTCATCACCTACACCATCACCACCATCACCACCTTCTGCACCTTCACCTGCAACAGCAACAGCAACAGCAACAGAAGCAGCAGCAGCAGCAGCAGCAGCAGCAGCAGCAACAGCAGCAGCAACAGCAACAGCAGCAACAGCAGCAACAGCAGCAGCAGCAGCAGCAGCCAGAGCAGCAGCAGCAGGATCACTGTGAGATACTGGCGCCTGCTGCTATTGTACCCCCAGTGGCAAGCTCGAATCCACTTCCAGCACAACTGCCTCCCCCACTCTCACCCCCTAAAGATCTACACAGCAGCAGCATATGGCCACTCCTGTCAGACGCTGAACTCTCCGCGACCGGTGTACTTTCTCCTGCCTCAGACCTCCCCCCTCCCCCTGACCTGGCGAACGTTCACCAACTCCTCGCCATGTCCTCCCTGCCGGCCGATGTAGCGACCTCCACCCCGACCGCCACAGCGCCGGCCCGCTCCGCAATGCCACTGATGCCCCCCCCACCCTCCTTCATGCTGCCTCCTCCCATGCCGAACATGTTCCCCCCGTTGGGATTCGCCGGCCCTGCCCTTGCTGCTGCAGCCTGGGACATGAGCCCTGCTGCGCTTGCGGGACGAATGCCAGGCTTTCAAAAGATGGAGTGGGCGCCGGGCATGGGAGGTATGCTGGCATTCCTGTGCACAGGTCTCAGGTTTAGAGCGGACTGACCACAAACACGTGGTCGTATGTTGTTGTTTGGACAGTCATGTGGCTGGTTTTTGTTGGGAGTGCCGCTGGGGTAAACCATTTCCGTGGTGGGCAGGTGACGTGTGGTGGGTGGTTGACCGCCGACACTTGAAAGTCAGCAACAGAAGTCGGGGGAGTCAAGTGTACGGAATCAATAGTGATTGGTGGTGAAGCGTTGGGTGATGGGTTGTCATGTAATGCTGATTTGGAAGAACCCCATTGCCCCTGTGTCACCCTTTCATCCACGTGTTGTATCTGCAGGTGGCTTGGCGCCATCCCTTGCGCCCCTAGTGGGTCCGTCCCCGCCAGCAGTGCTTACTCCAAATGCATTTGTCACCCCAAAGGCTACGCCTGCGATGGGGCAGGTGTGTTTTGTGCTTGTTTTGTGCATGATCTTCTTTCTGAAGCACATGGCAGCCTTCATCTGTATGCAACATCCAGTGGCAGTTGCAATGCAACAGGAAACCCTGAAGCCGCAGCCAACAACCAGCACTAGCATGAGTGAGTGAGTGAGTGGGTGGGTGGGTGAATGAGTGAGTGAGTGAGTGAGTGAATTGATTGAGTGAGTGAGTGAGTGGGTGGGTGGGTGAATGAGTGAGTGAGTGAGTGAATTGAGTGAGTGAGTGAGTGAGTCAGTGAGAGAGAGTGTGTGTGTGTGTGAGTGAGAGAGTGTGTTCGAGGGAGAGAGAGAGAGAGTGTGTGTGTGTGTGTGAGTGAGTGAGAGAAAGTGTGTGTCTTTCTGAGTTTTTTTTTTGAAGGGCGCCTGGTCGTCTCATGGTCACATACTTTTGACTGCCTGATGGCCTGACGACATTTGAGCACTCATCGCCCTTCTGCCTGTTTGCCGCATATTAAGTGTGTGTATGTATGTATGGTCTGCACATCACCCTCTCTTGCAATCTCGCCGACAATGGCCACCTCGTGCCAGCTCTTTGCAGCGCATTGTCAGAGGTGATGCCTGCCGGTACTCTGCCCTGTGGTGACAATGGCTGTAAACGAAGTTTCACAAACTGCCATGGACATTTGTCTTCCTGTGCATCCCCCATCCCCCGTTCCCAGCCAGCCAGCATGGCTGTGTACTTGTCTTTTAAGCGAGGGGCACCCCTGGCTACACCCGTTAGTGCGCACTCCACGTACCAGGGGTGTACCAGACGTGTGCTGCGCCAGATCGCTGGCTGCCAAGCTGTCGATGGCTGAACCGTATGGTGGGATTGCCTCCAAAGGTGCCGTTTACTAGGGAGCGCACTGCTGGACCGCCAACCAGTGTGCGAGGGGCGGCCACTGCGGCCGGTGCGGGCACTCAGAAACACACACACACAGCCACAGCCACAGCCACAGCCACAGCCACAGCCACAGCCACAGCCACACAGCCACACACACAGAGCCACACACACACAATGCTCTCATGACCACGTGGAAACGCATAATCGATGAAGTGAAGCCGGTGGTGGTCACCACGAAAAAGATGCCGCCCGCACCGAAGGAGGATGAGCTCCCCTCGTGTTACTGGGCCAGCTATGGAGCCGGGCTAGACCAGATATGGGTATGGAGGTGCGTGCAGCCCTGCTGCTGCTAGGAGCAGGGCTGGGTGGTGGATGGCGAGCATGCCCCGCCGCCGAACCCGGACAATGGGGGGGACGTGCAGCCACCGAGAAGACCGGATGGCTGCCGACCAGGGCTGCCCACGCCGGCCGAGAAAGTCTGGGGGCGTCTAGGCCAGCAGGCGATGCCCACCCCAGCTAGCACGGAGCACTCCAGAGCGTCGCTGCGGAGCCCCATCTCGCAGGAGGACGAGTCCGAGGTGCCCAGCGAGGAACCTAACACCCCGATCGTACCAAGGAACCTTTTCGGCGCAGACTCGGAGGACGGAGCAAGCGACGGCACGCATATGTCGGACGAAGGATCATTGGATGCAGAGGACGCGGCACCAGGGTCAGAGGCCACAATCTCAGCGGAGGGGTATGCGGACGACACATATATGCTTACGGTATACCTCCTGTCCCTGTTGGCGATGCTCGCGGCGACCAACAAATGGTTGACGCTGACGGGTCAGGAGGTAAACGCCTCAAAGTCGCTAGCTTTCACAGTGGCGCATTCAGCGCGTAAGCGTCCGAGCATGCTAGAAGCAACACTGGACGGAGTGCGCATACCCACCCAACAGGAGTTCAAGCAGCTGGGGGTGGGAGTGCGCACGGTGCCGCGGCGAGGCACGGGCCCGCTGCTACACAAGCGCATAAAGGAAGGGAAGGCAGCCCTCCGGAAGACCAGAACGATCCCAGGAGGCTTTGACAGAAAGGCCACGGTGGCGGCAGTCATGATCGTAGCAGCAACGCTGTTCGGAGTCGAGCCGGCGGATGTGGCCCCGGGGGACGTGAACAGCTTGGAGTCGGCGATCATGACGGCGATCTGGGGGCCCAGCAGACCATGCAGGGCGAAGGAGGTGGTGTTTGCCCTACTGCTGCCGGGGCACAGAGTGGCACCATCCATGGTGGTTCCGTACAAGAGGATGTGCTGGCTTGCGCAAATCGCACGCACCCCAGGCACTGCCCAAACCGTCGCACAAGCCATCTGGGAGCAAACCGAGAAGCCCAAAGGCACGGGCCCGCTGGGTCGCGCACTGCAAGAATTCCGATGCCTCGGCTGGCGCACCCTGCGGGGGTGGTGGAGCTGGTCAATGCCGCGAACCGGGATCTCGGTGCACTTGGTACACGCGTCCAAGGAATATGTAGAGCACTTGTTCAGGGAGTCCCTGAGGGAGCACCACCTGGAGGCGTGATGGCGGGGGCATTGTGGAGCGCGGACAGAGCGCATCGGAGAGGCCTACGCCAAGATGACAAGTGCCCCTACTGCAATAAAGGATCACGAGAGGATGAGGACCACCTCTTGTGGTGGTGTACGGCCTAGAAATCAGCACGGGACCCTTTCCTACCGGAGCTCATGCTGCTGGCGCGGGCCCTCAAGCTGGGGGCGCTATCCGACTGGCCGCCATGCCTGCACCTGTGTGGGTTGCTATCAGAGGCGGTAGTGAGAAGACGTGGCCTGGCGCGGGGGCCGGGCTGGAAGAAGCGCTGTAAGGAGCTGCACAGGGTCTCGAGACACTGGTTGCCGGGGCCGGGGGAAGACCCCGTGGAGGCGTCCCGACAACGAGAGGAGCTGGCCTTGGCAGGGCATCAATGGGCACACGACGACCAGAACCCGCTGGAACAGTTTGTACACCAGCTACACTGCATGTTCCTGGCGGTGCTGCGGGCCAGGAAGCAGCGAGACGAGGAGGAATGCCTCTTGTTCCCCGTGGAGCAGCGCAAAGCGCCCCAGGAGCAGTACCCCTGGCATCAGCTCCAGCCCCCTTTCCCGCGGCCGTATAAAACACAACTACCTGCGATGGGGCAGCTGCCCAGAGATTGGAAATGGGGGCCGGACTTCCAACCGGCCATCCTACGGTGGCTCTCAGAGCTTCAGTGGCTGCCACGTGACGACCACTTGCCCGAGGGTGCAAGTGTCCCTTCTGGAACTGGCGTTGGATTTCGAGTCGTACACAAGGAGGCCCCTCCCCCCTACTCCGCAGACACGGTTTGTGGGAGGAGAGATGTCGCTGCACGAGAAGGGCAGAGTTCTGCGGCTAGCGGTCAGTGTGCTGGGGAAGGCGGCGGGCAGGGAGTCCATTCTCCTGGTGGACTTCACCAACAGGTGCCACTCTCTAGTCCCGCTGGGGGCGGGCACCACGGCGGGTGTAAAAGGCAAGCCTGTATTCACACGACCGGCGGCAGTCTGGCACCACCTGTGCTGTCTGCAGCAGTACATCGCAGCGCGATGGGCGCAACAGCAGCAGGCGAGGGTGGCGCGACAGCAGAGCAAGCGCAAACGTGCGCAAGGCAAGCAGGCGAAGCCGGCGCTGGCACAGCAGCCCACGAAAGCGAAATGCCCGGGCAAGGGTGGTGCGAAGCGCTCGGCAGGGGCGTGCACCATCGATTTTTATGCAGTGATCCCGCCGGGGGCCCGGCGAGGCCCACAGTACTGTGTCACCGAAGAGGCGGACATCCCAGCGGAGCCGGCGTGCAGCGACAGAGCGGTGCTTTTCACTCCACCACAGAAGTGCACAGTGGCGAGGCGCCCTGAGCAGGGGCCACGACTACCCCGCCTTTGGGTTTGCGCGGCACACCAACACAGACAATGCGCGTCATGTGCAGCTGTGGGCAGGGGGGTGAGGCACTGTTGTGCCCGGGGACATGCCGGGCATCCGCGGCCGTCGGTGGCCCCGCGGGGCCAGCAGCAGGGGGCACGGAGAGCGGAGGCACACCCCCCTGGGGCGGGGGGTACGCCGTCAGCGAAGAGGCGCAGACGGCAGCGGGCACTGGCCCTGGGACCGGACCGAGTGCGGCCCCACAAGCGAGGGAGGGCGGACGCAACCCCCCCCCCCCCCTGGGATGAACTGCTGAACAGACCTCGAGCTGAGGCTCCGCCGAACATTGGCAGATTGGACAGATGGCGATGACAGCTGTGAGGCAGGCGCAGCCAGAGCCAAATGTGGACACTGCAACCTGACCATTTGAGGCCCCCCTGCCAAGAGGATGCGCTGTCCACCACCGGGGGCCGCCAGGCATGGCAGAGCAGGGACAGAGGTGACATAACCCCCAAACCCCAGAGGTTCTGGCTCAGGTGAGGCCCCCTACTGCGACCCGAGCAGGCACCAGAGACAGCGCCGCAGTTCGCCAGGGCTGTATGTTTTGTCTTTTTAAAGCTGGCGCCTCAGGCGACCGCTGGGGGCCATGGACCCATGCGGGCCTCTCTCTTTAATATTGTTCTTCCACAGCCACACACACACACAGCCACACACGCCACACACACACAGCCACACACACAGCCACACACACAGACACACACACAGCCACAGCCACCGCCACCGCCACCGCCACACACACAGACAAACACACAGACAAACACACACACACACACACACACACACACTCTCTCTCTCTCTCAACCAGCGTGCATCACGTGCAGGAGGCTGCGCAAAACAGCCCAAGAATGCTGCTCTTTGGGGCATCACGAAGCGGGGCACGTCCCTCGCCGCCCGCAACTACAGCTCTGTGAGGCCCACAGACTGCCGCCGTGCCCCATTTGCGCACGCACACAACGGGGGGTAAGGCACTGTTGTGCGAGGGGGCACCACAAAGTATGCACCCCAGTCCAGCCATCCAGGAAGCGTTGCTCCTCTCAACAGCCGAAGCGCCCATATAAGCGCCCACGAGTTGGGCCTTCACAGACACGTCAAGCCTCTTTGAGGTCTCCACACCAACCCCCAACGCCTCCCGCCCCCAAGCGGCGGAGGCCCAAAACGCCATCCCCGCCCTCCCCACCAACCCCTGTTCCACAGGGGCTGGCAGAGACGCCGGATACGGAAGCAATCTGCCGCCAGCTTTTTCTGGGGGCACACGGAAGGGCCAGCTCCGAGGTTACCTAACCGTACACACACAGAGGTTCTGATTCCGCAGAAGGGATGGATCACAGGCGCAAAGAGGCGACAGCAAACTGAGCCGAATACACCTGCCATCTCATGGCTGCATATGGATCCACCTCGTAAATAGTACAGATCACACACACACACACACACAGACACACACAGACACACGCAAACACACACACACACACACACACACACACACACACACGCACGCACACAGCCCGCCGACGGGGCACATGGACAACAGGACTCATGGTTTGGTCCGGTAGCGGTAGGATATAGTTGTTGAACCTCGCAGTTTGAGCATGATTTGAAAGATTTGGGCATCACACACGCACGCACGTGCGCACACACACACACACGCTCGCGCGCGCACACACACACGCGTACAGACACACACACCTGACATACTCATCATCATTATCATCAATCACAACGACATTACCAACGACAAGAATGACAACCCCCCCCCCCCCACTGCTGTCTGCGGATGCTTGCCCCGCTCAGTAGTGCCCTGTCGCCTCTGAGATGCGGCCTTTGTTGCTCTATTTGTCTGCTCTACATGTGCGTGGGGGTATGTGTGTTTGATGTGCCTAGTGATGTTTGACGTGCTTTTTGTTTGACAATCCACCTGATGCGATGATAAATTGCAGTGATGACACAACTGGAAGATACTGCTCTGCTCGACAGACAGAAAGAGGCGCCTGGCCCATGCATTTGTCTTACATCCCATATATTGTGGCCTGACGAGTTGTTGGTTCATTTGATCCCATGCGCTGTTGCCTGCAGGGTGTGTTGTTGTCTGCTCTTCACTTAGAGAAAGAGAGAGAGAGAGAGAGAGAGAGAGAGAGAAATAGAGAGAGAGAGCAGTTCCTGTTTGCGACATTGATCATGTGTGTGTCGTGTGTTACGTGGGCGTAACACTTTACCACAACTGCTTTTCAGGCAGAGATTCTGGATTGGGATGAGAACCATCGCTTCAACAAGCAAAAGCGGTACTGTTATTGCAGGGAGTCTATGGAGCCCGAAGAACCGGCATTGCAGTGTGTGCTATGCAAGGACTGGTTCCATCCCCGCTGCATTGCCAAGCTGGACAGGCCCCTATACCACGGCGAGTACCGGTATTTCACATTCTCATGCTCCATGTGCAACGCAGGCATCGAGGTATGCTCGTCTGTTGTGCACTGCTATGCCATGTTGTGTCCTGTCAGCGCTGTTTGGTTTTATGTGTGCCTAGTGCCAATTTCGGAGGGGGCTGGGTGCGCTTCACACTGAGTCCGCTCTTGTTCGTTCCAGTGACAATACCCCGCACATATGTGTGTGTGGTTGTGTGGTTGTGTGTTTGTGTGTTTGTGTGCCCATGCGCGTGCGCGTGCGTGCAAGTCTGCTACACGCTCATGTGTGTGCTCGTAGGGTTAGCTGACCTCAGCAATGTGCTGAAAAACGGTACCCCTTTATTCGTGTGTTGTTTGCCCAGGCCTACAACGTGGCAACGCCCTGTAGGCACAGAACGCAACCCTGGGCATTTGGTCCCTGCTCCTGCCCTTTGACCTTGTGCTGCAGAAGGGCATAAAGGCAGAAAGTGCTAGACACATGTCTAATTTTCAATTTGTGTGGGGCGCCTGCCTGACATGAAGTTGACAACACTCTGAGCTGGTCTTTGTGCTGTCTGTGGGTCGGTTTGCCCACGAAGTTTGTATGTGTGTGTGTGTGTGTCAGGTGGTGGCAACCAACAACAGATTACATAGCAGATGGTAAGGTAACCCCCCCCCCCCCATAATTAGTCCCCTGGGGGACTAATTTCAGTGGAATGTTCAATAAGGCCGGGGGGGGGGGGGACTAATTTCGGGCGGGTGAGTGTCACCTGTAATCCTCCCGTGTGTGCACTTTTCCTTTCTGTTGGCTGCATGGAACATTCAGATTCTGAATCTGATTTCGATTTGCAGGCGGTAGACCCAGGACTTGCTGACTTGGGAGGGGAGGTTGTTTATCTCCGCTCTCTGCCTGACTATAAGTGATGCTTGCAGCTGTGAAAAGTGTACCATCCATTTCTTCATGTTCCGTTTGCTTGGGAGGCTCAAGGGGGGATTAATTTCAGCAGATTGCTCATTAGGGCCAGGGGGGGACTAACTGAATTAGGGGGGGGCTAAATTGGGGGGGGGGTTAGTAAACTCGGGCTCCTCCAAGAATTGGTTGGGTCTGGGGAGGGCAGGAGGGAGTGGTTCTGCACCACTGCACACTCGCACCATCTTGCACTGCATCGCGCGTCAACAGACCGAAAGACGTCGAGGTGCTTTTGTTCTTGTTTTTGCAGTTCCCAACATGTGTGTGTGTGTGTGTGTGTGCGTGTGTGTGTGTGTGTGTGTGTGTGTGTGTGTGTGTGTGTGTGTGTGTGTGTGTGTGTGGGTGTGGGTGTGGGGGTGGGGGTGGGGGTGGGGGGGTGGGTGGGTGGGTGGGTGGGTGGGTGTGTGGGTGTGGGTGTGGGTGTGGTTGTGGTTGTGGTTGTGGGGGTGGTTGTGGGGGTGGTTGTGGGGGTGGGGGTGGGGGCGTGCGTGCGTGGGTGCGTGCGTGCGTGCGTGGGTGCGTGCGTGCGTGCGTGGGTGCGTGCGTGCGTGCGTGCGTGCGCCTGAAGGCAAATGCTGTTTGGGAGGGGGACCTGTACACCGACGCCGTCATCCGGGGTGAGTTTCAGCTGGAAGGATATACCCCAGTCTGGTGCCACGATGCGGGGCTGCTGCGCTGCCTTGCTAATATTGCCTGCCCCTTAAATGTTAAACCCAGACCTTTGTGTGTGTGCGGTTGGGTGGGAGCACCCAACACGGTTCGAACTGCATCGCATTTGGTAGACATGACATGAGCTCCTCCTCCTCCTCCGTGGATATATTGCGGTCGGGTGGAGAGTAATGGTGCGTGTTACGCGTACGCTGTGCGCTCTTTGGCAGACCGAAAGACGTCTAGGACTGCTCTGCAGTTCCTGAGGAGTTTTTCCAACTGTTTTTCTTGCTTTGTTCTTGTTTCGCGGTTGCCACCGTGTGTGTGTTTGTGTGTGTGTGTGTGTGTGTGTGTGTGTGTGTGTGTGTGTGTGTGTGTGTGTGTGTGTGTGTGTGTGTGTGTGTGCATGTATTTGTGGTGTTGGGAGCTCTTTACGTAGTGTGTGCATGTATGTTCTTGTCACACCTGTGCTGTGTGCAGCTGATCTGTGGATCCGTGCTGCCCCCCAACACAGGCTTGTGTGCGAGCAGGCGTAGATGATTGTTCTCCTGTATGCAGTCTGTCAGTCAGTCAGCCGGTCAGTACAGTCTTCCCTTTGTGGTACTGCCTGCAGGGGTGTTCATGCCTCATGCAGGCCCGTGCTTCCGTCTCCAACTTCCCTTCCCCATGTATGTTTCTACTCTTGCCATGCAGTTATTATGACTTTGCTATCTGCAGCTGCACAGTACGTCATCGTCATAGCATGATCGCATCATGGTCTGCGCGCAGTGCCCTCAGGGCTCCGTCAGCATGTGAAAGACACTGCCAGCACCACCTTCATCCCCCCCTCTGTATGGTCACGCAGGGCATAGTGTAGCAAACTAGCGGTTGTTCATGACTCTCAGCGATGACCACATGAACACTTTGCACTTGTCTTCTATTCTCTGAAACAGAAAGGCGCCCAGCCTCATGCATGTTTTGTGATTCACTGGCCTGACGAGATGTTTGGACACCAGTGTGCGCCGTACCCTGTTGTGCGAACCACCAAGTGTGCCGTTGACACTGGGTGTTTCGGTTCTGGTTTCCCTCAAGATGTGGGTGTGTGTGCCCCCGCGCGTGCGCGTGTGCGTGTGTCATCCAGGACAGTGGGATGGGGGTTGTTGGGACGGATTGGGCAACGTTCTGGACAAACGCTTTGGGGAACGGCAAGAAAGGACGAAGCCGCAGGCACAGAGGGCAGCGGACAGCAACGCCCACCCATCGCTATCCGGAACATGGAGCGCCGGGGCACAGCACGGGATGCTGAATGCACAGAAAGGGGCATGCGGATGGCACGACCGGGGGCTGGCGGCAGGGGATGACAAGCTTCGGCAACGCACGAAAATCATGGGAGTGCGAACACGGTGCCGTGGAACGGGGTGTAGAAACCTGCTGTGTGTCCGCCCAACCATCACCAGGGGCCTCTCTGGGAGCGAGTCCTTTGCTAAAGCAGTGACACCAGTGGGTGGGTGGTAGCCACGCTTGCGGGGCGGGCGGCCGAAGGACACAGCTCATTGCCCTGCGGCAGCTGAACACACTGCGTGTTCTAGAAGCTGGCTCGAAGCAGGTGTATGGTAACTTGCATTCCTGACATGTACCCCCCCCTCCCCCTCCTGACATGGAGACAGTTGCTTTGAATCAACCCGCGGTGGTGCAGCATTCGGTTGTTGGCACACAATAGCGCGTCGCAGACCAGTCTGAGGTTCCCTGACAGCATGCTCGTGGCAGAAGTGGTTTCCTTCCCTCTTCCCCATCACCAATTGTGAATTGTACACGAACGGGGCATCACTGTTGTCGCTGTCACAAGCAGTTGCATTGCACCCCTCACTTTGTGCCTGGTCGTCTCGCCTGCCACAATTTATAAGAGAGCCTCTGCGTCCGGATGCCCTCCCTTCCATGGGGCCATTTGTTGTTGCAGATATTGAAAGAGCACTGTCGAAATTGGGTGCAGACAGGACAAGTCGCACTATTGCATATGATCATGACCCGGAAGCAGCTCTGGTTCAAGATGCGGGAGGTTCGCATTGTGTTGTGCACGTTTGTCTTGTCTGTGTACATGCCCATGGGTTTCCATTTCCGTTGTTGATTTGTGTCTGTCCGCATCCGTGTTCATGTGTTCGTGTTCATGTTTCTGTTCATGCTTCTGCCCCTCCTGGCCCCTGTTGTGACATAGGGTTGCTGCTGTAGAGTTGGCCTCAGGGGCCGCCCCGTGTACACCCTGGGGGCAGGATACTGCCCTCAGATTGAACATGTTTTGGACCGCACTTCCGATTACAGCGATTTTTCACAACTAATGATGTAATGCAATGCCAATGTGCCGATTGGCATCACGCTACATTAGTGTGGGAAAGTGCCCCTATATCTGTCACAAGCATCAAACAAATGCAAAAATAATGTATTGTTGTGGCACTTGGCAATCCATGGCGATTGCGTAATCAGCATTTGTAGTTCAAATGACCCAAATTGGTGTATCCGGACACTTTCACCAAAACAAAATGCATAGTGTATCCTTTATAAGGTACCTTACACTGTACAACCTTGATAAACTGGATGTGCCCGAGTGAATAGTGAACGAACTAGCACAAAAACACATGCACGCACGCGCACACATGCGTCGGCGGTGTACTACGCCGCGAAGGCTGCTGAGCTGAAGCTCAGGACATTCGTGCCAGTTCAGGAGGTGAAGGCGGCCCTGAAGGAGCACATCGCCAAACTCACAGATGAGGTCGAGGGCGAAGGAGCACAAGGCCCACGTCTGGAGGCACGAATCGAGGCAATTGTAATACTCATCAGGCCAAATCGTTGAGTGAGGAAATAAAATCGTGGGCTAGATCAATTGCTGTGACACAGGCCGCCTGAGTACAAGTGCATGAATAACATTCAACACAAGATCTGAAGACAAACGCAAACAGGAACACAAACAGGAACCGAAACACAAACACAACAATGAACACACAAAGATGACCACAAAATTGGACAGAAACAAGGGGTGATCCGCTCCCACATTAGATTTGTGTTGCATTTTTGATTTGTGTTTTGTGTGCAGCTGGACAGGCAGACAGGCGTGGCAGACAGAGGGACCGCATGACACCAATATGTGTGTATTTCTAGTGGCAGCAGGACACCACTTAAGCAGAACAAGAAGAAGAACACAAAGAGGAGCACCAACATCAATATTTGTGTTTGTGTTCCTGTTTGCCTTTTTTGTGTTTCTGCTGGTGTTTCTGGCCGTGGCTATGGATACTGTGTTGTGTCTCTGTTTGCACGCACGTGTGATTTGTGCGTGGTCCTGTGTGCGCCCACGCATGCATGTGTGTGGGGTGTGTGGGGTGGGGTTGTGGCTGCGGATGTGGGACAGGCAACAGTAGAGGGGCTGGCCAGCTTAGCACAGACAAACAGCACCGAATACCCCGCCATTGGGCCAAGAATACGAGTCAACCTTTGTGTGTGGGGAGGGGATGCCTGGCACATGTTGCTGTACACAGACAAGAAACTGGTGGGGTGCTGCGCCAGGGGTGGCACATCCCAATTTGTGGGCAGCAATGCAGGGACACGGAGAGCAGGAAAATGAGAGAGAGAAGCGACCAACAGTTGCATTTGCCCAGAGCATTGCCTGGCAGAAATTCGGACGTCCACGGAAGCTGTGCGCTGAAGCAGAGACGCAGGGTCATAAAGGGGCCTCCTGGCGCTTGCAGTTGCCACACTGCGACTGTGCACGCTGCTGCAGATTGCAGATTTCCTGCAAACCCATTGGAGCCATCTCTGCGAAAAGCACCACACCAAACACCCGCGATGGGTGTGCATTCTGGGCAACTCCTTCAGTTTTCGCAAGGACCACGTCTTCGGGTATGCTGCGTGTTGCAGGGGTCTGTAGACAGGGGGGGCGCTCACCGCTTGTGACCGCCAGCGACCGCCTGCCACCCTTGTGATAATTTTCGTACGTGTGCTACCCTGGCAATGAGCTAGAGGGAGATCTCGAGCTGGAGCTAGGGTCGGGGCCAGAGATTGACGGCTTGGGCGCTTTTACTTTCTCCTTAACAGCACAAGACGTATGTACCTACGGGGGCACCATCCGTGGTACCAGTTCATGTCGCCCTCATGAAGTCTTTGTTTTTTCGCAAAAAAGGGTATCCCAAGCGCCTGCAACCGCCTGCGACCGTGGGCTCCCCCACGCAGCTCGATCGCACTCTCCATATCCTTCCGTCTCGCACATTATGGGCTGTTTTTGCCGTTGCTGCGTGTTTTCTGACTGCCCCATCTCCGCCCCCCCCCCCCCCCCTCTCCCGTGCTTGCTTCAAGTCCGACTGGCGACTGGCACTCATACATCCTCCCAAACTGCATCTCCAAGCCTGAGGCAGCGTCCCTCTCCCCCTTCCGTCACCATCAAGCCCGTCGGGTTGCGGTTCTGCACCGTACGCGAGACATCCTGCAATTCTGCTGTCCATCCCTTTGTCCGTCCACACCCGTCATCGATTACCCTTTTGCTCTGAATGATGTGCATGGGTGTGTAGGCCGACGAGGCTGTGGGGTTGCCGTGCCGGTGAGAGGGTGGAGAGAGCGGATGCCGAGTGCAGACGGTTGGTAAAGGCGATACAGTAGCTGAGAAGCTTGAGGCTGCTTCGCATCGTGCCTCATGAAGGAGTCAGGCAAGGGATTGGCAGGGGGTGGACTGGTAGACTGCGACCCGCACCCAGGCCTGCGCTTGAAGGGGTGCCCCCCCCCCCCCCCTTCTGGTATCACTGTCAGTTCCGCCCCAATCGCTTCTGTCAGCGCCCCATTGCCCCCCAACCGTTTTTGCAACCGCCACCACTCCCCAATCCGCTCCCCAACCGCCAGTAACTGCTCTTCCAGCCACTCTTAAAAGCTCCCTTCGGCCCCCTGAAAGCGCAGCCCTACTTGCAACCCCCACGCTGCTTCGTGTTCTTTGCAGCCGCCAGCATAACACCCCGTTTCTGTTCCTTCGAAGTGAGGACATGGGGTTACTGAAGGGGTACTGGACCTTCAAAGACCTGGAGACCCAGTTCCCGGAGTTCAAGCACGTGGAGTTGCGGGACAATCTTGCAATGCCTGAACGCTTTGACGATGGCAAAAAGAAGCGGAAGGTGTGTCCTTCCGTCCTGCAGACCTGCGCGTCGTTGCCAAATCTGCGGCGCGGAGGCACTGGGGCACTGGACGAAGGGCAGCAATGACCCCCAAGTGCCCCGACTCACGATGGTCTCCCACATGGGGATCAGCACGGGCCTCCAGCCCCCCATCGCCTGCCTCCGTCTCCTGCGCGACAGGACGTGTGGCCCAGGGGCTTGTGCCGCTGTCGCTGGCCGGCCTCGCGAAAGGGCCATGGGGCAGCAGCATGGAAAAGGGGGTGACTCCCACGAACACCAGTCCACATGTTCACATTCCCCCCGCAGATGTGCCCCGCCCCGAGTTCGGGGGCGGCTCGTACGGTCATCTTCGGCGCCACAAACCACTGCATCACGCGCCGCGCACGCCGCACGTTGTGCGGCGTGCGCATCGCATTACGCGCTCTGCACATTGTGTTGCATGCGCCATTGCACTGCGCACACCGCACACTGCCCCGCCCACAGGCCACCGGGGGGGAAGGCAACGCGCGGTGCGGTGCGGTGCGTGTCTGGCGAGGTGGGCACCCCTGTATCCGCGCTCTGTGTTGTTCCTCGGCCCCTCCCGTGGTGGCTACAACCGCCATTGCACTGGTGAGGGCTTGGAGGCCCCCGTTGTGGTATCCTTACCTCTTAGGCTACCGCGTCCCTGCCAGCCTGAAAAACCCGGAAGCTTCGGAAAACAGCATGACAAAGGGGGCGTACCGCGCGCTGTGCGAAAAGTTGGCTGTTCTCCACCACCGGGAGTTCGGTAAGTTCAGAAGATTGAAAGGACGTCATTGAATGGCTGCTGCAGTGGACGGGGCGAGAGGGGGCAGAATTTAGGTCCCTGGGACCCATGGCGAGCATCAGATGTTTGAATTTTTGAGTTTTGAATTGATTGTACATGATTCTGCAGGGGGGGTGGTTTTCAGGGTTGTTACCTGGATAATCACCGTAATAATTGGCGCTGTGCGCGTGCTGTGCCTGCGCTGTGCGAAAACGCCCCCAAAGACAGTGTGCCTTGCGCGCGGTGCCCAAATGCGGCCCCTGAAGGCCGAGTTCCGGGCTTTCCCACTTCCTGTGCGCTGATGCTGTTGCCGTTGTGCCATCCCACACCCTAAAAAGGGGGCGTGAAATGGCCGGGGCGTTGCGCATCGCGACGCTTTGTTGCGGTTGTCACGGCGGTTGTTACCCCCCGTCCACGTCTCTGGCAGGTCCGTCCCTTGCCTTTTGCCCTCAGGAGCAGGAGAAGAAGGACGTGTCGAAGGTGCGGAGGGATGACCCCGACGAGTGGGAGGAGAAGAGGCAAAAAGTGGCACCCAACAGTTGCACCAAAATTGAGAGCCCGGAACTGGAGGTCAACGAGCTGCACACGCACCTGGCGGACAGCAGCAGGTGTGGGTGGCCTCCTCGCCAAATTGCGGGACGGGAGGGGCAGGGGGGGCTCATGAACGCCTGTTCTTGAACGGGGTGTTTTTACCCCCCTCCCCCTCCCCCGCCTGCTTTGGGCGATTGCTTCCAGGTCCGCCCCAACCGTTTCCGTCCACCCCCCATTGCCCTCCGACCGTTTTGCAACCGTTAGCCCGACCGCTTTCCAACCGCCAGTAACCGCTCTTGCAGCCGCTCTTGTTCCCCCCCCCGTCAGCCTCCCTTCCCCTCAAGCGCAGACCTGCGCTCATGTCGAGCGAAAGGAGGCCCCCACAACACCGCTGGCCGAGGACAGGGTGCTATGGGTAGCAGAGGCATATCGGTGTCTCTGTCTGCACACCCTCTCCTCGACCCCCTCCCCCCTCGGGCCACTCGGGGAGGCCTGGCTGCAAGGCCTGGACAATGAACACATGGTTGCAGTTTGGTAGGATCATGCAGGAGTTGAACCTCGCAGTTTGGGCATGATTGGGATTGGGATTGATACCTAGGCACCCACACACACATAGCCACGTGGACATCAATTTGGACCTCTGCGACACTCCGAGCTGGGCCTACGGGGATGGGAGGGCAATCACGTGGGCGGAGGTTCTTAGGAACACTCGCCAGTTGCTGTCCGAAAGAAGGCCTCAGTATTCTGGAAGGCACCAGAAGAGTTGATGGAGGTTTTGCGGGGTTGGGGGTGCGACTGATCCAATACCCCCCCCCACCACCCTCCCCATTGGCAGTGGAAACAGGTGATGAACCAAGGGAGGAACCTTTGCCTGACACGCACGCAGAGATGCCACTGCGTGGCACGCCATCCTCCTTGTACTTGGCGGGACGCATTGACAACAACCACAAGTCCAGTGTCGCCACTTTATTCTGCTTTGAGATCTCTGACCCCAGAGTCCACTGTGTACTCTGGGGAGCGCACGCTCACGCCATTGTCCACACTGTATTCGGGGATAAGTACCCTCGCGCCAAAGTTCTGTGGGACAGGGGAAAAAGCGGCCCAATGGGCCGGGGTGGAGCCGTTGCCGACCACCAGGGAAACATTGCAGTTAGAACCCCTGCCAAGCCGCCGGGATGGGTAAAACCAAGCACAGGGCAGTTACAGTTACAGTCCAGGACGGTATTGCTGCTCAGAGCAAGCACAGCAAGACGAGCCTTAGCATTGGAATAAGACCACGTGGTAGCCTGTATTGTATTGTCGGCATCACGTCGTCATTCCACCGCCACGTGCAGTCGCAGGCTCACTCCATCGGAGGCCCTTGCACAGGGGTCGGTTCATGGGCATGCGGAGGTGCAGGTTGCGGGAGGCGCATGGACACTGTTTATAGTCTTCGTGGAGGACAATGATTGTGAGGGGTTGGGCGTGAGGTGGGGTTCTGCGTGCGACAGGCTGCAGCGTTGCCTGCCCGAGACCGTATCGTTCTGCTCACGCAGTTGTGTCCACGGGTCAGTCGTCGATTTGGCAACCACCGTCGACGAGAGCAACAGTTTACATCGAGGCCTCGATGCCGCCTGCGCAGTATGCCCCCCCCCCCCCTCTTCGTTGTGTCATGCCGCACTGCTGCAGCCTCGCGCAACCTGCACATCGAAACCAGATCCCGTACCCGTGCGGATCCGCATTCGAACGGTCGGTATGGCTGCCGCGTCTCCCAGAACCGCAGTTTCGATTCCCGCGGAGGCCCCCGCCGCCTGAAAGTCCCGAGTGTGGACGCGTGGTGGAGGAGGCGGTAGAGTCTTGTGCGGGGCCTGTGCAAGCCCAGGCTCAGTCCACCTGGGATGGCCCGTCATGGCCCGTTTGAAAGATGCGGAATCGCTGTTTGCACTGAAAACGGGCTGCACGGGTTGGTTGATGGATGGATTTTTTCCAGTGACCACTCACGCCCAGGCCTGCGCTTGAAGGGGGTGTTACGCCCCCCCCCCCCCCCCCGCACCCTGGGTAGTCACTGTCAGCTCCGCCCCAACCGCTTCCCTGAGCGCCCCATTGCCCCCCAACCGTTTTGCACCGCCAGCACAGCCCCTGAATCCGCTCTCCAACCGCCAGTACCCGCTCCTGCAGCCGCTCTTGAAAGCTCCCTTTGGCCTCCCTCCCCCTGAAGGCACAGCCCTGCTCACGTCCCCAGGGACCCTCGGGCCAGGCTTGGGTGATCATTGGGTGTCAATGGGACTTTGTAGTCATTTCACAGGGATTTCTTACCAAATGACTTTGACAAAGAAACCACCCAAACGTGGCCCATACCACTGCCATCGCCCACCCTCATCCCCCCCCACCCCTACCCCACGCCCACAACGCACACGACCCCACAGTTTGCCATCCCCCGTGCCCATACCCCTTCCCTGACCTCCGCACTCGTACTCACAGGCATTCCTCGCCTGCACCCGCGCCCCTCGCCAGTGCCCACATCCATCCGCCCCTGGTCTGCCCCCCTGAGCAACATCTCCCCCCCCCCCCCAATACCCCTGTACAATGTGCGTCGTGCACGCTACACTAAGATCTGTGGGCACGGCGCAAGTTGCACGCACTGCACACTCTACACTGGGCCCCGCACGACACACTCTGCACACTGTACGCCGCACATTGCATTGCTGCGCATCACTCTTACACGCTACGCTCACACTACACCATCTCCGCTGGCACTCCGTGGGCCACGGGTACCGAAGTATGCCGCATGGCAATGGTCCAGCAGCCACGGCCAAGAGGACGAAGGGTGGGGCATGCCGGTCCGTGCGTCTCTTGCTGCTGTGTGCCATGGCCATCCAGGGGGAGGCGCAGGAGCTGCGTGTGTGGCACAGCAATGCGCGTTTGGGCCACTGCGATGTCGTAATCCCCACCCCTTTGTCAGTGCCCGGACCATTTGGTTTCCGGGCCAGGCTACCACGCGCCACGCGCACTACAGTACACACTGTGCGCATCGTGTGACGTGGGCCATCGCACTGCGCACACTGCACACTGCGCGTCACCGAAGGTTAGGCCAAATGCGGCCCGTGAAGGCCGCGTCCTGATCTTTCCCACTTGGTGTGTACTGGCTACTGTTGCCGTTGTCCCATCCCACACCCTAAAACAGGGGAACACACAGCCGCACTGGCACACCGGCCCGGCGACCCTCCCCGTAGTACGTGCACAGCGTGCCGCCCCCCGGTGCTGTGGGCTGTTGAGGGCATCTGTGGTAGTGAAGGGGCCGCTCAGTGGGGAGGGCCGGGCACTGCACGGCCTGTTATGACCCGTTGTAAGCCCCCCCCCTCCCCCCCCGAAAAGGGAGGTGAGGACGCCGGTCGGGTCGAAGGGGGCCTCCGTCGATCAGGTGTGGTGCCCGCCACAGCACATCCCACCCCCGTCCCACCGCCGGGTCAGAGAATGGTGATGTTTGAACACGTTCTGGAATCCACTCGCTTGAGTCGCTTGCAACTGCAGTCGGCTATCGTTTGGTGAGTGGCTCGCCCTCGTCCTCGTCCTCGATTCAATTTCGCGAGGCACCCCCCCCCCCCGCTCCCTCATGCATGTTTGCCTTGCTGCTGCTGCTACATTGAGGGGCACCCCCTTGCACCCCCAAAAGGGGTCACAAAGCCGTGTCAGTAGGTCAGCTCGCTGACCCATGCCCTACCCCTACGCCCACCCGTACCCCCCGGCGTACGCCCACACCCACACACAACGCCTCATACCCAACCCTCATTGGGCGTTGCCTGCAGGACCGCAGCCATTCTCAAACTCGGGCCGTCTCCACTTCCCCCCTCTTGCCGCCCCTCCCCCCACGGCCGTGCCCTCCCTCCCCCTCGTGCTCTGTCCTGCATGCAGGACCATCCGGCAGGTTTGCCGCGGGTTTCGTCTCTAAGCCATTCCACAATAGCGCCGCCCCCTTTAAGTGATGGAGGCGCAGGTATGTCTGGCTCTGGACAAGCAGTGCAGACTCCAGCAGGGCTAGGGCAGGGCACAGAACTTCAAAGAGGAGTGGGAAGGAGGAACGATGCAAATGGGTGTGTGTGTGCGCGCGCGCGTGTGAACAACGCACTGCAAAAACGCCGAGTCAGAGCTCGACCGTACTACAAGACGGTGCATGGGGTCGGGGGGAGGGGGGTGCGCGACAGGGGCACCCGCGAGCGCCAACAGACAGGGGGAGGAGCAACACAGACACACAGAACGCGGGAGCCACACCAGGAGGGACAAGGGCGAGCACAGCAAACAAGGAGGAGGGGCACAGCAAGGCAGGAGAGGCAACCTGAACAGCGGGAGCAGGGAACCAGGATGGAGCGGATGGGAGAGCGTGCGCATGGGAGGCAGCGACAACAAAGGGGATGGCCTGGCCAGCCAGCCCTGTCGCTACCGGGTGGCAGGGCAACCCCCGCTCAACCGGCATCAGGTGGGGGGTGTCTCCCGCAGCCCAGATGGGCTGTTTGCGCAACAGGAGCGGGAGCCCATCAGGGGCAGACCAGCCGTGAGGGGGAAAAGGACATATGGTGGACGGCCGGGACAGCGCGTGGAGGAACAGGGCACCGGGGCCTCACGCACACAGAAACACAGAGAGGCAGGTTACGGACGGCCTGGGGACAGAGGTGTGTGGACAGCAAAAACAGTCAAACGACCCCGGCAACAACCAGCACATCCTCAATACGCCAATTATTGGGCGCCGCTGACACGCAAACGGCACACCATGCCACATTCAGCACAGCCCCAGCACATCAACCACTGGGCTCCGCGAACGCGGAAACGACACCAGCAAGAGCACCGGCCGCAGCGGCCGACAGAACGCAGCGACCCGACGCAACATGCGAAGGGAAGAACGGGTGACTGTCCAGGGCCCCGTAAAGGAGCAAGAACCAGACGGAATGTCACACAGGGGGGCGACATGGCCACAGCGTAGCAACACTCCGCCACTGCAGACATTACGGTCCAGCGCAATCCAGTACAGGAGGGGGCTTTAATTAGGCGGTGAGAACATTTGTTTGGACAAATTTCGAAGCCCTCCCTCGTACCAAATATTTCCTTCAATTTTAAGGATTCTTCAAACTCAGCTTAGGGTATTTTTTTTGCTTCGCTTTTTTTGGCCTTTTTTATGTCTGCATATCTGCATGTTTGCATGTGCCTGCACCCCCAGGACATGGACATGGACATGGAGCCCACCAGGAAATGCCAGTAACCATCCAGAGCCCACCCGGAATCCACAATGAACATCCACTAGGAAGCAGCAGCAAGGGGCCTCATACCAAAATTTTCCTTCATTTCTAAGGAGCAATACCAATTTTTTACCCCCTTAATTTTGGGTCCGTGGTAAAACTGAGTAAAAAATTTTTTTTTTAAAAAAATTTTTTTTTACTCAGTTTCAAACTGAGTAAAAAAAGTTTTTTTTACTCAGTAAGTGGGGTTTCTACTCAGTTGCGAAACTGAGTAGAAAAAAAAAATTTTCTTTTACTCAGTAAAAAACTGAGTAGAAAAAAATTTTTTTTTTCTGATTTTGCTCCCCGCTCTGAAGCGGTGGGGATCCCCGATACGGCAGGGGTGAGGTAGCCATTTCGCCCACTTGTGGGCCACTTCTGATTCTGCCCCCCGCTCTGAAGCGGTGGGGATCCCCGATACGGCAGGGGTGAGGTAGCCACTTTGCCCACTTGTGGGCCACTTCTGATTCTGCCCCCCGCTCTGAAGCGGTGGGGATCCCCGATACGGCAGGGGTGAGGTAGCCACTTTGCCCACTTGTGGGCCACTTCTGATTCTGCCCCCCGCTCTGAAGCGGTGGGGATCCCCGATACGGCGGGGGTGAGGTAGCCATTTGGCCCACTTGTGGGCCACTTCTGATTTTGCCCCCCGCTCTGAAGCGGTGGGGATCCCCGATACGGCGGGGGTGAGGTAGCCACTTTGCCCACTTGTGGGCCACTTCTGATTCTGCCCCCCGCTCTGAAGCGGTGGGGATCCCCGATACGGCAGGGGTGAGGTAGCCACTTTGCCCACTTGTGGGCCACTTCTGATTTTGCCCCCCGCTCTGAAGCGGTGGGGATCCCCGATACGGCAGGGGTGAGGTAGCCATTTCGCCCACTTGTGGGCCACTTCTGATTCTGCCCCCCGCTCTGAAGCGGTGGGGATCCCCGATACGGCAGGGGTGAGGTAGCCATTTCGCCCACTTGTGGGCCACTTCTGATTCTGCCCCCCGCTCTGAAGCGGTGGGGATCCCCGATACGGCAGGGGTGAGGTAGCCACTTTGCCCACTTGTGGGCCACTTCTGATTTTGCCCCCCGCTCTGAAGCGGTGGGGATCCCCGATACGGCAGGGGTGAGGTAGCCACTTGGCCCACTTGTGGGCCACTTCTGATTCTGCCCCCCGCTCTGAAGCGGTGGGGATCCCCGATACGGCAGGGGTGAGGTAGCCATTTCGCCCACTTGTGGGCCACTTCTGATTCTGCCCCCCGCTCTGAAGCGGTGGGGATCCCCGATACGGCAGGGGTGAGGTAGCCACTTTGCCCACTTGTGGGCCACTTCTGATTTTGCCCCCCGCTCTGAAGCGGTGGGGATCCCCGATACGGCAGGGGTGAGGTAGCCACTTGGCCCACTTGTGGGCCACTTCTGATTCTGCCCCCCGCTCTGAAGCGGTGGGGATCCCCGATACGGCAGGGGTGAGGTAGCCATTTGGCCCACTTGTGGGCCACTTCTGATTTTGCCCCCCGCTCTGAAGCGGTGGGGATCCCCGATACGGCGGGGGTGAGGTAGCCACTTTGCCCACTTGTGGGCCACTTCTGATTCTGCCCCCCGCTCTGAAGCGGTGGGGATCCCCGATACGGCAGGGGTGAGGTAGCCACTTTGCCCACTTGTGGGCCACTTCTGATTTTGCCCCCCGCTCTGAAGCGGTGGGGATCCCCGATACGGCGGGGGTGAGGTAGCCACTTTGCCCACTTGTGGGCCACTTCTGATTCTGCCCCCCGCTCTGAAGCGGTGGGGATCCCCGATACGGCAGGGGTGAGGTAGCCACTTTGCCCACTTGTGGGCCACTTCTGATTTTGCCCCCCGCTCTGAAGCGGTGGGGATCCCCGATACGGCAGGGGTGAGGTAGCCATTTCGCCCACTTGTGGGCCACTTCTGATTCTGCCCCCCGCTCTGAAGCGGTGGGGATCCCCGATACGGCAGGGGTGAGGTAGCCATTTCGCCCACTTGTGGGCCACTTCTGATTCTGCCCCCCGCTCTGAAGCGGTGGGGATCCCCGATACGGCAGGGGTGAGGTAGCCACTTTGCCCACTTGTGGGCCACTTCTGATTTTGCCCCCCGCTCTGAAGCGGTGGGGATCCCCGATACGGCAGGGGTGAGGTAGCCACTTGGCCCACTTGTGGGCCACTTCTGATTCTGCCCCCCGCTCTGAAGCGGTGGGGATCCCCGATACGGCAGGGGTGAGGTAGCCACTTTGCCCACTTGTGGGCCACTTCTGATTCTGCCCCCCGCTCTGAAGCGGTGGGGATCCCCGATACGGCAGGGGTGAGGTAGCCACTTTGCCCACTTCTGGGCCACTTCTGATTTTGCCCCCCGCTCTGAAGCGGTGGGGATCCCCGATACGGCAGGGGTGAGGTAGCCATTTCGCCCACTTGTGGGCCACTTCTGATTCTGCCCCCCGCTCTGAAGCGGTGGGGATCCCCGATACGGCAGGGGTGAGGTAGCCATTTCGCCCACTTGTGGGCCACTTCTGATTCTGCCCCCCGCTCTGAAGCGGTGGGGATCCCCGATACGGCAGGGGTGAGGTAGCCACTTTGCCCACTTGTGGGCCACTTCTGATTTTGCCCCCCGCTCTGAAGCGGTGGGGATCCCCGATACGGCAGGGGTGAGGTAGCCACTTGGCCCACTTGTGGGCCACTTCTGATTCTGCCCCCCGCTCTGAAGCGGTGGGGATCCCCGATACGGCAGGGGTGAGGTAGCCACTTTGCCCACTTGTGGGCCACTTCTGATTCTGCCCCCCGCTCTGAAGCGGTGGGGATCCCCGATACGGCAGGGGTGAGGTAGCCACTTTGCCCACTTCTGGGCCACTTCTGATTTTGCCCCCCGCTCTGAAGCGGTGGGGATCCCCGATACGGCAGGGGTGAGGTAGCCATTTCGCCCACTTGTGGGCCACTTCTGATTTTGCCCCCCGCTCTGAAGCGGTGGGGATCCCCGATACGGCAGGGGTGAAGTAGCCACTTTGCCCACTTGTGGGCCACTTCTGATCTTGCCCCCCGCTCTGAAGCGGTGGGGATCCCCGATACGGCAGGGGTGAGGTAGCCACTTTGCCCACTTGTGGGCCACTTCTGATTTTGCCCCCCGCTCTGAAGCGGTGGGGATCCCCGATACGGCAGGGGTGAGGTAGCCATTTCGCCCACTTGTGGGCCACTTCTGATTCTGCCCCCCGCTCTGAAGCGGTGGGGATCCCCGATACGGCAGGGGTGAGGTATCCATTTCGCCCACTTGTGGGCCACTTCTGATTCTGCCCCCCGCTCTGAAGCGGTGGGGATCCCCGATACGGCAGGGGTGAGGTAGCCACTTTGCCCACTTGTGGGCCACTTCTGATTCTGCCCCCCGCTCTGAAGCGGTGGGGATCCCCGATACGGCAGGGGTGAGGTAGCCACTTTGCCCACTTGTGGGCCACTTCTGATTTTGCCCCCCGCTCTGAAGCGGTGGGGATCCCCGATACGGCAGGGGTGAGGTAGCCACTTGGCCCACTTGTGGGCCACTTCTGATTCTGCCCCCCGCTCTGAAGCGGTGGGGATCCCCGATACGGCAGGGGTGAGGTAGCCATTTCGCCCACTTGTGGGCCACTTCTGATTTTGCCCCCCGCTCTGAAGCGGTGGGGATCCCCGATACGGCAGGGGTGAGGTAGCCATTTCGCCCACTTGTGGGCCACTTCTGATTCTGCCCCCCGCTCTGAAGCGGTGGGGATCCCCGATACGGCAGGGGTGAGGTAGCCACTTTGCCCACTTGTGGGCCACTTCTGATTCTGCCCCCCGCTCTGAAGCGGTGGGGATCCCCGATACGGCAGGGGTGAGGTAGCCATTTGGCCCACTTGTGGGCCACTTCTGATTTTGCCCCCCGCTCTGAAGCGGTGGGGATCCCCGATACGGCAGGGGTGAGGTAGCCACTTTGCCCACTTGTGGGCCACTTCTGATTCTGCCCCCCGCTCTGAAGCGGTGGGGATCCCCGATACGGCAGGGGTGAGGTAGCCACTTTGCCCACTTGTGGGCCACTTCTGATTTTGCCCCCCGCTCTGAAGCGGTGGGGATCCCCGATACGGCAGGGGTGAGGTAGCCATTTCGCCCACTTGTGGGCCACTTCTGATTCTGCCCCCCGCTCTGAAGCGGTGGGGATCCCCGATACGGCAGGGGTGAGGTAGCCATTTCGCCCACTTGTGGGCCACTTCTGATTCTGCCCCCCGCTCTGAAGCGGTGGGGATCCCCGATACGGCAGGGGTGAGGTAGCCACTTTGCCCACTTGTGGGCCACTTCTGATTTTGCCCCCCGCTCTGAAGCGGTGGGGATCCCCGATACGGCAGGGGTGAGGTAGCCACTTGGCCCACTTGTGGGCCACTTCTGATTCTGCCCCCCGCTCTGAAGCGGTGGGGATCCCCGATACGGCAGGGGTGAGGTAGCCACTTTGCCCACTTGTGGGCCACTTCTGATTTTGCCCCCCGCTCTGAAGCGGTGGGGATCCCCGATACGGCAGGGGTGAGGTAGCCACTTTGCCCACTTGTGGGCCACTTCTGATTTTGTCCCCCGCTCTGAAGCGGTGGGGATCCCCGATACGGCAGGGGTGAGGTAGCCATTTCGCCCACTTGTGGGCCACTTCTGATTCTGCCCCCCGCTCTGAAGCGGTGGGGATCCCCGATACGGCAGGGGTGAGGTAGCCACTTTGCCCACTTGTGGGCCACTTCTGATTTTGCCCCCCGCTCTGAAGCGGTGGGGATCCCCGATACGGCAGGGGTGAGGTAGCCATTTCGCCCACTTGTGGGCCACTTCTGATTCTGCCCCCCGCTCTGAAGCGGTGGGGATCCCCGATACGGCAGGGGTGAGGTAGCCATTTGGCCCACTTGTGGGCCACTTCTGATTCTGCCCCCCGCTCTGAAGCGGTGGGGATCCCCGATATGGCAGGGGTGAGGTAGCCATTTTGCCGACTTGCTAATGTGTGCAAGGCACTCAGTGATAGCCATGGCTCGTTTCGCCCATCCTTGGCAGAGGTCGAGGCATTGCTTGGTGACGATTGGGGGCCGCCACTACATGCCACGGTTCCAGGTCCATCGGCTCAACAATATGAGTTCGAGGCACGCCATTTTAGGGACCTCACCTCCGAGAGCTATGTCACAGACTGTGCTCAATCTGTGGTGTATTACTGGTGGGCAGCCCAGACCGCTCTCAGTGCAGATTGGGACACAATGGGTGTGGCATGGGCAGTCCGTGATTCGTTGCGGAATGCGTCGTGTGCCAATCCACAACGCCGACAGGCGTTGGTTGAATCATGGGCGCGTAGCACTTTGGAACGCGCGTCCATTGATATGTCTTTTGCACCACCGTTGATTGTGGCGCAGATATATAATTCGCGTAATTTCCATTGGGTGCTCCGCTTGTTGCTGATTGCCCCTACCCGTGAATACCTTTGCCTTAAGTTTGACCCCCTCCTTGACAAGCCACACATTGTTGGGGCAAACAAGGAGGAGTTGGCTGTTGTGGATGAGCTTGCGGAGCGAGAAGGCATCCAACCACAACCGCGGAGGAAGTGGGCAACGTTTTTGGATGCTTTCGGTTCCCTTGCATTTGCAATTGCACCCCTGTATTCCACCTTCATCAGGCAGGATGATTTTGTCAGTTGCCATCCGGCATGTCTGTTGATGTTGCATTGTGCCTTGTCTAGACGTGTTGTCAAAGGCGATTTGCAAGTGCCACAGGATAGATTGTGGTTATTGCGTGAGATGGCACAAGCTACTTTGTACTACAGTGGTTCCAAGTTGGCCCCCACACCCCGGACCCGGTCAATGCATTGGGAGGTGTCTCGGTTGTACCCCACGCCCAAATCTGCATACCCCCCTGACACATGCTTTTTTTGCGATGGCACACCCGCCATAGCGTGTCAGGAATGTAAGGTTCTTCATTGTACCTTCCATACCACTGTCTTGTGTCAGTCCGAGATTTGTGTAGGATTGCGCCAATTCCGGGCGGCCCCCGTTGTTGCTGCTGCTGCTGCTGTTGTTGCTTTTGCTGCAGTTACTGCTGCCACGCATGCCACTCCTGGCAATGCCAATGCCACTGATGACACCCGTCCCGGTGTGTGGATCTGTCGGAAGTGGTATGCGTTGCCTCCTCAATACCCCCAAAATGCTGATGGTCAATTGGAAAATCACCAAGCATTTTGCAGACAGCTGCATCTGGAAAAGAAAGAAGATCTCTTTGAGAGATGCAAGCTGAATCCTACCCCGAGAGGCAAGCCTCACAAGAGAGATACTAAGGCCGACTTGATCTTCAAGCGTGTCTTTTGTAACTACTTGTAAGTAGTTAGCCCCACCCTCCCTCCCTCCTCTGTGCATGCATGCATACGATACTCAACCCTCTTTGGTGAAGTGGTTGTGTGATCCCTCCCTCCTCTGTGCATGCATGCAGACGGTACTCAACCCTCCTTGGTGAAGCGGTTGTGTGATATATATATATATATATGATGGTTTGGCCCGGGTGGGGCGCCACTAACACAAGTGGCCGGGAATCGACTCGGGGGCCTTGTGCCCTTAAACAAAAGTACCACCTACCATCAAAGTGTGCAGTTTTTTGTGCATTTTTTTTCAAAAAAAAATGTCTTTTTACTGAGTAAAAAAAATATTTTTTTTTAAAAAAAATTTTAAAATTTTTTTTTACTCAGTTTTACCTCAAATCTACTCAGTTTTACCACATTTTACTCAGTTTTACCTCGTCTGGTACTCAGTTTTACCAAATACCCCTTAATTTTGGTCATCCGAAAAAAAAACCTCTTAAATTAAAGCCCCCTCCTGTAGCTTTTGAGGGCTCGGTGTGTTGGACAGATACGCCTATCAAAGGTTCCGCCTACACCTTCGCTGAGTTCACCTTCATTTGGTGCCCCTCACTGCCTTATGCACCAACACAAATGCCTCATCGACCGCCGATGCATTCGCCTGCAGGTTGAGTCATTTGAAGTACGAACGCAGCAGCCCAACGCCCTGCAGCCCAAAGCCCTGCAGGAACCATCAATCAACCCTAATTTCGTCCCAGTTCTCTCTCGTCAGAGGGGAGTGCACAGGGGTGTGAAGGAGGGAGGGAAGGGTGGCCGAGGGTTCAAGTGAGGGGGAGCTGGCCCCCAGGGGCCTTCGATACCAATGCACTGTGCAACGCACAAGATCGGTATCCGCACGTTTGGGGCACGCTCTTCCCCTTTCGAAGTGATCGGCGAGGCACTCGTTGGTACGCTTCAGGCGGGGTAAAGAAGGGGGGTATGGGTATGGAGGAGGTCTTTCCATCACGCCACCATTTGGTCCATTGCGTCGCAGCGCTGGTTGCAGTCGTGAGGCCATCGACACCGCCAATGCTGTAGCCTTGGTTGTGCTGGAGCTGGGCTGTGCAAACTCACAGCTGGGGAGGGGGTTTCCACTGTGGCGACTGGTCCTGCGACCTGCCACTTATATTATCAGTTTCTTGCCTGCTCTCCAACAACCCACAGGTGGACTGGGGAGTCCACCGGGGGAGGGGGCCTTCTGTTTCCGATGATACGTCATTCAGCCAGGATGTAGTTCATAGGACTTACGTGTAGTGGACTCGCCACTCCATGTGTCTGCCTTTCTACTGCAGCGAAAGGCCCCTGTGACATGTCACTGAAGAGCTTTTCTCTTTGACTTTTGCTTTGCACTTCTGCTTTGTGCCAGTCGGCACCAGTCGTGCACACACATCCGTATCCCATAGCGCGGTCCACTAGTAAACGCCGGGGCAGTCCACAAGAACACGGTGCAACAGTGCTCCAGTGGCACTCTGTGACGCACCCGGGCATGTCTGAATCGCATGTCCCAACGCGTGGCTGCACAGGAGACCAAGGCATGTGGCCCCTATTCGGGAAGGGGGAGGGGGATGACAGTGGGAGGGCGATACGGTGTTGCCCACGGTGTGTGGGGCACAGCAAAGGCTCAAGGGAATCGTCCGGCGGGCGCAGCCCCTGTGAAAAGCCCAAGGGGGGCTGTGGGGGGGGGGGTTTGCGATGGATTTCCCTTGCGGCCCCCATCCCTCACCCACCCACCCACACACACACACACCTCCGGGGGGCTCTATTGAGACCCCCCCCCGGCACCCCCTCGGCAATTGGACATCCGCCATGCCCTTGAGTGGACACTGAGGCCCCGTGGCATGCTGCCTCTCACAGATGTGGCGCCCCATGCCCCTCCCATGCCCGCCCTGGACCTCAGAACTGGACCTGGGGCAGGCCATATCATTGGCGACTGGGCAGCTGCACCCGCGCAGTTACATCCGCCCGCGCTTTCCCTTCGCCTCTGGGCAACTGACAGGAGATGTGTTGGGATTTGGGGCTGCAGCCTCATCCCCTTGCCCAGTCCCAGTGCTCATGTGGGACTGTACACATGCGAGCTTTACCCCTGGGAGGGTTGTGCACCCCTGGTTCCCTGAGGGTTCTGCACGGGGAATTTGTCTTGGTTTTGCTCCTGAAATCTGCATTGTGTCAGCCATGTGCTGTTGGTGAATATAAACATAAGCCCCATGGAAAGTTGTGAATGACCGGTCATGGGTCATGTGTACCCATGACTGGTAGCCCCGTCGTTTCGTTGCAGCTGCTGAGGTATCCCCAGCGGACCCCTTCGGCCTTTTTGAAAGGCAGCGGGCGGCTTACACGCCTCAATGAACATCCAATTGACTTCGTTCCAAGTGTTTTGGCCAGGGCTTGTATCTTATGTCTCATGCCTTTCACCTGCTCATGCCCTGGCCATTGTGCAGGGCGGGCCATGTCATTTCTGCTGCTGCTGAACAATCCACAGGCTGCCCCTCATCGTGCGACCGCCGTATGAGGGGTGCCTCAACACTTCAGCCACCGCATTGTATTGTGACTGATGGTTCTGGTGCCACGTGATTTTGGGCAGCGTGTTATGGAAGTGGGTGGGTAGTCGGGTCCGTTGTCTGGGTGTGGGTGAGGCGGGAATGGGGTCCAGGGTCATAAACCAAATAGCCCGGTCCCCAATCTGAAACCAAATGCATCTAAAAGCCCCAAAGTCCAATGTAGCAGACAGTGCCATCGCAGCGTTCGGTGCTATCAACTAAATTGCTGCAAGCACCGGAAGCATTGAACAGCGAAACAGGATGTACAAACATCAAATCACCAAAATTTGGAACCCTTTTTTTTCTGCCTGGTGAGTTGCAGTGCCTATGTTGACCTACTTTCAAGCCTTGTATGTACCTAATTCCTTGGCTGCCTACGGATACTTCGCTTTTAATTTGTGTTTGTGGGTTTTACACTTCGGATATTTGCATTCCAAGGGTTAGGGTCACTGAGCTGGTGGAAGCAGTGAGGTTTTATAACCCCTCTTCGGGTGCAGGGTGGGGTCAACCCTTTTCGCAAGCAGCCAGCAGCAAGCAGCAAGCACACGCAAAATGGGAAAAAACCAGAGCTCCAATATGGTCGTTCGGATTTGGATGATGCCCATGGGTATGAAGTACGATCACCCAAAGTTTGCGCAAAAAGTCAACAGTGGCGGCCAGGAACAGCCGTTGCAAGTGGCGGATCCAGATTTCAAAATATGTCAAAAATACCTAGAAATGCCAATTTTTTAGGCATTTTGGGCAACTAGCATATCGGAGGTGTGGAATATTTGCATCTGAACCAACCTAGATGATGAAGAAACGCTTGGTGCACCATCTAATAGCTTTTGCACCCGACTAGTGGCCTCAAGCACCCCCTTTCGAGGTAAAAAAAAAGCCAAAATTAGCATTGAAAGTGACCTTATATGCCTGGTTTTTCAAGCATCACTTTGTGGGTACCCTTGTGATGATAAACAGTGATGAATGGAGACATGTGCAAGCTATTTCAGGACCGCTAACACCCTTCAATGCCCCATTGGCACCAAGGAGTGATGCAGCGTGCACGTGTCAGGTCATGGGGGGACAAATGGGGAGGGAGGCGGCTTGCGCATTGACTTTTTACCTCCCGAGGAAGGCTATGGGGTCCCTCAAGGCTGCTCCTTGCCCCCCCCCCCCCCCCCCCGCGCAAGCACTGCCTTGTTCAAGCATGAAAGCCCGTCTGACCGTTGTGCAAAAAGCTGGGTATATTCTTCATTATCCACAAGGGACTGTTTTCATTTTGCAATGCAACAGTGGCAACCTACCGCCCCCGTGATGCACCCTACTTTCGGAGCCTCTTCATCTCCATCATTCTTTCATATCCCAATCCATAATCACCCCCTAGGGATGCTCTCCTTGCGGCTCTCCCCGCTGTTTACTGCATACCACACACAAAACACAGGCAGTTTCTACCACCTGGACATCTTGCATCAAAACAAGGTGCACTGCAACAGCACGTGTACCAGTAGGTACACTTGTACCGGTGGCATTTTTTTGTGTGTGTTATGATCCATCTTGTGGGGGATATGCAGGTGTTCACGTAAGAGCTGTGGTGTAAGGGAGGTTTCTGGCCCCAAATGGCCCTCTCTTGTCTTTTTCCTCCTGGGTTGCATTTGTGGACTTGGGCAGGGGTCTGAGGCTAAAAGAACGTTTGGACGCATCAAACCAGCCTCAAGTTGGGGCCCCTGAATTCCATGTTCGGCCCTGACCTTACGTTTTTGGGCACCTGCTGGGCCAGCGCCGCTTTCCGCCAGCTCCCCCAACCCCCCCTTAGCCCCCCACCTCTGCCCCCTGGCGGTTAATCACTACGAATGTTTGCATCCCACTGACGCAGCAAGCGACAGCAGACCAAGGCAAAGGGCAGGGGAGAGAGGAAGGAACCTGGACTCAAACACCAGTCAGCACATTGGACGACCGGCACGCGGACTACGCTCTCAGTGAGGATGTCACATTGGACACTGGGCAATGAAGACTGTGGTTCGGGCTACGTGCAGTGAAGCAGACCTGACGCTTTGGGTCCCTGAGCCAAGCAAACAACACAGATTCGAACCCGACCATCCATCCACATGACGTATTTAATTCTGCACCCCCCTCCCCCGATCATCCCCCCCCCCCAGCACAGGGTACAAACTTTGAATTTGATGTCCAAAAAAAAGTATGGGAAAAGTTGCGCCAGAATTGGGCGTATGAAATTTTTTCAGACAGGTTTCTTCCCGTACTAAAATCCCCCCCCCCCCCCCGTAGCAGAGTGTCCCTGTATCCCTTTGCGTCCCACCCCCCTCGGGGGGGTTTGGAGGCATGCAATGCAGGAGTCTGGTTGAATGCGATTCAGTGAATTAGTCCCGCCTGCGCGCCCTGTCACCACCAATCACCGGGTCCTGCAGCACCTGCAGCATGCCAACACCCGCACGTTCTCACTCGCAGCCTCCAAATGCTGCCGAGCAGGTGGTGTATTGTGCTTGTTGTCCTTGGGCTGGCACTCGCTCTGGGCGGGTCCGCGCAAGTCCGGCTCAAGATCCACGTCAACTACGAAAAGGTGCCGTTCTGGCAGCACGAGATTGCCGGATGGCTCGCAGACAAGGGCTACGCCTGGGACGTCGAGGTCAATGCCTTTCCAGGGCCGGAGGCGGACCGACTGCCATACTACCAGGAGATGCTGAAGGGGGCCGCTCAGGTGCGACGACCCCATCTCGTCCGTATTCCAACCCTTTGCCTCTTGTCCTCCTGCCGGGCCCAGAGTGGGCTCCACGGGGGTAGTTGCCTGCGTATGTGAGCCATGGGCCTCTCTCCCCCACCAGATGTCATTTCTCCTTCCCCACTCTTGAGAGGGATCAATGTCCAACCGGCTTCGTGGCATTCCCCGGTTGCCAAAGGTGCGGACATGCGCCACCGCTTTCGTGTTTCACTTGCTTTGATGGGTACCGGAGGTGTGACTTGGGCGCTGATGTGCCTGCCTTGGATGGATGGATTTGGGACCGGTAGGAGACCGTCGTGTCATTCCCGAACCATCAGATACGCATCGCGCTTTTGTGGGCGCATGTTTGGCATTTTCAGGAACATGAGGAGGGGGGGGGCAGTGCCGAATGGCATCGGCATGTGCATGTGCTTTTGGGTTGGCAACGCTTGTTCATCTGTCAGGACGTACGGTACCATTGTTGCGCTTGTGACGAACCCGCCCCCCCCCCCCCCCTGTGACCAACGAACACTGTGTCCAAAGAAAACTTCCGTTCGGACCGTATTATTTGAGGACCCAATTAGGTATTTAATTAGGTACCCGGCTCCAGAAACGCGGTTTCAGGCTAAAGGTTTGGGGAAATGAGGGGCTGTTGTGATGTATCTTGCAGCAAAGGTGGGCAAATTTGTAAAGCAGGTTGTAAGGGAATGGTGTCCCTCAACTACAGGACCTCTGTTGCCCACCATGACTGATTCTCTGCTTGCACCTGACCAGGAGGTGCGATACAAGCGGTACCACCACTTCTGCCCATGCCAAGAACAAGAAGGGCCCCAAGCCCGGGGAGCATGTTCAACTTTTCCGCATGAAGCAGGACGTTAACAAGGGCTTCCACTCTGAAAAGTGCGAATTGGAGGCCTCCATCGCATTGTGCTTTGAATGGGCTGGGTAACTTGCACCTAGGGATGTGTTACTGCCGTTTCACGATATTGTTGGCCGCAACGAATGGTGTGTCCAATGAACACTCCCAGAGACGGGCCACATACTACACCGAACGCCCTTCCCGAATGCAAATGATGTGTGTACGCAGACCCAACCCCCTGTCTTCTCGGCCCAACACGACTGGCAGCCCCTCACTACAATTAGTAGTACAGCCCGCCACCCACTGCCCCATGGACAGGCAGCATCTTGGCCTACACCACCACCACCACCCCCGTGTCCAACCAACAATTTTGTCCTATTTTATTAGCCCACATGCCCAGTGCTCTGCGGGGGCTGGAGCGCTCACGGGGCTTTGGCTTAGGCACAGCAGGTGTACGCGCACACCGTTTTCGGTGGCAAGGGGTGTACTGGGCCCTCTGTTGTGTGTGTTGGGGGGGGGGGGGGGGGCGTTGGCACAAGGCCTCGGTATTAGGTTGTTTGCCTTTGGCGGTGCCTATTGGCCTCTCGCTACTGCTCATTCTGACCCTCTGTGGGTCCGATCGTGTTTTGGTTGTGTCAACAGAGCCCCTGGATGACTTATCCTGACTTATCCTGTTTGACTACTCCAGGGCCGGCTGTCATGGAGACAGGCTGTTGCCTGTGCCATTGACCAGGTGCATCCAGATGCACACTCCAAGTCCATGCTGGGTTTGCCGACTCCAGCACTGACTTGTGCGCACTGGGGTGTGCATCTGCAGGATAATTTTCCTGAAAGGGGCTTGGGGGGGGAGGGGCGTCACCAGGGAAAAGGGGTCGGAAGGAAGGGCGTGCAGGTTGTGTGCCTCCGTGCGGCCCAAAAGGCTATCCCGTTAGAGCGGCATTGGGGGGCAGATGTACGGACCTGCAGCATCGCTGGTGGATTATGTGTCTGATATGCTGCAGGAGACTCTGCTTCGTGATGTCTGTACGAGCCCTCAAAGACACCTTCACTTTGGACAGGGTACTGCATTCTATCACAGCGAAAGGCGCCTATGGCAATGTCACTGAAGAGCTTTTTGTTCTGACTTTGTTGCTCTGCAGTCTTGTGCCTGTGTGGTCAACGTCAGCATACAACATCCGCATCCCACAGCGGGGAGGTTATGTGATTGCTGGGCTGAGCAAGGGCATCTCCGCGTTACTCGGATGTTTTCTTGTGACACCGCAGGACCAGGCGACCAGGCCCCACATCGACATTTTTATGGTGGACGTCATTTGGGTGGGCCTCTTCAAGGACCACCTTCTGCCGCTGACGGACCACGGGTACAACCTCACGGACCTGGAAGATTTCTACGACGGCATTGTTGACAACAACAGGGCCTACGGCAAACCGGTCGCGCTGCCCTGCTGGATGGACGTGGGGCTGCTCTTCTACCGCAAGGATCTCCTGCGCAGGTCATGGGCAGTGGAGGCGTGAACGAGTGACGAAGGCAGGGGGTTCGATGCCGATGAGGGCGTTGGATACCGGTCAAGGGGTTTCCTGAAGGGAAAGAACATCGTGCAGGTTGAAGGAAAGTCCAGACACGTGGTTCTAGACACAGTCACTTCATTCAGCACCCTCCCATGTTCAACACTATGTGTGGCCTTCTTGAGAACAAATGAGAGATAGCACTCGACCAAGTACAACCAATACTTTGTCACGTGCTGCGTACAGACAATGCATGACCCTTCCATACACAAACAAGACTTCCGCCCACCAATGCAGAAACCATATACACCATCTGGTTTCAGACTCAGTTTATCCTCACTACGTGTCAGACCCGCTACCAGAGTCATGTGTGGAATTATCGTAGCACTGGACAGCTCTGAACCTTGATTCCCAAACGTTGTCTCGAGTACCATATGATGAACAGGGTACGCCAGCTCACCTTGGTCTGGACAAAAAAAGAAACCATATACACTATCCAATATGTTCAACAACATGTACCGGGTTAGCGCCCTCTATTGAACAACCGACGAACACACCGTTTTGCAACCGCCCATGCAACCGCCCGCATCGGCCCCCAATCGGTCTCCCACGTGCGATTCACCACGTGTGCCACCACCGCACCTCCCATCCCCCTCCTCCCCCTCACGCGAACACAGGCCTGCCCGACCGCCTCCTCACAAGCCCTGCCTTTGTTGCAGTGATGGGTCCTGCACCTCCCCGTCCGTGTGGGTCCCGCAGTCCCTCCCTCCGTGATCGCACCGTAGGTACGGCATCCCGCAGCCGCCGCGGTCGTGGGGCCAGCTCGAGGATATGGCCACCGCGATCCAGACGGGGGAGCGGACGAGGCTGGGCACGTCGGACTTCTGGGGCTACGCCCACGAGGGGGCGGTGTTCGAGGGCTTGATGTGCTACGCATTGGAGCTGGTGGCCTCGTATCAGGGCGGCCGCATCGTCAGCAATGACCGCAAGGTCTGCCCCCGCCCCTGCCGAGGGCCGTCCTTTCGGAACGAGATATATATTTTTTCTTTCGCTCAGGACGGTCTCCGGGGGATCGGTGGCAGGATTCGGTAACCGACGGCGGGGAACACGCAACCGACGGCGGTTGGTGCTTAACCGACGCCGTTACTCGCCGGCTGGCGATCTGCGGAGGGTCGAGTGTACCGGGGGCCGGCGGTTTCTTTTGTCTTAGGGCAGCCGTCCCGAAGACCAAAGACAGCGCGTGTTGGTGTGGGGGTGACGGGGTGTGGCATGCCGCGGGACGGGGGACGGGGGGTTGGGGCCCTGGGTTGCCCGGCAGTGAGTGCACGCGTCTGTGGCCCCTCCGGGGGCAGTTGTGCTGAGCCATCCCCCCCCCCCCGCCTCCCTCTCCCTCCCTCCCTCCGATGATGGGGAGTTGCATGCAGGACACCAACGTCCGCATTGCCGTTGCTGAGTGGCGACACGATGTTTGCCCGTCCCCATTCTGCAGGTCACCGTGAACAGTCCTGTGGTGAAGAAGGCGCTCACGCGACAAGCGAACATGATCGGGCGCATCACCCCCTCCAACACGACGGAGCTGGAGCACGGCGACTGCCTTGACCTGTTCCGCCGGGGCCGGGCCGCATTCATGCGGAACTGGCCCTACGCCGCGGGCGAGGCCCGGAAGGCGGGCATCGAGGTCGGGGTCGCGGAGCTGCCGGGGGCAATGCCGGGGTTGACAGCGGCGGCGCTGGGGGGCTGGCAGTGGGCCGTCAGCCGGTACACCGCGTTCCCGCGCGAGGCCGTCGAACTTCTGAAGTACGTCACGTCAAGGCCCGTGCAGCGCCGCTTTGGGTTCGGGCTGCCCGTCCGCGTGTCTTTGGGGATGGACCCGACGATTTGTGGGGACCCGGAAGTGTGTCAGGTCGTCTGCCCTTGTCCTTGGGGGCATGGTCTGGTTTTGAATGCGCCGCTTGCTCGGTGTGTGTGGTCTGTGGTGGTGCGGTGCGGTGCGGGGCGGTGCGGTGCGGGGCGGTGCGGGACGGTGCGGGGCGGTGCGGGGCGGCGTGGTGTGGTGTGGTATGATCTGTGTGGTCAGCGGTGGTATCCGTTGTGCGCGCCACGTCGCACACCCCACGCCACGCACCACGCCACGCGTGTACGGCATGGCGCAGGGTGTGCAGTGCCCAGTGACTTGTGCGTGCCACGCCTGTCCGGTGACGTGGTCCGCCCTTCTTCAGGTGCGCACCATCGTGGTGCCGCGCCCCAGCACCGCCGCCGGGGCCGCGTACCCCAACGTGTCGCTTGCGGTCCAGACCGCGGTGAACGGCGTGTTCCGAGGGCGGGACGTCGACGCGGTGCTGCCGCAGCTGGAGCAGGACCTCGTGGGGCTCCTGTCCGCCGGAGCGCCTGCGACATCCGACCTCGTCCCGTACGTCGTCCTGCCCGCCCTCGCCGCCGTGCTCGTGGGGCTGTCCCTGGGGATGCCCCTGTTCTGTTGGTGGCGGGTCCGCGCCCTGCGCCAGGTCGGCACTGCCCCGAGGCAGGGCCCGTGCGCCGTCGTGTTCACGGACATCCAGAGCTCGTCGCTGTTGTGGGGGCGGATCTCCCATGAGATGGTGCGGGGGCTGGACATCCACCACTCGGTCATCCGCGACTGCATCCGCCGGCACAAGGCCTACGAGGTCAAGACCATCGGGGACAGCTTCATGATCGCCGTGCACACGCCCGCGGCCGCCCTGAGGCTGACGTTGGACATTCAGGCATCTACCCGCCCTCCGTAGAGATCCTGCGACCCCTGGACCTGTCGCCCCCCGGGCGTGAGGGCGCACAACAGAAGTGAGGCGAGGCAAGTGACGATTGGTTCTTTTGGGAAAGACTGGGGAGCTACCGGTAGGAGGGGGGGGGGGACACAGCGAGGCAGGCTATGGACGGCCTGTGGACAGAGGTGTGTGGACAGCAAAAACAGTCAAACGACCCCGGCAACAACCAGCACATCCTCAATACGCCAATTATTGGGCGCTGCTGACACGCAAACGGCACACCATGCCACATCCAGCACAGTCCCAACACGCCAACGACTGCGCTCCGCGAACGCGGAAACGACACCAGCAAGAGCACCGGCCGCAGCGGCCGACAGAAAGCAGCGACCCGACGCAGCACGCGAAGGGAAGAACGGGTGACCGTCCAGGGCCCCGTAAAGGAGCAACAACCAGACGGAATGTCACACAGGGGGTTTGTGGGGGGAAGTTTACCGGGGGAACAATGTGCGTGAAGATTTCTTGTGTAACCGCCTTCCCGTCCCCCGTTAAAACCGATTTCTGGGTCTCCGTTTGCCCGTGTACCACCCACGACTTTGTCAGATCTTGAGGCAGTCTGCAGTAGGCACCTGCTTGTCCTCCATTGGCCACAAGTCGATGTCGCGCTGCTCAGCCTCTGCCGTATGGATCTTGTGCAAGTTCCGGCGGGGGCACAGGGGTGTTCCAGGATCTCGCGGAAGGGAGGGGCTTTCCCTTCACGTACCCAGTCAAACAATCATCCCCGTGCTCTGATGAACCGACCTTGGAAGGCGCTGGTAGTGTTCCGGTGGTCATTGGTTGGAGTTCGAGGGGAAGACCTGGGGTACTGCGGCTGGCTGACGTTGTGTGCCGCGCCCCATGTGTGGGCCCCCCCACGGCGCTTCGGGTGCAGTTTGTGGGACAAGGTGTAAGGGAGTGGGGAAGGGGCGTGAAGAGTGGCAGAACATGGGGTTGCCATCACAAAACAGGGCCGAAGGGGCGTAGAGCCGCCTGCGTTGTGGTGCCCTTTGATGATTCGTCTTTGTCGATGGCGATGTACCTGCCGATGGTGCCTCGCGTGCGCATGCGACGTGTGCGTGCGGCAGTGCCCGTGAACGGAGGCGGGCCCCGCAAGGCCGGGGGTGCTGCGTCCCACAGGCCCACAACGCAACCCTCGGGGCCGTCATTCGCGTGGAAGCTGATGAAGAAGTGGGTTTGTTTGCTGAAGGGCTGCCCACGGATCAGACGAGGTAGTTTGCAGAAGTATCCGGGGGAGCCAACAAACCGCTGAGGCCGTAGCACCTGTAGAAGGATAGGAATGGGCAGACGCGACATACCGTCTACTTAACACTTGGAAAACCAGGGGGTGCACTGATACATGGGTAGTGGTGGGCCAAAAGCAACCATTCCTGGTGTTTTGAGTAGGCCTCCAGGAAACCGTACAGGTTGAATCAAAAACGTTTCAAGTAGAACTTGTATTGTTCTGAGGTCGACCCCCCACTGCCCACGTGCTGTCCTTGCCCCTTCAACCCGCTTCCGGGGGTCTGCTCAGGGACGTGTCTTCCTTCGGGACTCTTCCGGTCGGGCGGTCTGATGTCGTCGCCCCCTGTGACATGCGGTCACACGCAGCACTGCCGTCTGCGTCCTTCGGGTGTGGGCAGACACGACCCGCCGCTGGTGGGCCCACGCCGCAGTTTGTGGGGCTTCACAGAACCCAAGGCCCACACCCACGCGAACCGCAAAAACACGATGATTTCCGGCGTCTTCGAACGCTCCACAGAAAACAAGACTTTGAAATCCTTTTGGCCTTCGCAATGAGTAATGTTCCGGAGAATCCAATTCGTGGCACGGTATCGATGGGCGCAGTGCATGTTTCATGGGGCATTGAGATCCGCAATTTTTCGCATTTTCCCGCATTTTCCCGCAATTTTCCACGATTTCCCGCAATTGCTGTTTGCTTGTCCACGTTGCGTGCTTGTTGGTGCCCCGTGTGTCCCGTGTGCAGAGGTGTTGCTCGTTGACGTTTCGGGAGGTTTGGGTACGGCACCGCAATTTTACTGCAATTTCCCGCGATTTTTCGGAAATTGGATTTTACGCTCCCTCACAGCGATCCCCCCCCCCCGCCCCGCCCCCCAATCTTTCCAGCGGCGGCCGCAGGCCCCTCTCATTCACCAGCGCCTCCCTCCCCTTCCGTCCCCTCCCCTTCCGCCCGGCGATGCGCCCACCCTCCACCCGCCCCGTCGCTCATCCAGAGGAAGTTGTTCGAGGACACGCGATGGCCCGAGGAGATCAACGCCATTTACGCCGAACTTACGCAGCACGTGGATACCACTGAGGTCTTTGTGCCCCGGGGGGCGGCGGCGGCGGCGGTGCACGTGTGCGCGTGGCGGTGCCGGTTGGACGCACGTCAGACACACGTCTGACAGCCACCGGACCATTTGTGGGGCTGGTGTTGTGGCGGTTGTACCAGCACCACAAGTGCCACCAACGCCGATGTGGTGCTGGAGGGTGGGCAGCGGGCAATGACGGCAGCGCGCGAAGGCCCTCGGTGGAACACGACGGGGTGGCGGGACGAGGGAGGAGGGCTGTGGGCCGTGACTCGTTGGTGGTCGGCCGAAGGGCATGGTGCAGGGGTACTGGGGTGGGGCCACCCCGACTCTTCTTCGACTCTTGTCCAGGCCGTTGCTTCATACAGGGGGGGGGGGATTTCGCGACAGGAATATTTCGCTGTGGGAAATTTCGTATTTCAAATGTGTGCGAAATTTCCCGCTCAATTTTCAGGCCACTGTGCGAAATAAACCTGGCGCGAAATTTTCTCGTGCGAAAAATTCCCGGTGCGAATTTTCCCCCGCCCTGTAGCAAACCCAGTGGCAAACCCAGTGGCAAAGTCGGTCATTGTTTTTCTGTGTACCTACAATTGGCCTCCAATTTTGGGCCTCTTTAGTACATATCATTTTCCCCTGAGGAAAATTTTCTGATGTGGGTGGGTCGGTGCGGGGGGGGGGCGCGGGAGGGGGCAGGGCCCCAAACGACACCCCCCCCCCCCCCGATGTGTGAGGGCGTGTGAGGGTCTCACTGCGCCTGCCTCTGGTGGGGTCCCCGGTGGTCCTGGGCCCCGAGTCCGTCACGGGGCAGCCTAAGCAACACAGGGCAGCCTAAGGCTGACTGCGTGGTCTGTTATCCGCACGGTGCTGTGGTGACGCATGACGCAACAGTGTGGTCCAATGTGGTGGTGGACACACTCCCATCCCATCCCCCCCTCCCCGCCTCACAACATAAGACAAAACAAAATGGTCACACAAAAAAGGCAACGCCGATCACATGCAAACAAGAGGCTGGCAAATGAGGGCGAATGACAGGCAAAGAAAGTGCAAGGAGCGATTTTTGCGGTCGTCTGTTTTGCTCTTAGAACCCCTGCACCATGCCCTTCGGCCGAACACCAACGAGTCACGGCCCACAGCCCTCCTCCCTCGTCCCGTCACCCCGTCGTGTTCCACCGAGGGCCTTCGCGCGCTGCCGACATTGCCCGCTGCCCACCCTCCAGCACCACATCGGCGTTGGTGGCACTTGCGGTGCTGGTACAACCGCCACAACACCAGCTCTAGTTCTGTCCTTTTTTGTTGCCGTTTGATGGTTTCTTTATGTTTCTGTTTTTTTTTTTTTTGCTGCGTTGCAAGGGGTCATCCCCCCCCCCCCCCCGGAGGGTCCTCTGGGCCTGGGATATTGCTACTTGGCCGAGACCTTCGGACCATCTCGGGCTACCCTCTTGTTTTGGGGGGGGGCGTGCTGGGCCGAGATTCCGTGGAACACCCTCGTCAATGCCCTTGCCAACTGACAAATGGCCCCCTGCCCTCGCACCGCGCTCCTTTGCCCGAGCCCTGCCACAGTGAGCAGTGTTCTGTGCCCGTCGTACTTGTCACACGTCGCCAAAGACCACCGCACAGATCAACAGAAAGATGTTGGGGTCTCCCTTGCCAGTGTGTATGGGGGTGGGTTTGGTCATGGTGTGTGGGGTGGGGGGCAAGGGGTCGTTTGAGCCCCAAGACACCATGAGCCCCTGCAACGGTGCAGTCTGAGGGCGAGTCATGACGCGGAGATTAAGGCCGTGTAGCGGCCTCAGACGGACATCGTCTGAATTACATTTGTGCCCTGACGTACGACGCAAGCTGATCAGTGCGTGGCGGGAGACGTATGTGTCGGGGCACCCAGACCACCACGCCCCCCCCCCGCCCCCCCCAACACCCCGACCCGCCTGCAGGGCCTGCTTCTGAGCCCCTGTCAGGGGAACCCTGCCGCCCGGGGTTGTGGGGGGGGGATCAATGGTCGGTTCCGATAGACTGAATGTCCCCGCCATAGACAATTCCAGCCATTAGTCCAGCAGTACTGCGAAGTCCAATCAATGCACGTGTCCCCTTCTTGGTTGGGGTGCTCCACTATGTAAGGTACAGGGAGGCATTTCTTGCGGTTAGCTCTGCAGGTCACTTGTGTGCTTGTCCTTTCTGCCGACTCTAAAGAACAACCAGGATCAATAAAAAGCAGTCGTCCATAAGGTGTGGACCGGGGTTGCTGTGGACCGGGGTTGTGGTTCTGGACAGGGGGCTCGAACACCGCCTCCCCCAATCCCCATCCCCCCCCCCGCCCGCACCATGGCCACCCCCCCCCCCCCCCCACCCCCCAACCCACCCATCCCCCAAAGGGGCTATGCGGTATGGACAGCACTGGGTATGCCATCTTACGCACCCGAGGGGGTCCCCTGGGGCTGACTCGGACTGCCTGGATAGCACTGAGACCTGGCCTATGGTGACGCATGCAATACGGCACATGCAAGTGCGATGTCGTGTGTTGTATTGCCAAATTGTGAAGGTATTCAGGGGTCGTCCAAGGCTGCGTAGGCACTGTCCGACAGCTGATGAGGCTGTGGTGATTGTACGCCAGAAAGCATGCGTCCGATTTGATTGGAATGAGCCGTGATTGTGCAAAAGGGCAGGCGCTGATGAGCCTTCGAGGACCAGCAGCTCTTCTGGGAACTCGGCGTGGACTGTTGTTGATAGCACTGAGGCACCACTGAATATGGGGCGGGTTGTTTGTGGGATCTTTGGAGAGTGTGGCCACCGTTCCACGTGCCTTGCCCCTTCCCGCCGGCGTACCAACATGCTCCACCAAAGACGTGACACACCCCTTCACCCCGTCCTATGCCGTTGACCGACAGTGATTCTGTCACTGTGGCACAACGGAACTGTTTCCGGCTGCGGACTGCCCTGCCATGCCACTCCCTGGCCCCCGCGGCTGGTTGCAGGCACGGAGGCTCGCGGTCTCGTGGCAAGACGTGTGGAATGGCTTCCGCGTGCGGGCCGGCCTGCACTACGGGTCCCCAGAGATCCAGTTTGATGACGTCACGAAGGGCTGGGACTACTACGGGACCATGGTCAACGAGGCGTCACGCCTGGAGTCCCTAGCGCACGGTGGCCAGATCCTGATCTCAGACGCGTTCTTGCGGGAGCTTGCGCTGGAGCTACCGGCGCAGGGCCTCACCACAAAGTGCCATGGGCGTGTCCAGCTCCGCGGGTGTCCGGAAATGATCGTAGTGCACGAGGTCGTGCCCGAGATGTTCAGTGCTCGCCGCTTCCCGCCGCTGGATATTGATGTGGAGGATCCAAGGCGCCAGAAGCGTGTCTCAGGTACTGAGGGGGAGAGGTCAGAGGCAGTGCCCACCGCCTTCTCTGCTGCGCATAAGAGAGCCCTAGACGATCTGTTTTGAGGGGGTGCCTGTAGTGTCACTGAAGAGGCCTTGCTGAGAGGTTGTGCTGCGTGCACAGCGGCGGAGGTGCGCCCCAAAACACACCCAAAATGTTCGAATTTGGATGTCCCAACCTGCAAACCTTCCCCGCCTTCAAGCCCCTACCCCTGCTGGCAACAGTCGGACACATTGAGGGAATCTTAGTGCGCTGGGCGCACCCCGGGCATCTTTTTGGGGGCAATATGCCCCCGACCAACACTTTGCTTTGCAACCACTGTGATTCCTCCGTGCTCCGGGGTCCCTGAGAAGGTAGGTGTTATCGCTTTGGAGGACCTGAGACCGCAGAGGTCAGGTGGCCACTTTTATTTGTTTTCGTTCACCCTTCTCGTGCTATTGGGGTGAGGCGGCCCATGTTATCCCCCTCCAATGGTCGTGTATCATTGTGCACCGAGTGCGGAGTGCTAAATTGGTGGTGCACAATGGTCATGCATCATTGTGCACCGAGTGCACCGTAACCCCTGCCATCGCGGGGAGCGGGGGGCGGAAATGTCTTGTTCTCGAGGGGAAGTGAAATGGCTCCATAACCCCGACCGTCTCGGGGGAAACTGAGATGGCTCATAACCTCTCGTTTCTCACGCTCACGGGTGCGCAGTACGATATTGGTGGTGCACCAATGCACGATGGTAGTGCACCAATGTGCACCGGGTGCATAATGCTATATTGGTGGTGCAATGTGGTGCACAACCAGTATGCACCACCAATATAGCACGACCATTGTGCACCACAACTATAGCGTTGTGCACCGGGTGCAGACTGGTGCACGCCCATTGTGCACCCAGAAGATGGACGTTGTTCTTTTGGGTAGCCTGACTGCCAGGGGATGAGGGGATGAGTCAGAGCAGACCAGGGCAGTGTTGGGGTTGGTTGAGATGGACCCTTGTCCCGCGGACACCCACAACGTAGGCCCATAGCGTTGTGTGATAACATTTACATGGGCGGAGCCCAATAGGATTGCCTGCTGACACAACTGTTGCTTTGTGCACGGGCCATTTGCTGATCTATGCATCGGTCGCTATACCCCCCCCCCCCCCTTGCGCTAACACGGGCTTGTCCAAACACGGAGACCCCGTGTTTCCGCACTTTTGGTCCTTTTTTTGAACCGTCGTTTTTGCGGTTCTGATCCAATAGAGAACGTGGTTTATAGCTTTGTGCAGGATGCATGAAGGGTCAATATGGGTGACACAGTGTTGCTACAGCTATAATTCCATGTGCTCTTGTACTCTGGGGTGTATGCCGGTCTGTTGGACACTCTTTCATAGTCATGAACGATTGGTTGGGCAATGCCTGCAACTTGTGTTCCGCAGTACGTGCCGCGCGCTAACACGGGCTTGTCCAAACACGGGGACCCCGTGTTTCCGCACTTTTGGTCCTGGAACCAGAACCTGGCCCGTGTTTGCGCAAGGGGGGGGGGGGTACGTTGTTCGTCGTTCAACGACGCAGGCCGCTGCCAGCCAAGGCAAGGAAGCAGGAACCACAGACCACGAGTCCATAACGAGAGACACAATTTCCCCCTGACACACAGCACCACCCGCACAGCACAGCACACACATGACCACCACTTTGGAAGGTGTGTGCCCTCCGGCCCTGCAATGCACAGCGGACTGGGTGTGTAAGGTGCGCCTCGCCTGGCTCCCCCACCAAAGGCCATCTGTGAGCCCCGAAAGCTCTATTCAGACCTGCGACAATAGCCCAAAAACCGCACTCAGCCTTTATGGCACGCCTCTTTATCCGCGAGGCTCGGACAATGGTTTTTGCAAGTTGTTTTTACGCTCAGAAACATGCATGAGGCTAACACCTGCCATGACGGATGTTGGCAGGTGTCAAGGAAATATTAGGCAGGTTTTGGCAAGCGTCAAGTACGTCTTGGGGAGGTGCTAGCGCCAACTGCCTTGTTGGCAGGCGTTGGCAGGGGTGTATCACAATTATCGCAAGTGCTCGCCTCATGTGTGGGGACGAAGTATGGGGAATGCCAGTGTGCCCGGTGCTCCAGGCCCGGCGGCGAGGGGAGCACCACGCTGAGGCTGCCGGGGGACAGTGGATCAGGTAGACCGCGGGCTTCAGCCGCTAAGCAGGCAACGTGCTGCAGCTTTACTGTGCGCGAAGGGGCGCATGGGCTGGACTCTCGGTGGAAATGGCTTGGCCGAGCACTCTGCGGCAGCCCTTAACGGGGGCATCTTCGGAGTCTTACAAGGCCCAGCTTCCATACCACTGTGCATGCATGTGACCTGGAGGGCCCAATGTCTGACATTTTGGAGGGCGGGACTGCTTTGGGATTGAGTTCTGACACTTTCAACTTGCTAGGGTCAGCATTGAGCCCCCCCCCCCCCCCCTCCTCCACCACCTCCAATGAGTCGGACATTGGGCTCATGCTTGCCAAACATTTGGTTGACACCTGCCGACACCTGGTGAGAACTTTGATGACGCATGCCACTGCCTGCCAAACATCTTGTTGGCACCCGCCAACACCTGCCAGGGCAGGTGTCAGCCCCATGTCTGTTCATCCCCCAGTATCGCCGGTTTCGGGGGCACACGGCAACACCCTCCAATTTCAACGCATCCCAAGCCCGAGGGAGACGCTTGCAAGGGACTGTACACCAGGTGTCCCCCACAGTACTCCCCCTTTCCCTAAGGACTACGCCCTCCCACCCCCTTTTCAACAATTGTGTTCCACCCGCGCCGTTACTGTGCAGGTCTACCCCCTTGGTAACCCCCCCCCCTTTGTGTCTCAGAAGATGACCGCAAGTCCCAGGTATCGACGCTGACACAGCTCTCGATCCAGGATGAGATCTACGAGCATGCGCTCGTCAGGCGCGGGTACATGTCTGCGCAGCAGTTGCAGCGCCGCGTGAGGCGGCAGCAGCATTGGCTCGAGGGCCTCTTGGCGGAGCTCCCGCCCTCGGTGCAGGAGCAGTGGATCCGGCAGCTGGCGACCGCGTGGCGCGTGCAGCCCCTTAATTCCTCCAGCACCGAAAGCTACCTGCTGCGGTTGTGCCTGCGGTTGGAGCAGCTGTCGTACAGCAACCCGTCGGCGACGGATCCCTTTGAAGAGGCGACGTCCCTCCCGCCCCCCAGCCCCATGCCCTGCTCCCCCTTCTCGGCCGGGCCTTCGCAGCGAGGGCCCCCGGACTGGCTGTACGTGCGCAAGGGACCCCATGGGGACCCAAGTGCAATGCTGCCGGCCGACGTCAGTTCTGTGTAGACCGGGGCGTCGAAGCCCGCCCCCTCTGTTATGAGGAGACCACCGTTGTGGGACCCCCCGTTGTGAATGGGCGACCGGTGGCGGTTGAGGGCCAATTTGAGGGCGGTTGGGGGGCCAACGTGACGGCGGTTGGGGGCTAACTTGACTGCCAACTTGATGGCGGCTGAGGGCCAACTTTACGCCGGTTGGGGGCCAAGTTGACGGCGGTTGAGGGCGACCAACGCGGCGGTTCGGGGTCATCCGACGGTGTCGGATCTTTACCGTTGTTTACGGGTATTTCAGGACGTGCTCTTTTTACGATGATTCTCATTGTCATTCTCAGGACATCCTCCGCGTGTCACTCAGTGGGGTAGAATGGGAATCGGGCCCTGTCGAGGGGCCCGTGAGTTCATGCCTCTGACCACCGAAATACGGGAGTACCCCTTTGTTTCAATTGGCTCACCTCCAACTGCCAGCGAATACCATCGATTTGCACAGGGCAACGACCCCAAGACCATCATCTGACCATCATCCGTCGTCAGACCCCCACGACTGAGAGACTGGGGTGCCTCGGGGGTTACAGGCGCCGACTCGGGGACACAGGTACGAGCCTCAGGGCTCGGGAGGGGGGGGGGCACACCACTGAAGCACGTCTGACATCCGTTGAAGCCCTGACCTTGGCCTTGGGGCATGACTAAACGAGGCGGGCAAGGTGCGCTTCATAGCCCTTCGTCGTGATTGCTGACCATAGCGGGAGCATGGGCACAGAGAGCAGACCGCACGCAGAGCATGGGCCACCATGACGGCACGGGGTGCTGTCTCCCTCTCATCAGGTGCTGCATACCACAGGACTCGTGTTGTTTGATGCGCCTGATTGCAGTGGCAGGATCCTTGTTCTGGTCTGGCCTGTGTCCCACGGCTGAACACACAGACCCACAGTCTTGGCCCTCCTGCACTCGAAGCCCAGCGCATAGCGGCAGCCTCGATGGCACAGATTTTGGTCTGCACGGGTCACGTCGTTGCCCTTACTCCTGACGACGACCTTCCAACACAGACCACTGTGCCCTGACAAGCCGCATCTTCGGACTTCCTGTACTATCTGCAACCCCGAAAAAGCCCCGAGTGCAGTGAGATGGGAGTTTGCATTGCGTTGGAAACAGCAACAGCAACAGCAACAGGCAACCAACAACTCTTTTCCGTCGGGTATAAGCGGGGCAACTCCTACTACAGCTGCTGAGCGACCCGCTCCGGTGGTGGGGTTGGGCGGGGTCAGGTTCGAACACGACCATGATGGATTGTGAAACTACACCTTTGCAGGCCTTGGAGCTCTGTTTCTTGCGCGCAGCCCCCAAACCCCCACATGCAAGATGCAAAGTGTCCATGATAGACCTTTTACCACAAGGCGACTCGAACATTGGGGGGGGGGGGGGGTGGCACGGACGCCCGCTGAAGGAGGGGGGGGGGTCCAGAACTGGGCTTCCGTGCCGGGCCCTTTGTTTTGTGTAAGGACGAATGTTGCCGCCAAAGGCGCCAGAACACAAATTTTGGACCGAAGAGCTTCTTCCACCAAACCCCCCCCCCCCCCACATATGTGTAGTCAAAATGATCAGCGCGACGTGGGTATCATTTTGAGCCATACATACTGGGGTCGACCCCCCCCCCCCCGGGCACGGCAGGTAGGGCACCCCCGGCCCGAACCCCCCCTCCCGGCACGACGACCAAGGAGGGGGGGGGGGGCAAATGGGCTTCCATGCTATCCCCCCCCCCCCGCAAAGCAATGTTCTTCCCGCCCAACCACATCCCACACCGGTGTATTTACCCCCCTCCCTCCAATATACAGTCTGTCTGCGTTCAGTCTCTGTGTCGCAAGATCCGCTCTTCACGCCTTCCTCTTTTCGCACTGTTTCTTTCGGGTGATCACAATCCGCAAGACAAGCGCTTGGGCTGCATGGGGTCAGTTGTGGTGGTCGTTGTTGTTACTGCCCGCAACGAGGAATCCAAAGTTAATGGAAAGTTGAATAAGACAACAGGCTGCTGGGTTCTCCTTCGTAAGCAGGGATTCGCCCTTCAAAACGCTTCGCAGTCCTTTTAGCGTCGGCATCTGAGCGCGTTTCGTAGCATCTGTTCGAAATTTTATGAAATCTTGGAGGTCTACCTTGGTCGTCAAAATCTGCAAGAGGCAATTCAGGAAGATAGCACCTTTTGGCAATTTTTGTACTAATCTGTCCCACGTTGTCAGCAGTTGCGCGACATCTTCAGAACTTGGATGAGGGTGGCTCCAAGCGTTTCAGAGCTTGGTGCTATGCCTCTCTGAACGGCCGGAAGGATCCGGAGCAGACACGCCCGATCCGCAATCAAAAGGGGCCGCGTTGACCGCCTGCCCCGCGGCTTTGGAAGGCCGCAAGTACCGTCTCAGTTCTGTGGTGCAGTGGCTCATCCAGCGGGGGGCAGGCAACAAGGGGGAGGCAGGCAGGTCACCCGTGCACCGGCACGCCCCACGGGAAGCTCTACGCTGCACCTCGTTCCCCATCCATCTCCTGCCTCTTCCCCCCCTTCTGAAGCAACACCAGAACGCTGGACTCCGGAAAGGAGGCAGCGTGGTGAATGCCTCTCCGCCGTCTTCCCCTTGTCTAAGCGCGAGCGTACGCGCTGCGTCCGGGTAGTCGGATTTGGACAGGGGGTGCTGACGCGCGTGCACCGGCTGCTGCTGCCGGGGCCAGGGACGCTCGTCAACAGCAATCGGGGTTTTGCTGTGACCATGTGAAGCGGATCATTTGTTCTGTCTGTGCTTTCGCTGGGCATCGCACGCCCACTGGGGGCTGAGTGGGGCTCCACTGTGTCAACACATCAGCATCCCGCAACAGAGCATGCAGGTGCGGCACAAGAAGCTGCATCGACTCGCATTATCCCGGAGTCTGCAGGAGGGCTCGCCTGTGTATCACCGCATGCACTTGTCCTGCGGCCGCCGTCATGTGTCAGCAGCATTTTCATTTGAAGTGCCGCGCTTGCGTTGCGAGCGCACGGTCGCATCGGCTTCGCATGCTTGTTGTCTGTCAAACCGTCCCCGAACCCCACTTCATAGCCCTTCGTCGTGACTGCTGACCATAGAGGGAGCACGGGCACAGAGACGGCACGCAGAGCATGGGCCACCATGACGGCACGGGGTGCTGTCTCCCTCTCATCAGGTGCTGCATACCAAATGACTCGTGTTGTTTGATGCGCCTGATGGCAGTGGCATGGATAGCCTCTGGTCCCGCCCCCGTGTCCAACGACCTCCCTTCACCATGACTGATTCTCCACTTGCACGCAGTTCGATGATGGCGATCTTGTAGAGGCCACAATTCTGGGCCCATCTGAGCACAGGCATTGTTTGGTTGAGGTATTCAAGGAATGGGCGGAGGTTGTGAGACGGCAGCAGCCCGTTGGGGTGCTGTGCAGGTCCACTTGCGCTGTCCATCTTCCATGACATCCATGCCACAGAATGGGAAAACGTCGACTGCATATTCACGTCCACGCGCACAATGAACGCCGTGTCAAACGCTTGGTGCTCAGCCCGTATTTTTCAGGGCTTTGGTGCGGCACCGGCAGGGGTTTGGACACCGGCGGGTACCAGTCACACGAACGACGGCGGTTCTGCCCCCCGCTCCCCCCTTGCCCCCTCCAAGCTGCCCTAGCCGCAGACACTGTATTATTTTTGCACCGGAGTTCTTTGGTATGAGTGGTATTAGGTGTCACTATCAGAGGCCCCTTTTGGGGGGATCTTCCCAATGCGTTGTTCTGGGGGTCCCCGTTCGCTGCTTCGTCCCCCCGTCTCCCCACGGGGTCGTCACCCCTCTGGTGCGAGGGGTGTGGGCACCTTACCCGCGTGTCCGGTTCGTCCTCCGCGCGCGGCGCGGGGCCGCGTGCGACGGCCACCCAGGGCCGGTTGGCTGGGGGGTGGGGTGCGGGCTCAGGGGGTCAGTGGATGTAGACTCTTCATTTGTTCAATTGTCACTCCCGTTTATTCCCGAGCCGCATCACCACAGAGATCAAGCATCATGACCTGCGAGGATGCCGCGTTCAAGTGGGATTGGTATCGCTGCCGTTTGTGTGTAGGTATCCCCATTCGAGAAGAGAGAACGCCTTTGTCAGAACAACACAAGGTGTCGTTTCCACAACTTTCGGAACCATCGAATTTGGAAGTTCCCTTTTCTAGTTGTCTGTGAAGATCAAGGTTTTCCTGTGATTTGGGGCTGGGGACGGTATTTCAGGGATGCTGATGCCTATCCTGCCACTTTTTTTGGCCTTCCCCTCAGCACCTGACCTTGATGCACCCGAATAGACGTGGTTGTTAAGGCAGCAATGGTGCATTGCTTTGCCTTTTCACGGCGCGCGCAAACACCCCCCCCCTTTGTTAGCACAGCCGGAGGTGTTGTTCCCGTCGTTTTCAGAGCACCTTTTTTGAATGATTTCGGACCAACGGGTGCATGGTCCTCCGTGAGGACGTGCAGATGGCTCAGGGCTGAGGGACTGGCACTCCAGAAACAATGGCAGAAATGGGGAGCAAGCCGGGGAGCTCCGCATGGACGCCGCTGTAACACCGTCTCATTCCCCACGGTCCCAAGGATTTCCCTCTCAGACCACTTGCGGTTGCGCCCGTTCCCTGTCCCTCAGATTCCGCTTGTTTGTTGCCACTGCAATCCACCTCCCGCACCCTATCTTCATGCCGCTTATTGACTGAATGTGCTCAGAGCACCGATTGGATGCTGCAATTGCCGTCATTGTGGCTGCTCCGCCAAAGTCACGGGCGTCCTGGCACCCACCGCAGCACCGTGCATGTTTGGTGGACCTGGCCCCTGGCGCATGGATAAGCCATGTATATACACCAATGGTCTGGTCATGTGCAACCACTAGTGCAACAGGCCAACCTCAAAGTCAACCCTTCATGTTCACATGAAGAAGGCAGAGGTGACGCTTCTTTCGCCTCTCACACGGGAACCAGTAAAATCACGGCGGCAGGGTCCGCATTCCGGACGTGCTGTAGCGCAATGAGACAACTCTGCCCCCCCCCCCCCCCCCCCACACACACACCCATTCAGAGCCCCCCCCCCCCCCCGGGGCTGTCGGGGGCCCTTCGGACCCCGCCGCATGGATCTACAGCCCTCCCGACCCACAAGGGGGCACACAAACATGTTCTCTAAAGCCCATTGCGTGAGACATTCAAAGGCGACACGGGATATTGAAACATGATGTTACTGTTGTGCGCCTGCCCTTTCCACAGGCACTGTATGAAACTTCTTTTGACGGGACCAAACAACCTTGGACTCCTGGACACACATCATGACCCCCCCCCCCCCGCCCCTGGTGGGGAACCATTCGACAAAGGGGGGTAGATTTAAAGAGGGGGGGACCCTGCCCCCCCCTTGCAATCTCCCCCCCCCATCCGGGAGACCGTCACTTCCATGTTTTTCTAGTTAACATGTATTGTGCTGGTTTGTGTTGCCCATCTGCTTTACGCATGGCCTTGCATTGCTTTCCCATTACTACAAATCAAGCACCTGTGTGTGTTCTGTGATATTCTCTCTCCAAAGGCGTTGTATGGGTGTGTTGTGTTGCTACTTCAGACCCAAGATGTTTTCTCCCGGTGACCATGTACGGTCATGCCTGTCATGCAAACTGAGCATGTGCAACAGTTCAAAGTGTGTTAGTCTCGTACCCAGAAGTTCTTCACCGTTCCTTTGGATCCTCAATAACATTTGTGTTGGATGAAACACATTGGCACCGCATCAATGCAAAAGTCGCTTCACACGTGTTCTCTTTGCTTGCATCGGTGGAGGGTCCCACAGTTTGCCTTGAAATACCCTTGCAATCCCCCCCCCCCACCCGGGAGACCGTTGCGCGCTAACCCGGGAGTTTGCAAGGGGGGGGGCAGGGTAATTGTTGTCAAATCCCAAACATTTAGAGCGTGCCGTTTGGTTTGCCAAAGACTCTGGCCCCCTCAGAGCCGAGTGCTGACTACTGCTCCATCACATATGAGAGCTATGGCACTGTGGTGACCCACCACTGTGCCCCTGTGTGCAACTGTCCCGCCGCATGTGTGACCACCCCATGGCCCACGCCATCATTGTGTTCTGCTCCCCGGCGGGAGAAAGATCGCCTTTGAAGAAGGTGCAGTGGAAGTTGAACGCTGTTCTGTGCCCCCCTCCCCCCCCCCCCCCCCTCAACCAAGGAGCGGTCACTCGGGTGGTGTGCCCTCCGGGCCCCCCCCGTTTACGAGGACAGTTGCACCGCCGCCCGGACCTCTGGCCCGGGTGGACCCCTGGGCAGGGAAGCGCTCGGCGCGCCCCGGGGCCCCTCCAACCGCCCGCCCCGTCACCGTGGGAGGCAGGTCCAGCCTAGAGCAGCACCACCCGTGCCAGTGCAATCAGGGAGTGCGGACCGCCCCCAGTCGTGTGTGGAGCATGGCCACCCCCTGCCATTGGCAGTAGTGGGCGACCAGCGGCATGTCGGTAGACCTGGAGGTGGCGTGTCCAGGCCGACAACTCCCCCGGTGGGCTCAGTGTCAGGCTCCTCCAGCCTCCCCACCGGGGCCTGGAGCACCGGGCGACACACTTCCCCAGGCAGCACGCGCGCCCCACACACACAGGCACGGCGGCATCTCCCTCCTGCGTGTGCCACCGCGGGGTACGGGGGCGGTCATCAGTCCGGTAGGCCTTGAGACCGGACAACCGTCAACCCGCCGGATCAGTTGTGACGCGCAGGGAAGGGCGATGTCCGTGGTCCCGGAGGTCCGGATGAGGCCTTGACCCAACCCATCCCAACCCCCCCCCTCAACTTCCACCCACTGCCACGCCCGCAGCCACCCCTGTGGCAGGTGAGCGCCTGTGAAGCATGTTCAGCTTCCCAAAGCCACGTATTCTGGACGGCAAACGTGGCACATGGAGACCATCTCCCAGTAGCCCTGAGCACACATCACAACGGACATGCTACGCCCTTGGCCTGCCATGCGTTCCTTGATTTTCCCAGGGGAGGCAATGGGGGCACCGTGGGCATGTGCGTGTGGGGTTGTGTGGGCACCGGCACATGTAGCCGACTGCTTATCGAAGGAGGGGGCAGGGGGCCGCGGTTCGGATGACTGCAGTGATTGGACTTACGGTAGCCTTGACCAGCCCGTACCTTGGACGATCTCAGACGGGGGTGATCCATGTGCCATTCTGTATCCGGAGAAGAATGGACAACATTGTCTGTGTGTGTTGGGGCGCGTGGCATTGCAGAAGTGGTGATGGGACATGCTGGTCACACGTACGAAACAGAATCACCCTTGAGACACACGCTTGTCCCTGTGTTCACACAAACAAGCACTGATTCTGTTGCATTGGTCACGTCCCCCCTCCGCCGCTCTCTCCACCCTCTGCCGCGCTCTCATAACATGGAGGCCTTGTCTAGACCTGGTGCTGTGGTGGGACACCATCGGTGGGATACCGGGGGTGACGGCCATCGTCGCATTATGGCTAGACCTGGTGCTGTGTGTGGTGTGGAGCTTAGTCTTACCCAGTCACTCATTACATGTGCCGGGGTTTTGGCGCGACTAACTGTGAGGCCGGTTGTCCTTGTGTCATCGATGTGCACCACCCTTCGGGGCGTGCTTGTCCAAAGGGGAAGGGGGTATGGCCCCCACACCCATCTATCGTCATCTCGGGCCTTCGTGGACCATCACTGCGCTGACTTCCTGCAGAACCTCCCCGCCCCGCCGTTTTGGCATGTTTCCCCTCACTCTGCCCACACCTCTCCAGGTCAAGTGTACCCTCATGTTCAGTGCCTGTGCGGTTTTGATGGGATCAAGTGCAGCAAAGCTGTGACTTTGCACTGAGCTGTTTACCGCATGAAACAAAAAGATGTGGGGATTGCACGCTGGGAAGCTTATGGGCATGGCAGTCTCCCACTGCAAAACCTGGTTTCAGACTCAGCTAATCCTCACTACTTGTCAGATCCGCTACCACAGCCATTGTGGGATCATCACAGCACTGGACAGCTCTATATCTTGACTCCGAGAGGTTATCTCGAGTACTGAGCCTGCTCATCCTGGTCTGAGCAAAAAAAAAGATGTGGGGCAATAGCCGAAGTGACCAGCTCTTGATTCGGCCCTGGAGCCTCGCCTCAGCTCTATACAAAAGAATGGGCAAGCCTGTAGACATCATTCCGCCTTCCAAGATCGAGGGTTTTGGTTGTGGCAGGCAATCAATGCTCGGCTTTGCGTTTCAGCAATTCGCATGAATTGTCCGGGGCTTTCGGCAGAGGACTCTGCAAAGGGGAAGATGTGAGATGGTTTGTCCGGTAAGGGAAAGTAGATGAATTTGCTGTCTGGCGTGAAACACACTCATCCTCAGTATTGCTGTAAATATTGACATAGGTACCCCCTTGCAATCCCCCCCCTCCACCTGGGGGGGGAACGGTCACTTGGCCCCAAAAGCACAAAAAAAAAAACTAGGCGCCAAAGAAAATTTTTTACAAGGAGCCGAAGGCGCCAAAGCTGATTTAGTTTTGTGGTGCATCCCCCCCCCCCCCCCCCAAGGGGGGAACCGTCACGACATTGGTGGGGAGATTACAAGGCGGGGGGAAGGTAACAGAAAAGATTTGCGGATGCACGGAGGGAGTGTCGGGCACAGTTTGCACATGTTGCGTACCTTGGGTTGTGCCAAGAACCCACACTTCCCCCACCCCTTTGTGAGAACAACGCCCTTGTCAGAACAACACGAGATCTTGGTACCACGATTTACGGAATCATCGAATTTGCTCGTTGTTTCGTCTGTGAAGATCAGGTCCTGTGATTCGGGGCTGGGTGTTGTTTCAGGGATGCTGATGGCTGTCCTGCCACTTTTTTGCCGCTCCCCATTGATGCACCTCCATGCACATGGCCGATGATGCATTGTGTATTTTCACGGGGTGTACAAACAACACCCTTGTAGGACACCAGGACGTTTTATTTCTGTCATCACCGCTGCTTCTACAGTTGTTCTTGCAAGGTCTGTGTGTGTGTGTGTGTGTGGGTGTGTGTGTGTGTGTGTGTGTGTGTGTGTGTGTGTGTGTGCGTGTGGGTGGGTGGGTGGGTGTGTGTGTGTGTGGGGTGTGTGTGGGGTGTGTGTGGGGTGTGTGTGTGTGTGTGTGTGTGTGTGTGTGTGTGTGTGTGTGCTGCAGCCGGGCTCCTGCAGCGAGTCTTCTCTTCGGCAGTGCAGCCACGCGCACAGCGGGAATCGAACTGGCGCCTTCACGGCACGAGCCCAGCGATTCGACCGCTGGGGTAGCACACACCACAGCAACAAAAGCACCATGCACGCATACCAACACAACGACACGCCACGGTGTGCGCCACAAAGCGACAGCGAAATGCGTCGGATTCACTGACCAAGACGGGCCCCCTTGGAGTCTGTGTGTGTGTGAGCGGGTGGTTACACCCGTCTCCAGCTAAGTACCTCCAGAGTAGGCATGTAAGTAGCGCTGCAGTTTTCAACAGATCATACAATCATTGGCTAGACAGGGCCGGGCAGTGGGCAGGGTCTGTAGTGATCAGCGCACCTTGCACTGTGAGAACAAACTCCTGTACACCGTCACTCCTGTCTCAGAAAGGACCTTGCCTACCTTTTTGTTAATGGCCTGATGAAATTGTCTCGGTGACCAGTGCTGTGCCTTCGCCTGCTTTCGTCTTCACTGACGTTGTGCCCCGCGTTTGGTCCCCACTGGTTTTCCCGCACGAAGTGTGTGTGTGTGTGTGTGTGTGTGTGTGTGTGTGTGTGTGTGTGTGTGTGCGTGTGTGTGTGTGTGTGTGTGTGTGTGTGTGTGTGTGTGTGTGTGTGTGTGTGTGTGTGTGGTGTGTGTGTGTGTGTGTGTGTGTGTGTGCGTGCGTGCGTGCGTGCGTGCGTGCGTGCGTGCGTGCGTGCGTGCGTGCGTGCGTGCGTGCGTGCGTCTGTGTGTGTGTGCGTGTGTGTGCGTGTGTGTGTGTGTGTGTGTGTGCATGTGTGGTGGGCAGTTCAGAGGGGACTGCATGCATCTGAGGGTCACAACAGTGCAGGGCACGTGCCCCCTGGTGCGTAGTCGGTAGTCACCCCTTGTGTTTCACAGTGTGTTCTGTGGGGGTGAATGAAGGAATTTTTTTGCTTTGCGGGGGGGTGTTGCTGTTGTCCCGACGGCTAAATGTCTCTCTCCTGGGTTCCTATTTCACCCCCGGTGATTGTCACCTGCACTTTGGCCAAGGGCGACAGGGTGGCAGTGACAATGTGGTTGTTGTGTGGTGGACATTGTGGGGGAGCGTTAGCGCGCCGGGCACGCGCCGGGCATCTTTTTTTGACCATTCCCCACCCAGGCCTGTTTTCGCCCCCACCTCACCAAACAATTTGGAGTACTCGCTCGCCCTGTCTAAGAATTTGGCCCATCCTTTGCTCCCAGTTTCTGACGACGGCAAGGGTGGTGGTTGGAAGTAGTGGGAGTGACATTTTGTGTTGTTGAATTCTCATATTTCGGCTTATGCAAGGTGCCTTGCAGGGAAGGTTTGCGGTCTAGTGCGGTCTAATTGGGCGACTTCCCAAGGTGAGGATAAACCTGGGGCTGCAGATAAGATACTTAATACAAAGGTAGCGCGCTGGGCATGCGCCGGGCGCGCGCCGGGCATGCGCCGGGCGCGCGCCGGGCAAACATTTCTTCTGTGCGGGTGCACACGACAGCACCGCTTCTCTGTATGTGCGCTGGGATGCCAGCACTACCCCAGCGCGTGTGCACTTAATCGCCAGTACTTGCTCTCCTGTGTCGCCAGAGGGCGCCACCACTTACCCTTGTGGATCCTTTGTTTTAGCAAAAGTCGAAAGCACCACATCATATCGCCTGAGATACATGTGCGTGATCAGAAGTAGATTTGTGGCTGCCTCACCATCGGGAGCAGCCCGGCACCCCCTGCATTTGGAGTGGGCGAAAAGTATGCGCAGAAATAAGATAGTGCCTATTTTCTTCCGTTATGCACGCACACATCGATCGCGCCCCATAGGGGCATAGTTGCACATGGCGCTGAAGGTGCATCCATTTGGATGTGGGAGAAGTGCACCAACATCTTTAAATGGGCCATTTCGTTTTGGGGCAGGGCAAGTGCCACGGATCCACTTCACACCACAATCCGTCCAATTCCTGCAGGTTGACCGATAACAGGTCCCTGGATGCATGGTCACAACGAATTTCTGCTGAAACACAAACGTCAAATGGTGGGTGTAAAACGGCCCATGAGGTTTGGCTCAGAACTTGTCCGCATTGCACCGTGTGGCACATCTGTTCTACTGAAATGGTTTTTGGGTGTACCTTCAGGCTCGGAACTGTCAGCTGCCATGTTCCAGGATTTCCAGCTGTGCCTCACTTGGAACGCACAACATGGCCGCTTTCTGAACGCATGATGTTGCATTTCTCGACGCTGATCAAATGCGTTAATTTCATTGTAAACAGCAACCATGGCCACCAGGGCCTACCACGACCACCACCACTACTGGGTACTTTCCATCCGCCTCATGCTTGCATCAACAACATCTGCAGTATTGTGTGCACAGATCCACTAGAGCTGTCATCAGGATATTGTGCCAGATTTTCCTGATAGACTGGTCGCCCGTTAGGATATCAAGCGGACATGGGTGTCGAAGTGCTCCATGTCATCGGGCAAAAGAACGAGGACACACAAAGACACAAACGCACGACCAAACGGCGCAGGGAGCAGCGGCCGAGGCCTTCTGAGGCCGCCAGGGAGCGAGCCATCAAGAGGGGGACGGCAGGGCATCCCCCCCCCGGCCAAAAGGGCATGTACGCAGCTGCAGGGCGTGGCGCGGCACAGACGTGCAGGGACGGAGGTGACATAAACCCCCACACCCCAGCCGTTCTGGCTCAGGCAAGGCCCCCAGCTGCGACCCAAGCAGGCGCCAGACAGGAACACTTACAGGCCCTTGGGACTGAAAGCATAACTGTATTTTATGATGGCACCTCAGGCGACCACGGGCCCTGGACCTCCCTCTGTAATATTGTTCTCCCCCCCCTCCCCCACACACACTGTCTCCTGCAGGGATGCATGGGGTCAGGCTGTGGGGAGAGGTAGGGCACACACGCATACATGTGTGTCTTGTTGTCGTGCGGCAGGGTTTCAGGGCGAGGAGTCGCGGTGCTTTAGCGACACCTGTGCATACGGAGAGACAGCCCGACTGGGCAGCCCCCATGCAGGGCCAGACATGGAACTCATGGTTTACAGTAGTAGTAGGAGAGTAGGAATGTTGAACCTCGCAGTTTGAGCATGATTAAATTGATTCCCTTGCCACACACACACACAAAGCGCGCGGCCCGTAGACCCATGCAGGCCTTCCTCTTTAATATGGCATTCCCCCCTTGGCACACACACACACACACACACACACACACACACAAGGATCCCCGGCTCACTCAACCGGGCTAAGCGTAGGTCTCGCAACCGTAAGGTCGTGGGTTCGATCCCCGGAGCGGGCATGTCTGGAGGCGGGCGGCGGCAGCCGTGCGTCAAGGGCATCCTTTCTGAGGAAATCGCCAAATGAGTAGGCCGTGGAGGCCGCCTCGCTGCCGCGAGCACCACCAGCTGTGGAAGCCCCAATACACATACAACACACGGGGCAACATGGCGATGACGGGCTCGTCGAACTCATGCCGTGGAGCTGGCCCGGCGGAAGCCACGGAGCCACCACCCCACTTCCAGGGTGGTCCTGGGGCAGCGAGCCAGGTTCTGGCCCAAGTGCATATCGCACTGGTCGAGGGGTAACACAGGGACGCACTCACACCCCTGGCCTGCACCGTGGGCCTGCTATGATGGGGTAAGCGACCCGACCCGAGGACGCCAGTGTGGCCTATACGGGCTCAACCGGGAGACCTGGTAAAAATGGTACAACCACACACACACACACACACACACACACACACACACACACACACACACACACACACACACACACACACACACACACACACACACACACACACACACACACACACACAATGGAGGGGAGATTGCAGGAGGCCAAGAAAGCACTCCAGCAGTGGGCTGCGACGGCAAAGCAACCATGGCGGTGGTGATGATAATGGCGGTGGCCTTGTATGAAGTGGAGCTAGCAGACATATCACCACGGCTAACATCGGGGCTCGAAACGGCGGTACTACACGCGCTTGGGGGGCCAAGTAGGCCCTGCAGATCCAAAGAGATCATTTTTGCTTTGCTAAACTGGGCACAGAGTGGCCCCGTTAATGGTAGTACCGTACAGGCAGATATGTTGGCTGGCCAGGTTGGCACGGACCCGCGGAACACCACAAATAGTGGCCTAGGCAATATGGGAGGTGACGACCGAGCCCAAGGCTACAAGGCCAACGGGTAGCGCAGTATCCGAGCTCACGAAAGTGGGCTATCAACCACTGATTGCATGGTGGAAGCACAACCGGAGGCATGCCAGCCACTCCCCTAGCGAACCCAACTTCACCACTTTGGCTAGGAGGGTGGCAAGGAGCATGACACCCGTCATAAAGGGCGATCGGGTAGCTGCTCCCTATCCTCTGGTGTTTTTTTTTTTTGCAATATGGACAGTGGTTCGTGGGCCGTAGTCCCGTGGCGTTCGCTTAGGCGGCCGTGCAAATCACTCCAACGAGGGCCCCATACAGTACGGTCCTGTCTAACTCCGTGTCACAGGTGGTGATGTGCCACCGTCAGACCCCGTTGTATTGTCACTCCCACCAAATAGCCCATGCCATATGGCCTTTGGCCTGTGCATTTGCTGTTTGCGCTGCTCCTCTCGGACAACGTCTTCTACCTCATGCTCGGGTTCTGACGCCGGATTTATTATAGGTGCCTTGGAGCTTGGGTACGTCCAATCATACGGGAGGGTGCAATCACCGTCGGCGGCATGGAGGGAAACATTTGATAGAGGCAGCGGTGCGGAGAAATGAACTAGATCTTTCATAGCTAGCTCTTGCAGCCGCAAGAAGACATGGACAACAAGTGGAAGGAGATTGATGCCCTTGCGGTAGCAAGGGAAAAATCGGCCCAGCACGGCCGGGCATGACTTCGGAGGAGGAGTCGGAGGATGAGAGGGTGCCAAACCATTTGGTTGCAGTGTGCTCCCTCACATACCAAGCGACTCATAAAAAACTCCTCGCCTCCATTACTCTTGACCCCACTCGTGAAGATTTCGAGGCGCAAGAATGCGATCACGCATTGCTAAAATTGAGAAAGACTTGTTGGGAGGAAGGGCCACTACCACTAAGCGTTACCGAAAAACCAATGGCGCCAAACGATTGGTGGCGGCTTCTCGTGTGGGTGGTGTGGTTACGGCAAGCACCCCTAGGAGCTTTTTGTATTGTGCTTGCATAACATGTTTTTGGCCATGTTGAGGGCCTGCAAGCTGAAGGAGGATGAGGCGTGTCTACTTTTCCGCGCCCAAGTTAGGCAGGAGCCACGGGACTTGCACCCCTAGTATGAACCCACAACTGCCCGTGAAGTGGTCAGAACCCCCGGTACTAGGACACCTAACAAAAGACTGGAAAGGGGCGCATACCTCCTCCTGGTGGTCCTCAACTAGATGTCGGAATTGCACCAGCTGGACGGGCCGCCTCCGGCGGAAAGACTACCCTGAGCACACTGACAAATATCGTTCATGGAATTGGCGCTAGATTTCGCAGCCTACCTGGGACGCCTACTACCACCCACCCCACATTCCAAGTTGTGGACGGGGAGATGCTGCTGCAGGAAAAAGCGCGCATACTACGGCTCATTGTCACTCTCATGGGTCAATGAGTGGGGCGGCAATCCATCCTGCCGGCTGCAATGACGAACCACTATTGGTCACTAGTCACCATGGGGGCGGGTCTGGTCACGGGGTTGGATGGCCTATACTCACTAGGCCCCGAGACATATGGCACCGCTTGCTTTGACCGAGAGCGTACGGAGAGGAACGGTGGGGTCAGAGGCAAAAAGCCCAGAAAGCAAGACCCTAAGCGAGGAAGAAACACGCCAAGGCACCAAGCCACGCCAGGCCGGCGGAGCAACGCGGGAAGGGATGTCCAGCTAAAGGAGGTGCCAAGCGAGCGGAGCAGCACTATGCCACAGACTTTTATGCCAAACCATTGCCGGTGGATGGGAGAAGACGGGGCCTGCAGTTTTTGGTATTGAGGGCAGATGAAATGCAACAGCTAGATTACACGCCCAATGTGCGCACGCACAAACTTGGGGGGCGTAGAAGCAGTCAGAGGACCCTGGGAGGGGGGCTCACGCCGGTGGCGAAATTTTGGAAGTGCAGCACCCCCCCCCCCCCCCGCCCCCGGGCCCGCATGACCCGGGGAAGGGGAGGAGAGGAGTGTAGCGGCAGAGGGAAACTGCCTCAGGCGAGAAGTACTTGCGTTGAAAACACCCCGTGGTGGAGCGATTGGCGGTTGGCACACACAACGTGTGTATCGATGTGCTAGTCTTTCCAGCTTGCCAGCGAGGCATGTGAACTCAGAACTCATGGTTTCACGGATGATAGTAGGAATGTACGCCTATTGAACCTCAGTGTTTGATGTGTTGGGCGTCATACCCCCCCCCCCCCCCACACACACACACGGCCTACATAGGTGCATGTCTGCCATCTTGCTGAGCCAGAAGAAAGGCGAAAATTGCAGAAAACCAAGCATTGCTGCGGGGCCAACATACCTAGCGGTGTATGATAGGGGGCGCCTCAAGCGCAGTGCGCGCGCAGTGCAACTATTTGGGCGTCTAGCCGTACTAGAGACCCATACTTTGAGATACTAGGGGCCCCTAGGGGCATCATGGTGACCCCTAGCGGAGGTTTTGACTTCTGATTTTGTCCCCCGTTGTTTGGGGACCCCCGAGAATGCAGGGGTGACCCGATGAACCTTGAACATTCACCAAGGAGGAGGTGGCAAAAATGAACAAACAAACGGAAGACAAGATCCTGGAGATGTTGCTCCATGTACATGAGAAAAGCACCGGAGCTCACCCTCTTGACCTGCAAAAAGATGGTGTTGAGTGGTGGATTAAGCGTTGTGGCGGAACTCGGTCCTTAAGGATGCAAATCAGTTATATGGGTATTGATGCCCACTCTGCCGAGGAGTTTTGGCTAAAGTATGGGCATGATGATTTACTTCCACGCGAACATTTGTTCCGCTTCTTTTTCTTCCTCAAGCACACTCCACCTCATAGGTGTGCTCATCTCCTCTCTGGAGCAACAGGGTGCTCTGAGGAGGCTTGGTGGGCAAGTGTGCATTGTGTTCGTTCTTGCTTGAATGGTGTTGTCGCTGAAATTCGATGGGCGGAAAGAGCTGGGGCAGTTTGGGTCACTTATTTCTATGGGCGTTTCCAAGGGGTGTGCTTGGGGGCTCTTTGGGGGGAACATAGTCTAAAAGTAGTGCGCAGTGCGCGCGACGTGCGCGCGCACTGCGCGCGCAGTGCAAAGACTCCCCCATAGTGAATGCTTTGGAGTCATTTGACGTAATGCCGTGCATGCAGTGCGCACGCAGTGCCCACACAGTGCAAACATTTGTACATTGGCAACTACTTGGGGGATGCCATGCACGCAGTGGGAAGTTTTGGATGTCGGCAAATACTCGAACCCTAGTTTCGGCCCCTTTTCACAAGTTTTTGATTCCGTACCAGGGTTTTTTTTTAGCTTCCTAAGCATTTAGGATGTGGCATATTTGAATTGTCAACCATTCCCCCCCATTTTCAACCATTTTCCCTATTTCCTCCCTCTCACCCTTGCCATGTATAATGGATAGGACCTTGGACGAGTGGACTGGTTGCTGAAGGACCGTGGAAGTATGTCTTGCACATTTTGTTTGTGTTAGACACCTGACATGACAATCACTATCACTCCCTTTTCTTCCAGCTGGGCGGTACTGGGTATTGGGAGGGCAGCATTCTTCAACCAGTTGTCTGCAAATCACCTCGGAGAGAGGTTGTTAGATCAAGCACAGGCGCGGGCGTCGTATACCCCTCTTTTTTGGGGTCATTCGCATAGCATACCCCAAGGCATGATATTGGATGTCCAACCCCTTGTAAAATCATTATTTTGCCCAATAAGACAATCCCCCAATGGATTTTTCGTTTCTGAGGCCTCTATCCCCTAAAACTGGATAACACTTTTCTGAGGGGGGGCTGGGGGAGTCAAAAGTTTTCGCTGAGAAGGCTCCAAGCAATGGGAGACACATGTATGTCACATCCACCTCCGGTCGAATGATAACGCACCCGGCCGCAAAATTTTAGGTGGGCGGTTCGAATCCTGGTTGGTGGACACCGGCGGCGGCGCCGCTACCGTATAGGCCGTACCGGGGTTCGAACCGCCGACCAAAAAGTGTGCGGCTGCCTGCATTACCATTTGGCCACTGCCACTCATGAGACCAATTGTTCTCCCCACTGCTTGGACCCGTGTCCGCCACTGACAAAAAACACAGAGTGTGTGGTTCTGTCTGACTGACGGCCGGCCTGTCTAATTGATCGATTGGCGCACTGTTAGCCTCTCTTCAAGGTGCACTGCCGAAGGCAATAGAATTCGGAAACACCTAATCAATGAACAACATTACATCAAGATCGATATAAACACGTCCTCGGGCATATCTTGCCAGTCGACACCAGCTTGGAGGTCTGTCAGGCTGCAACAGGGGCTCATCAACATTCCCAACACAACACACAGGGGCGGACTATTGTGGATCTGGTGGGGCATTTGAATGGGGTCACATGTACCACCGGTGGGCTTTGCTGCTTCGCCATGCTACTAGACAAGTGACGGGTATTCTTGGGTGAGTATCCCAGTTTCTGCATGCGCATTATGCACGCGGTGCGCATATAGGTGGATGGTGGATTATGATGATCGGGAATCACCAGACGTCGTGTACATTCACAACGCAACAAATCGGCAGGTGGGTTGTTACACAATCCAAAGCGGATCCCAACCTTCATGGCCATTCCTTGCTTTCTCTAGGAGACAATGTCCTCTCTTTATGACCAGCACTTGAGCCATCCGCACTCTAGAATCATTGCGAATCAGTAGCATGGCTTATCAGTTGCGGCCCACATAGCGCTGCATATTGTGACAAGTTGGGCCCCAATCGGGTCAAGCATAATGCCTATGTAGCCAGAAGGTTGCCACCATCTTCCAACACACTCACGCAGTAGCAGATTGCGCTTGGCCACGGCCAGCAACCACCAAGGATATGAAGACCCTTGTGATGCTTGCATAAATGCAGGGTGGTTTCCTCCCTTCCTCCCTAGCTAGCTTTCATTGTGCGGGCACTGCACACAGTGCCCACACAGTGCACATGCGGTACGCATGCAACAACTTGCCCTCACTCATGTTGAGGCATGACACACAAGCACACACATAGCGCCTTTTCTGCGGGGGACCGTACCCCGCCGCCCCCGCTCCTCAGTCAAATCCCAATCACACGTCACGCCACCCGTCCATTGCGAAATAACTCTGGTTTTTTTTGTTATTTTTGTTCTTTTCCAGTTTTCCCTTGTTATTTTGTGTTATTTTGTGTTGTTTTTTGTTATTTTGGTGTCATTCCTCACGCAATGCGCACACAGTGCAAGAACTTGGCCTTGAACCCTGGTTATGGCCCCTTTTCACAAGTTTGTTGTCCCAAAACTGGTTTTTTTTTAACGCATCCACAAGGCACCCAAAAGGCATCCAAACGTTGTAAAGGGATTCACATCATCAAAAGGTGTGGGATCAAAAGGTGTGGGGCAATACCATGGGATATGGTTTGGGCTGTGAATAGTGGAGAGGGATTCATAGGGCAACCAAACGTAGCAAAGGGATGCAGGTGTTTAAAAGGTCATGCCATGGGATATGGTTTGCGGAATGAATAGTGGAGAAGGATTAACAGGGCCAGCAAATGTAGCAAAGGGATGTGGGTGTTCAAAACGTCAAGGGTAGTATCATGGGAGATGGTTTGGGGAATGAATAGTGCAAAGAGATATATAGGGGTTCCAAACGTAGCAAAGGGACGTTGGTGTTCAAAGGGGCCTGCGAAGGAAAGGATATATCCTCATTTCTCCACCACTTTGAGTTTTTATGCCATGCGGCCAGTATGGTTGCGCTTGGAATCGGGTGGTGACTGCGTGCAATTTTGTACGGTGGCAGAGGCCATCACAAGACCAAGGGGATAAATGTGTGGCCCGCCGAGTTGATCCGTGCAGCCGAAAAGGGTGTCTCCCACTGTGGTTGGTCATTCCGATTCACATCCCCTGATAAGAATGCGGCGCAACCTCCGGCCACACCCAAGAGCCACACCGCGCAGCCAGCACCTGTCAACACCTTCTTTACACCCACTTCCGCCTTGCCTTCCTGCGGATGTTGCGGTGACAAGCCATAGGGAGATATTGCTCTCTGTTTGGAATGCATGGACCCATGACAAGCATGGGACAAACTTTTTGTGCACGAATAGCATGAAAAACAACAAAATGACAACACAAATGGAGAAATAACATGAAAGCAACAAATTAACACCACAAGTGCAAAAACGGGCACAAATAACGGAAAAAACACGTTCCCTCGGGAACTATTCACCCTTCTTGCCCCCCCCCCCCCAAAAAAAAACCCCCCCAAATCCCCTTAAACCACCCAAAATGAACATTTGGCACCAATGCCAAAAAAATATGAATATTAGGCACCTTTTTGTGCACAAATAACATGAAAAAAAACACAAAATAACACCAAAAAAACACAAAATCTAGGAAAATAACAGGCTTTTATGGCACCAACCCGTCAACCCGTCGACAACATTTGTGACGGGCATTAGGGAGACGCTTGCCCCTCCTGGAGCTCCAGTCCAGTTGACCGTGGCAGTGCTTTCCTCCTTCATAAGATGCCCCCCCAGCCTGACACACATGGCGGAACACACACGCGCACACCACACACATATGACCATGCCAGCCCTGAGGGTGGGGGAACGGGGTTCAAGAGAGGATAGGATTTCCCATCCTTGGCAGTGCCCCGCAAGCGACGGCATGCGCACGCACACCCGGTGGAGCGGCACAGCTGCGCAGGTATGGAATTATCATAACCTCCAACCACACAGAGGTTCTGGCCTAGGCGAGGGCTGTTTGCAAGGGAGGACACCTTCTTTTTCGCTGTGCGTCGGGCATGGTAGTCCTGATGCAGGCACCCCCTCTTCCAAGACAAGCAGCCTGGAGACCCTTGCAGGCCCTCCGCTGTAAAATGGCGACCCCCCCAGCCCAACACACACACACACACACACAGAACGGAGCAAGAAGTTGAGGAGCACCTGCAGCGTGCACTTACGGGCAGCCTGAACACTGGGCTTATGCCCTCATCTTCCCTCTGCGCCAAGGGGGGGGGGGCGACATATTTTGCGAGGGATTTTTACCCCGTTATGGGGGGAGGCCAAGCCGCCCAAGCCCCGTACACAGTCACGCGCAAGCGAGCACCGCAACTGACTGCCCCGACCACGTGTATTGCGGTCTCCTCTCCCATGGTATCCGCACATGCATGCCCTGCCCACAAACTACCGGCATGCTTGACATGTAAACGGCTCCGCTTGTCGGCGGTCTGCGTGCTGCACCAAAGGCCACCACGCTCCAGGGTATGTAGATCGCAGACCACTGTCCAAGGTTGCCAGACGCGCGGGCTGCCGCCGCGTTGCACCCTAATGCAGCGGGGGGTAAGGCACTGCGGCCAACGAGGACATCACAAGGTTAATACCTTTGTTTTGGTTGGTGCTAGCTTGATCGGCCTCACAATTGTCAATCCTTCCTTGTGTTTGGAGCAATTGCGGTACCCGAATTAGTTGGATGAATGATCACCGAGCGTAGAACTTTTCAAAACCCAATGCTTTTCAAAACACTCACCAATCCAGGAGCAACAACGGAGCACTAAAAGAAAGCGGGGACAGGCCGATTGAGTGCCATGCTATGCAGCCCAGTCAGTTTGCAAGTAGTACAATGAATGCAGTCCACACCTTATGGACGACTGCTTTTTATTGATCCTGGTTGTTCTTTAGAGTCGGCAGAAGGGACAAGCACTCAAGTGACCCGCAGAACTAACCGCAAAAAACGCCTCACTGTACTTTACATAGTGGAGCACCCCAACCAAGAAGGGGACACGTGCATTGAATGGACTTCGCAGTACTGCTGGACTAATGGCTGGAATTGTCTATGGCGGGGACATTCAGTCTATCGGAACCGACCATTGATCCCCCCCTAAAAGAAAGCGGCTAAAGAGCTAGCACCAACCAAAACAAAGGTGGAAGCCGGTCCCATGTTGTGTCCGGATTACCCGGATTATCCCGTAAAGCGCATGGTTGGTGCACACTATGCAAGCTCTCATTCACAATGATAAAATTAGATGCGCTAGCGTGTCATGCATAGGCAGGCGGAGCAACCCATGCTGCATCAGACTCGTGCCTACACTCTTTGTATGAAGTCAAATCACAGCATGCAACCTATGTTGTATCATACCCAACATCCAGATGCCGTCACTATGTTCGAGCACTAATGAGACGTAAGTGTGAGTACAAGAAAACCACATCCGCTGCCATGGAATGCAGCAGCCACGTGGATCCAACGATTTCACTGTCCCCCATCGTAGGCGAATGGTATGAAGAACATGCTATGTTTGTACTAGGGTTCCAAGCAGGTGGTTCCAGGGGGCGCACGAGCCGGTGGCGCTTCGTAAGGGCAAAGGCAAGTTCCCCTCCACCGCCCCTTGTCACCAGGGTGAATGAAGGGCAGGGGGCGCAGGGGGTATGCTCTCCTTCCCAGCTGTTTGAACGGCGTAAAGACGGTTTATCCGAGCTTCGTATGTAGAACTGATTCACTCCCGCCATAGGGCGGCGTACAAATCGGCAGGTGCCCTAAAGCGACAGATACACTCCCAGTACGTCGGCCTCAGTACTGGGCGTCTCTTGGCGCGTCACTGGGCCCACTGGGTCACAGTCACTGAACACTGGCAGGAGGTAGCTTGGCGCGAGAAGGGTCAGTATCTGGAGAGCGAGTTAGCGGCCCTGCGCGTTCTACAGTTGAAGCGCCGGCGCCCGTTGTCCCCCGATACCCGTGTCTGCAAGCGGCGGTGCCTACAACCCCCCAGCCCGACTGCTGTCCAACTTACAGGGTCGCCCAACAGAGAAGGCGCTGACCTCCCTTTCACCCAACTCACTGGGTCCCCCATTCGGGAGATAAGCTTCTGAGGCTGCCCCAGTACCCGACTCTTCAGTATGGAGCTTCACTTTCCACCCCGGTGTATGAGTCTTTCGATTCTGCACTAGGGGCCCCCTGTATGTCCTGATTGTTAGTTCCTGATGGTTAGTTGCTCTTTGGTTTTGATGCAGTCGTAACTTGACAGTTTTTCTAGGTGTTGACCCTCTGTGGTCGTGGCAGGCCCCACCACCCGCATGGAGTGTACAGTACATACAGGTCCTGCGCCCCCATTGGGCTCTCCCTCTGTGGAGAACTGCCTCACCCGCATCCAACCCAGTGCCTAAGCTGACATTGCTGTACATACGTCTAGGCCACTGCTGCCGAAGCACAGTGTCTGTCTTGATGGCTGAACTCACCAGTGTCGGAACAAAAAAAAACAGCGGAAAGACTGCAAACAAGAGCATTCGCCTGTTGTCTCATACGTACGCTCCATCTGAGTCCATTGCTCTATGGGTAGGTGATGTTTTCCATTGTGTGGCAACATGTGGCACAGGAAAATTGCAATGGAACGTGATGAGATTGCTGAGGCATGCATTGAAATGGCACTCGGATTGCACACAGTTAGTCTCCGTCCGGTCCGACAACCACTAGGAGGCTTGTGCAACCTTGCAGTCAATCCTTGGGAGGGTCCGTCTGCGGCTTCTAAACCTCTTTCGGCTGCCCCCATTCCCACTATTGGATCATGTTCCACAACGTAATCGTGCTCTGCATCTCCCAGCAGTCCAAGCCATGCACAGCTTGCAAGAGGAGGGGTCTGTTCGCTCAGACCCATCCACACAAGAACAACTCTTGACCTACATTGTGGCTCAAGAAAAATCATGAGCGGATAAGCGGCCCCTCCCACGGCTTGACACACATGAAGCGGGCCTAGGTCGTCTTCTTTGTTGTCTTTTAGCCTCCCACAAACACTGTAAAGAACAGATCATAGTCAATTTGGACACTCAGCTTTCCCTTTGCATGTCACCCACTTGCACTGATTGCGGCTGTAATGTGGGGAAATGTCTTGTTTGTGCAATTGTGCATATGGGGTGCACCGTGCACACGCTGTGCACGAAGTCAGCCAGTTCGGATCACAAACCTCCCCTCATGGACCAATCATCCATTGATGCTTGGCTAATGTAGGTTGGTTGCCGAAATTTAAATGCGGTGACCAAGCAACACTCACACCCACTCCCAAAAATTGCAAACGCTTTAGCTTTGGGCCCTTGCATTTGGTGTTTTTTTGGGATGGTTCTGTTGCAGTCATCCCAATAATGGGTGCGGCCCACGGTGTGTAGATCTGCCCCAACTTTTCCTGGTGTCCAAGCTGGTGTCTCTGATTGTCAGTGGAATCAGTATGGCGGACACTTGGTGAGTTGATGAGTACTCCCTGGATCTAGCACCTAACTGCCGCTGGTGGATTTTGTTGCTTACAACCCTTTTGCGATGATGATTTCCTGTCCTTTTATTTTGCACCCAAGCCAAGCAGCATTGTGGCAGTTTGCATGACCGGATGGTGGGCAACATGCACAAATAGATTATGCTTTGTGCACCACGTGCATATTTACGGAAGCCTGATTTCAACAAGATCCCACAAGGCTGTAGGATGTTTTAGGCAATGAGACAGGGAGCGCGCCAGGTGACAAGTTGGCATATGGACGGTGGGGGTGTGTTAGATTGGTGCATGGTACGTGCAAAGAGGTTTGCGCCAAAGCACGGCCTCGGAGGTGGAGCCGGGAAACTTGCTAGATGCCCTCCGTTGAGGCGGCCTGCAATCAGGATGGGCACCATAGTTGCTGCCAACCAGGGGATCGTGTATTGCACCGCAAAAGCTAGGAGGTGGGTCCCTGTTCTAGAAGCCGTTACAAAGGGAACGACCAGAGATGCGTTACACAGCAGGCAACAGTGGGCTGCTTCCAATGCTACCCCCCCCCCCCCCTTTGCAATCCCCCCCAGGAGACCGTCACTTCCATGTTTTTCTAGTTAACATCTATTGCGCTGGTTTGTGTTGCCCATCTGCCATACACATGGCCTTGCATTGCTTTCCCATTACATCAAATCAATCACCTGTGTGTGTGTTCTGTGATATTGTCTCTCCAAAGGCGTTGTATGGGTGTGTTGTGTTGCTATTTCAGACCCAAGATGTTTTCTCCCGGTGACCGTGTTCATGCAAACTGAACACGTGCAACAGTTCAAAGTGTGTTATTCTCGTACACAGAAGTTCTTTACTGTTCCTTTGGGTTCCCAATAACATTTGTGTTGGATGAATCACATTGGCACGGCATCAACGCAAAATTCGCTTCACCTGTGTTCTCTTTGTTTGCATCAATGAAGGGTGCCACAGTTTGCCTTGAAATACCCTCGCAATCCCCCCCACCCCCCTGGGAGACCGTCACTTGGCAACCCCCCCCCCCCCCTCCCCGGGAGACCGTCGCGCGCTAACGGGGGAGATTGCAAGGGGGAGGGAGGTTAGTATGGGTCTTCACAATCATGGTCCAAGAGGACACACTTGTAGTAGTCAAAGCCAAGAGATGTGCAGTCTTCTTCCTTTGTCCAGCGGGTGGACTCCAGCCAATGCACAGTGATAGCCGGTGGTCCACTGGACACCATGCTGTAGGGCTAGGTCTCTAACTCTGACTCTGGTCGTGCACCACAATGCAACACGCCAAAGCTGAGAAATCACCTCACAGCCGTCAGACTCTATTTGCTGAGTGCAAAAAACAAAAAAAAAGAAGCGTAATTGCGTACAAGTCCTGGACACCATGACCTGAGGTTAGGCACACAACTTGAGTTTTGATACGGGAGACCACAGGGTCAGGACCAAGAGGCGTCAGAAGAAGAAGGGTCTGTGTAGGGACAGAAGGGTAAGCTGCATGCCCTTGTGCATAGTTCATGATTCAGGCTGTCAGACCGCCACCAACAGCCTGACCCAGTGGCCAGCGTGTAGCACTGAAGGCTGTCTCGACAGTTGCATTGCGAGCAAGAGCTGGTTGCCTCCAATTGGCACCAACCAAAAGGACATCACGTGTCCGGCGCAGCCATCTCCATCGGTATTGGTGAAATCTGACACATGTCACGCATTGGTGAAATCTGACACATGTCACGCATTGGTGAAATCTGACAAATGTCACACATTGGTGAAATCTGACACATGTCACACTTTGGTGAAATCTGACATATGTGACACACATCATCCTCTCTTTGGCGAGGCCAACACCCCAAGGAGGGAAAAAATGTGTACATTTTTGGGTGTGCAGTATCTGTCCTGTGCAGTGCTGGGCTTGCTCATGCATTGTGTGTGTTCGTGTGTTCGTGTGTGTGTGTGTTGTTTCTGAGTGTCTATTTTTGTCGAAAGGTGCATGGTGCGTTTCACGACTGTTTTGTGACTGTTCTTTGAAACATACCTGACGAGACCAAGAACACTCGGGCTGTATTGATCCGATGCCTGTTTGTTACGCACATCGCGCGCGCGTGTGTGCCGGGGTCAGATAGCTGGAGGGGCGGAGGTCAAGGAATACACCAAGCACAACCACACAATTCACTACGCATATGCATGAATCCCATTCTGACTTGGCTGGTGCACATCCCCTTCGTGAGCCAGTGCTATGTGCTGTTCAAGGGGCAATGTGTTCATCCCAAGGGCACAGCTCCCTGATGTGCACTGGCCACCTAAGTTTGCCACTCGTGCCTGCACCGTGCGATCCCGCTTCCATTTGCAACACATGGGAGCATGGATATACGTATGGGCAAAAAAACCCGCGGGGATTCAACCCAACTTCTCATGCGCAATATAACTCGAGAACAACATAATTTTTCCTGCCTCAAAGGCCGCCTCAGCTTAGGCTTACAGAGTTAGGAAGAGAGTAAGGGTGCGTTGCTCACCTGTACTCTTGCCCCGTCCTGCAGACACAATGGCTACAAAAAGCGATTGCACCATGGACTGAAACATCCTGGTGATCTGGAGGAGGGAAAAGGGCGCCACGCGGCAGCTCAATACACTGGCCCATGTACACAGCCGCCTTTGCTGAGCACGTGATGCAGGGGCACTAACACGACTGCGCCCCTGCAGTTCGGGTTCTCGTTTGGCTGCAGCTGCGTGCTGTCACAGAACCGCGTGAAGCGCCAATGCTCCACCGCACGGTGGTCGTGCTGCTGCTCCTACTCGAGTTGGGGGCGGTCACGAACGGCGACAGCGATACCAGCGGCATACGGGAGTGTGTTCAAGTGGAGAAGAAACGACTGAATCAACTCATGTGGAAACACGCCATTGCCATTGACGGGAAGAGCTGCCTCAACTACAGCGGCTCGACCCTGCAGGCGCACAGCTTTCCCCAATGCGGCATCCCGGATTGGCAGCATGACGCAGTCGCGCACAGTGTGGGCCAGCTTCCCCCGACAGAGAGAGAGTCGGTGGTGGCAGTCGTGTCGACGTACCATGACTGGGCCTTGGGCTTCATAGCGAACGGAGGGATCCAGATCATTGAGTTCGCAGGGCTGTTTCGCACCCCGGCGTTTGGGGCCAAGGCCTGGCGCGACTGGGAACGCGGGGGGGCCCTGCAGGGGCTGGCGTTCTGCCAGTGCAACCAGACCCGGATCGAGCAGGTCCAGTGGCATTGGAGGCAAGCGGCCCGGCTGCTGCCCACCGACATGTCCCAGGCTACCGTCGTGTCCGTCGCCCCCGTGCGGCAAGTGCAGTGCGACAATTTGCTGCAACAAACGCTGCCGTTCCGGCACTGGCACACGCTGTACCATCACGACGCGCACGCGGCGCACGGCTTTTACACTTCGCCCTTCCAGAGGGCCCTCATCGTGAGCCTCGACGGTCAGGGCACACTGGGGCACTCCTTCCTCTTCTACGCCCACCGCGCCCAACGCTCCATCCGGAAGCTGGAGAGCCCCGTGCAGAAGTGCGCGTTCGCCGCGGGGTTCTGGCACGCGCACGAGACGTACCGCGTGTCCCACGGCGTGCTCATGGGGTGCACCGCCGTGGGCAGTGTAATCGGGAAGCTGTCAAAGAATCTGGCGAGAGGCATCCTGTTCAGTCGGTTGTACAACAAACTGTACCGAAGGGACAAGCAGAAGTTGCCGTTCACCTGGAAGAAACTCGCGCGTGGCGTGAAGCCGTGCGATTTCGCGGCCTCCGCGCAAGCGGCGATGGAGCGCGTGCTGCTGGAGAAGTTGTCCAAGGACAGTCTCCCGCTCGACCTCGTGGACGGCGTCGTGCTGACGGGGGGCGTGTTCCACAACTTCAAATTGGCCAACGCGGTCCACGTGCACTTGGCGCTGCCGGTCTGGGTCTCCCCCGTGCCCGACGACGCCGGCCTCTCCGCCGGGGCGCTGCTCGCGGCCGCCTCCGACGCCGCCGGGGCCCAGGAGGGAGTGTTCCTGGGCCGCCCCTTCGAGGGGGTGGCGGGGGCGTACGAGGCCGTGTTCCGGGGCGCCGGCTGGAGCACGGGCCCCGTCGCCTTGGCGGCGGTGGCACAGGGCCTCAGCCAAGGGCACGTGGGCGTGTGGATGATGGGGCAGCAGGAGCTGGGGAATCAGTGCCGGGGGCATCGGTGCCTCCTCGCCTCCCCGGCCCCGCGGGGCCATGACCGGCTGCGCGCGATCACCGGGACGTGCGCCGGGGTCGCGTGCACGTACCTGACCACCTTCGTCCCGGAGGCCCACGTGACGCGCGTGTTCGACGTCCCCCATCCGCAGCTGTGCCCTTTCTGCGCGCCGGTCACGGTCCTGCCCTCCGTCGCGCGGGCCTGGCCGCACGTCGGGCTCCGGGGCACGGCGCACGTGCACGTCGTGCGGCGGGAGGCCAACGCCCCGCTGCACCGGCTGCTGGAGGAGGTCGCGGCGGTCGTGGGGCTCCCGGTGCTCCTCGGGGCCCCCCTACGCAACGCCGCGGGCACTTTGGTGAACTCGGCGCCGGAGGTCGCGGAGGTCCTCCGCACGTCCCCGGGGCTCGCGTGGGCGGTCGTGGGGCCCGACCTCATGGCCATGGGCAACGGGTCGACGGGCGGCTGAGGGGCCCGCGCACCGCCCGCTGCGCTCCGGCGCGCATCGGACGAGTCGAGATCTCGGGGCCCCGAGCCCCTGCCCCCAGCCTCCCCCTTCGGCCCCCAGACAAGGCACGGAAAGCGCGTCAGGGGCAGGGGGGGGGGGGGGCGGGGGGGGCTCCACTACCGTAGGGCAGGAGGATATCAAATACCTGACGTGGCTGAAAGGCGCGGATCTGACCTGAAACCCAACCGCTGGAGGCGCCTCGCGGCGCCTTTCTCGGCAGCTTGAACAATCGGTGGCAGCCCCTGACGGTGCCCCGCTGAACAGCACGAACGCTGTGTGTCACGGCCTCGCTTTGTTGCGACAAGAAGTCCCGTTGTGGATGCCAGAGTGATGCCGGATGGTGACGGCCCTCGTCGATCTGTGGCGGGGCACGGGCCAATGATGTCGTCGATCCGCGTCGGCGCGGCGCGTCCTCCGGCAATGGCCCCGTTCGCAATGCGGTATCGAAGCCGTGGGTCATCGCGTTTCCCGCGGACCTTGGCCGGCGCGGCCGGTGCTCAGAGTGCCCTGCGCAGCGATGCACGCGACAGCGCCAGGAAGGGCTGTGCCTGGTCGCCCCGTTGGGGGGGGGGGGTGAGGGGACCGAAGGGGCATCGGGTGCGTGCAGGGCCGCAGCCTGCATGGCATGTAGGGGCCGTGTGTGCGGGGCGGGCCCACGGAGATTCGGGGGGGTTGGGTCGAGCACGCTGCCGGCTGGCACACCATCTGTCCCACCCCACCCAAAGTGTGTGTTGGGGGGGCAGGTCACACTTTCACCGACCTACCTTTGAGGGCTGCACCCAAACGGACTCCTGTGACCCCCCCTTCCCCGCCCAACGTACTCCCGCCCCTTGTAACCCCCCAAGGTGGGGGGGGGGGCGTCACTTTGACAAAAAAAGCATAGGAAATACTCGGTGCTGAAGGCGCCGAAGAAATTTTTTCTTTAGGTTATATTTCAACTGCTGCAGTTTTTTTGCTACACCCTGGCAATGCAGTGCAACGGAGCTGTGGCCGGCCCTCACGCTCTACCAGGCCTTCCTTCGCCGAGGCCTACGTGGGAGCTACGGGAGTCCTGCTTGGGAGCCGGGGGGGGGGGGATTGCCGCCTTGAAGGTGCCAACTTGTCTGCCTTGGAATAGTAGACCTTGGGTCAATACCAACAACTCAAAGGGCCGACTGAGGAAGCAGTGTCCGTTGTAGTACATCGACATCCTGCCCATCCGCGCTTTCAAGTTCAGCCAATATCCCGGTGTCGAGGCCTACATATCGAGACAATCCATCGAGCCTTTGCATTTTTTCGTCAGCAAATCTCACGAGTTGATGTGGCTGGAGACATAGTTTCGTTGGTGCTCTCTATTTTCTCGGTACAGCTGTATATCATGTCTGGCCTTTCCAGTGTTGCCACGGGACGCGGGCATCTGCGGGCACGTGGCCTGTCAGCCAGATTTTTCCAAGGCTAAGCCAGTAAAACTTTGCCATACAAGTGCTAATGTTGACTCTCTCTCCGTGCCCCATTCCGAGTAGGGAGGATCGCGGAATATTATCCAATTTGACTCGTCGAGACTGAAGGCGGGCACACACCTAATTTTTTTTTGTTGTGTGTGTACCTGGCAATTTTGTGTATCCAATCTCTCAAATCAGTTTGGTATTTGCAGACCACTGAGTTTTTCGCAACTTCAGCCATGGATTCAGCCATGCCAGCAACTTCAGCATGACCCGTACCCAGCTGGCGCAGTTGCCAATTTCCAACGTTCAGAGAGCAGTGCTGTCTTTGCCAAGATTCTGGGTCCCTCAGAGCGTGGTGTTGACAACCGGTCCATCACATAAGAGTGCTCTGGTACTGGTACTGTGGTGACGCACCGTACTGTGACGCTATACCAAGCCTGCAGCCAAGCCTGCGTCTGGAGAGCTCATTCCAGTAGCCCCTGTTGAGCATGTGGATCTCTGAAAAGTCAAGTACACACGCCAGAAAAAGTGGCACATAGTGCCCGTCTCTGAGTATCTGAGTAGACCTGAACACACATTCCAGTAAACAGTTTCTTGGTCATTTTGTGGATCATACGCCCTAACGTCTGCATGTCTTGCATCATGTCACACGTCTCTTGTGTTTCCCCCCAGGGGTGGGGGGTACTGTCACTGTGGGTCCAGGGGGGGGGGGGTACCGGACAAGACATCAAACAGGACAAGTCATCCAGGGGCTCCGTTGACACGACCATAGCACGTCCGGATCCACAGAGGGTCAGAATGTGCAAGGGCAAGAGGCCAATAGGTGCGCCAAATGCAAACAAACCAACACCATGGCCTCGTGCCAACCCCCCCCCCCCCCTGGTGTGGGGATACCGTTGTACCCAGCCGCGTATTTTTCAAGCGGGGGGTATTATGTGTATGCAGGGGGCCATTCAGGCCATGAAACCAAACACCATACCAGCCCAAGGGTGCTCTTGCCACAGTGTGTGTGTGCCGTGCAAATTTTGGGTGTCTAGAGACCCACATGGTCCGGTAGCACTTGCCTAGGAGGCGTGAAACACCTGCTTCCTCTGCCCATTTGCTGCAAGTATGTTGTTCACACATGTGGTGGTGTAGATACTCAACTATCGTTGTCTCACAGCTCTGAAACAACATGTCTTTGTCTTGGGTTATCTCCAGTACCAATGTCGCCTATCATCGTGCTGGCAGAATGATGATCGCACATGATTGTACTCCACTTCAAAGGTTGGAGTCCTGCATGCCGAAACCTCCAGGAAATAACAGCAAGCGCCCAGAAGGGGCGAACAACATCGACCCAGAAGCTTCCAAGAATCACGGTGGCAACCACCAAAAAGCCTCCAGCAAGAAAGGTTTTGTGCACCAAGGTTTTGTGGGGTTCTATGGGCTGTTTGGGAGGGTGCTTCTTGGGATGTTGCAGGAGTTGTTGACCCCTGATTGTTGCCATGGTGCGTGCATGGCTCTAGATCCATAGAGAGGTTTTATTTCTAGCGGACCCATTCTTCTGTTGACAAGGTAGAATTGGTGGCAGCAAGTGTTTCAGAAGAACAGCGTGCAGAATGACGTTTGCATTGGCATCGCCCATGTACAACTTTTTATGTATTATACACTTGCACGTTTTTCTGTAAGAGGTCAGTACTCACGCGGAACAACCACGGAGAGGTTCCGCATACCCTGTGATGCTGGCATTTTTTCTCCGTGGCTGTGTGAAGACCTGTAGTACAGCTTTCACCCCGCCCAATGGGATGACAATAGCTTGGGGGGCAGGGGCTGCAGTGAAACAGCACCTGGCGACCCCCCTGTGGCTGTCCCCACTTTTCTAGTGCGTCACTGAGTAGTGACTGGGGCGGTCAGAACTTCTCTGCGCAGGCTGTGTGCTTACGAGTGTGTGCCTGACAATTTGTGCCTGAGAACAGGGTTTGCCCGAGGCTGTATGCCTCAGAGTGTGCCTGGCAGCTTCTGTGTGGGTGAGTGAATGTTTTGCGGACTCGCATGCTACATATGTATGCGTACGTACATATGCACGTATATTCATATGCATACATACATATATATAGTATCTATGTGTAAGTCTATAGTATAGCCGACCGAGTATAGAAGTATACACTGTAGTACATGACGGTGTATCACGTACGTGTATGCGTACGTCTGAGTGCACACATCGGCACTGTTGTCACGACGCTACATATGTACAACGATCCCATACTTTGAGATCGCCGAGACCAATCCCGATGGCTCGGGGGGGGTTAAACATTACTCTACCAGACACCCGGTAATCCGAGAAATCACTCGGAATCTGCGCACTTCACACCGAGCAATTCGCTCGGTGATCAAGGCAGAACCGGGGCTGGAGAGCCCAGAAGCAGAGAGACTCCTAGCCACAATCATGGCCAAATTCAAGGCCACGAGCCTTTCGGAGACTCTCTCTAAGAAACCCCCGATTCGTGGGCCACATGGGCTGGCAGACATTGCTCTAACCCTGCACGCCCGGCCCCGAGTCCAGCGGCCATTTCGCCTGGTAGGCGAGAGAGAGGCCGCCATCCACGAGCTAGTGGAAGAGTTCATAGCTCGAGGATGGCTGGAGCCTTCGACCTCAAATTGGTCGAGCCCGGCCTTTGTTGTGCCGAAACCCCGGCCAATGAGTGGCGCATGGTAGTGGATTATCGTTGGCTCAACGAATGTACCCTACCAGACGCCTACCCCTTGCCCCTCATTGACGACATTCTCAGTCGTCAGGGCAAGAACAGGGTGTGGACCGTGCTTGACATGAAGCACGGTTACCACCAAATGCCCCTGGCGCCGGAGGCACGGCCACTCACGACCATGGCCATACCAGGGAAGGGGCTCTACCAATGGAAGGTCATGCCAATGGGCATTCGGAATGGGAACGCCCAATTCCAACGCATGATGGAATGGGTACTCCGGGACCTTCCCTTTGCCGACGTGTATGTAGACGATGTTATTATTGGTTCTACGGGCGCGAATGAGCAAGAAATGCTTGCCAATCACGCCCGGCACGTCGAGCAAGTGCTAGAGCTTTTCGCAAAACATAACTTGGTTGCGAAGCTCAGCAAAGCCTCTTTCTTCTCCAAATCCGTCGAGTTCTGCGGACAGATCCTCGAGGATGGAAAGAGGCGGCCCCAACCCGGGAAGCTGGACGCCATCCAGAGATGGGAGCTCCCACAAACACTCACCGGGCTTCGGGGGTTCCTAGGAGTAGCAAACTACTACTCCTGCTACCTCAAGGACTATGCCCGCATTGCGGGTCCCTTGATGGACCTTCTCAAGGTCCCCAAAGGAAAGTCCAAAGGGAAAGACGCCAAGCATCTGACCTGGTGCCCGGCGGTGGAAGAGTCCTTCCACGCCACTAAGAGACTCCTGGCGAAACGCCTGGAACTCTTTATAGTGGACCCTGACCGTCCGTTTCACATGGAAACGGACGCGTCAGATTTCGCCATTGGGGCGACGCTCCAACAAGAGGACAATGACGGGAGCCGGACGGGCAAGCCAGGAGCGCGATACCCCGTGGCTTTCTTCTCGCGGAAGCTCCAGCAATCCCAGCAGAACTGGAGCCCCCGCGAGAAGGAGGCCTATGCCATTGTGTCCTCACTTGAAAAGTGGGACTCATGGATAGGCCTGCAGCCCATCACGGTCCACACGGACCATCACTCCCTCCAACATTGGCACTCGGAGACCGTGGACACGCCCAGCGGTCCGAGTGGAAGGAAGGGGAGGTGGCATGAATTGCTCTCCAAATTCAATTTGGAGATACAATACATACCCGGAAAGGACAACGTGATTGCCGATGCCCTTTCGAGATGGGCTTATCCGGCATGTAAAGCCTTCCAGGACGTCTCCAGGCATGGGAGCGCCCAATCTAAGCTCGAAACTGAGCGGGAGATCGTCCTAGAGAGAGAGAGAGAGCGTTCAGGGGTCGCCCCCCAGGTCCAACAAGGGACCAACGCTCGAGATGAGGCAGGAGACGCGAACTTCGCTCCCATCAAACCGGATTGCGAACTTCGCCTCGCCCAAAACATCCTCTCTCTACAAGATTCATCCGGTGATCACCTAGATGAAACCTTGGACGGTCTACCTATCCCAGATGAGGCTGACACCTCCGACCAACACTGGATCGACCCGGAACCCCAATCATTGGAGGACCGGCACGCTCCTGAGGACGGAGGCTCGCTATTCATCCGGGCCAGCGGAAAGCAGAGCTCGGAAACGGTCACTAGGCCAATCATGGCGAGGGACTGGTCAAAGGCATACGCCAATGACCCTAATACGGCAACCGAGTGGGCCAAAATCTTGGAGGGCCAAAAGGACTCCTCCAAGTGGCCGGAAGGGCTAAGGGTTCATGACCAAAAATTATACGCCAATGGGCGATTAATGGTCCCCTCAAGCCTCGAAGTGGAGTACCTGGTGGACATTCATAATATCCACCATGCCTCCCCGGCTAAAACGGCACCGGATGTGCTTCGAAAAACTCTAATTGGCGACGTGCACACTAAATTGGCTAGTGTCCGCAGACACTGCCAACTGTGCCAATCCACGACGCACTCTAATCGGCTCCCACAAGGGAAGCTGACACCACACCCGGTACCACCAAGACCATTCTCCTCGGTCTCAACGGACATCTTTGCTCATGAGAAGAGCAAAGATCACCGAGGGGACTTCAAGAACAAAATTGTTCTTGTAACCTGTCGCCATTCCGGGTTTATAATTGGCTGGAGTGCCCTAGAGAAGGGACTCACAGCCGAAACCCTAGCTCGAGAGTACGCGGACCGGGTACTGGCAATCTTCGACACACCGGTCGAGATTACCTCTGACAATGGGCCCCAATACGCTGCCACGGTTTGGCAGACCTTGCACCATCTCAATGGCACAAGGACTGCCTATGGTCAGGCGTACAGACCCCAGAGTAATGGTAAGGCCGAGTCAGCAGGAAAGACATTAGACGGAATAATCCGTAAGATTTGTCTTGACACTGGCCTACCATGGCTCGAGGTACTACCCCGGGCCCTTTCCGCGTACAACGACCTCCCTGGAGAGTCAGGGTACTCTCCCCACCAACTGGTGTTTGGCCGGGAGCGCATAGGGCGCGGGCCCGAGCTCCCCACGGCACACCTGGCGGAGGACATCACTGCGTTCATGGAACGCGTGAGACTCGCGGACGCAGCTCTGCAAGAGAAACTGCAAGCCCTTCAAGCGAAGCGCAAGAAGACCTACGACCAGCGCAGGCTTGCGCCCCACCACTACAAGAAAGGGGATCTGTGCTGGGTTGAGAAGCCCCCAGCATCCCCGAAGGAACAACCCTACTTCCACGGTCCGTGCAAGATCACGGCCGTGGAGGGGCCTACCAGCTACAGGGTACAAGTGCTGGATAACCAGCAGAGATCCTGTGCGGCGGATCAGCTCCGCCCCTATTACCCGCCCCTAGTGGGCGAAGCGTGGCCCCTGTACCACACACGCCATGACCCGGCGTGCAACCCGGCAGAACCAGAAACCTGGATCTGCGAAGGAATTTCGGGGTTCCGCAAGGAAGACCCCAAGAGAAAGGACGGGATTCCCCAGTGGAAAGCCCGCTGGCAGGGTTTTTCCCGAGCCCATGACTCATGGGAACCCGCCTCGTCCTTTTTACCTGGTTACCACCCGGATTGGGTGAGGTTCATTAAGAACCAGAAGATACCTTTAGACCTAAAGAGCTGTTTCCCCGCGGCAAGACAGGCCGCGGAGAAGTAGCAGAGTTGCGCAGAGCGCAGGGGCACAACAAGAGTGGCCCTCCACCTGACTCCTCCAAAGACCCGCCTCGGGAACCCAATCCCAGACGCGGAGACCAGCCTCGGGAAACCACCCCGACGCTGTGGCCAGCGGACCACGAACCGTAGTTCGTGGCCCAGGGCCATTCTAACCTAAAGGACACCGGCCAGGCACTGATGGCCTGCCGGCCCGACATGTCCCCCTCCGAAGACAACTACGTGGCCTGGGGCCACCTAAGAGGCCGTCCTCCTGTACTGGCCGGGTAATCTAGGCCAACATTGGCCCTATACCTTATACCTGGGGGCACCCACATAGGGGCACCCCGGGGCACTTATGGCCCCACGTCTAACTAATGTGCGGGCGAACTTTGCCTGCACCTGACGTGCGAAATTTGCACGCCCCGTATCTGTCGAAGCTATGGCCTTGAGGGCCCTATCTCTCTCTAGAAGGGGATAAATCCCCACAAGGCCCTGAAAAGTGGACCTCACGCGCGCGGCGCGCATGCTCTCGCATGTCCTACTTGCCTGAAAGGTGGCGAGGCACGCGTGCGCTTTCCCAAAGAACCAGTAGCCCGGAAAGCCCTTGGCTGGGCATGCTAGGGGCTGTGGGATCAGCGCGCTTCCCACTTTGGCCGCCCCGTGCCTGGCACTATAGCCTACCAGGACTTAAAGATTTTACAGCCCTTAGGGGGCGAAAATGGATGCTTCGTGGTCCGTGCCGCCCGCACGGACCCAAGAATTAGCCGCAAGCAAGCAAGTTCTGGTTAGCCTTACCGTATGGGCACTACCGTGTTGGCCGATTCCCGTGTATACCACGGAACATTACCTACCTTTTGGCCACCGGGAATTTGGCTATTCCCACTATCCTACCGGGGGGGCTTGGCTGTCCCCCACGGTACCCACCGGGGGGTTTGGCTACCCCCATACCCGCTGGAGATTTGGCTATCCCAGCAAAAATGGTTTTTGGCCGAAAAGGGCGGAAGTTTTTTGGTGGCGTGGTGGGGCCCCTTTGGCTAGGGAACCCCACCGGTTCTTGGTGGCCAACGAGGGACACAAGGTTAGCCCTATCCCCGATACCCACGTACCTGTACTAAAAAGCCCACCTACGGGGCTGTTCCTGCACCAAGTCGAACGAATTGACGTCCTCGACGAAGGTGACCTGGAACATGCCTGTTAGGGGTGACTAGGGAAAGATGTGACATACCTGGTTTCGCCCACCTACGGGGCGGAACAGCACGAGGCCGAAGGACTTCACATACTCGTTGAAGATTCCTGTTAGGGAGGATTAGGGAGGGGAGATACCTGAATTTCCGTTGCACTAAGAGAACTCAGACGCGCCGAAGAAGACGAAGTCCTCCTAACTACCTAAACGCGACTAAAACACGCATACCTTATCTCTGTGGGCCCTGACCTAGCCCAAGGATCCGTGTCGGAGTCGGCGTTATCGTTCGAACGGCGATTTATCAACGAGCGCGGCGTACGATAAGATAGGAGTAGGATAGGGAGAGGAAGGGATAGGGATAGGGGCGGGATGCTAGTCTAACACCTAACGCACCACACCCCAACTCACACGCATACCTTCGGCTTGTTCGTCGGAGGGCCTACCCATACCACCCCGCGGAGGCCTAAACGCGGCCGCGTGCAGTACAAAAGTGCTGGAGTCCCTCGCCGGAACCGCACCCCCCGCCCGCCCATCCGGCCGGCGACCACCCCACTATCACTACGACGGACTTAGCAAGATTGCCGTCCCTAACACCTAGCTATCGAACGCATCCCGGGACGCTTGCGCGCCCCGAGCTATGTTCTAGGAGGGGGGGTGTAGGGCCGTCAAACGACAAAAACCCTATTTTGGCCTGTCATGCCCATCCCGGGCACCTGATGTGCCCGGGACGGACTAGGCCCCTGGTGCAACCCCAAAACCAGAGCACCGTATTCCCCAAAATATAATAATATGATCCCCCCGCCCAAAAATCCCAAAACATACGATTTTGAGCACGAGCACACGCACCAGAGGGCGTACGGTGAAGGTTCCAAATCGATTTGCTCCGGGAGCGGCTTACCCGACTCCCGCCGTGCGCACTGGCTTTTCCCGCCTTGCGGCTCGTGCGCGATTGCTGTGGCGGTTGTGTGAGATTTGCGCGATTTTGATAGTTTCCTGGAGAAATCTAACTTTCTTATTTCAGGATGAAAAATCCTGGAAAAATCACCATAAATAAGCCATTAATTATGCCTATCGAATGGCGAAGGTCCGACATCGATCCGAGCCGTCTAGCCCGATCGGCCGATTTTGGCCCCCCATGTGCATCATGCATGGTCCCCCCTGGACCGCACAATGTCCCACGGGCCACCATTAGGGCCCGTATACCCATAGCGACGCATATCGAGGCCATTTGGGCTCGAATGACGACCCCATGTCCAATCATTGGTGATCATTGATCATCATTAGTCCTCATTTACCTACATTAGACCACATGTATTCATAATTCCTACACATTACCTATCATTACCACAGGGAGTCTGTGGGCTGTTATTTGCCTTTCTCATTTCTCTTTGTGTCTCGCTGCCCTCGACCCGTCACCGCGACAATGACCCTACAGTCTGACAAAAAAATGGTCTGGCGTAGACTACAAAGAGTCCTGCAGCCAATAGGCAAAACTAAAGTCTGGAGGGGGCTTCTCTTAGGAGTAGATAATCATTCAGGGTTATTACCCTAGTCCTGACACAGAAATCAGTGGGGGTGGGGCCCCTGGGAAGGGGAGTAACAATCCATTAGGGGTATAACCCTAGGGATAAACCAAAACCAATAAACTGGCAACACGGAATTCTGTGAACACTGAATTGTGATGATTTTGCTGAAACAGAGGTCTATGATACACTACAGATGGCAACACTGCAAACAGATAACAGACACAGGGCGGCAGTGTCAGGCCCTTCCGGGCCACGGCATTTTTTGTGAACAGAAAATGCCCTGTGCTGGAAACAGAGAAGTGTGAATCAGACAGACAAACTGAGTGAGAAATCAGAGATGGAGAAGGGGGCAGAGGCGGCCACTACCAGTGAAGCCGGGACCCGAGACGCAGGATTTGGAATCCCTCGGCGGCTCTTTCGGGCCTGCGGGCACCGGCAGTGGCGCCCCCCTGAGATAACAGAGATACAGAAATAACAGAGAGAGACAGAAATAACAGAGAGAGATAGAAATATCAGAGCAAAGGAGACAGAGGATCCCGAACGTGAGCAAGGGTTCGGAAAACAAACCGGAATCCTGAAAGTGGGAAAAGCTGCAGAGAAATCAGAGGGTCCAAAAACTGATATCTATGTGTAGCTAAAACCTAGCGTAGTATGCTCTGATATGACGTCAGAGTCCTCCTGCGCATCACACTCCCTCCCAGGACCTGAAAAGGTCCGAAAAAGGATGCGATAGGCGGTCTCTGCAAATATCTGCAGCTATTTGGCTAGAATCAGCCCTAGGTAGTCGGTATGACTAGCTAGGGGTATAACCCTAAAATCGGGGGATGCACTCAGAAAATAGCAGCAATTCTGAAAAAAAACTGAAAATCTGCAAGAGAAAACAGAAAAAACAGAGAAAACAGAGATATGCTGGGTATCACTCTCGGCAGGGGGTATTGTACATGTGGGGGTCGGTGACAATCAGTCCACCGATCAATGGCAGAAAGTAGGTTCCCTGCTATGTGCGAAGCGCGGAGCGCTTCCTTTCCTGGGCAGTCTCTGCCCCGTCATTTGGGTGGGTTCTTGGTTGCGAAGAAGAGCGCAGTACCTGATCAGGGCACTCCGGAGGAGGATGGTCAAATCTCTGGGGAAAATCCCGAATGAAGAGCTGGGGAGATTTGGTGGGGGTAAATAGGCGTGCTGGGTACCATCAATACACGGGGGGGCGGCCGGGCCCGGTCCTTGTATGCGACCCCCCCCAGCCCCCCCCCCCCCCCCCGGGTTTTGAGAGATGGTGGGCTGGGGACATGGCGCCAACGGCGCCCCCCTTTTTTCCGCCTGGCGCCAACGGCGCCCCCTTTTCTAGTGTGAGCGCCAGATTTCGCAAGACGAGGCGCTATACAAATGTCGTTTGTTGCCCAGACATGTTAACTGCAAACGTCAGCCCGCGGACAAGGGGCCCCTGGCACGGGATGCTGCCACCCACAATGTGAAATGTGGGGTGTCAATAACGCAGAAATCGTGTCTGTCTGTGGCGCGTTGGCTTCACGGCTCTATGGGGGGAATATTTTCGGGCGGATTGAAGTCCCAGGTCCGGGAAGATAGGCATTGGGATTTGTTGAAATGGCTTTTTAGTGGACAAGGAACCTGTGGCCACTAGGGGTTTGGATGGGGTGGGGTCGGCTGGATCCCTCCACAGCAGCCACCTGCTCCTCGCAGGCCACTACCCGAGGCCGGTTTTCTCGCTCACGGGGGGGGGCTGTGTCCCGGCCTCACGGCCGCACCCACCCCAGCCCTCTGCTGTTGCACAATAGGCGCCCAGCATTGCACGATGCGCACATCGTGCAGGAGCGGATGGCACTCCCACGGCCAGCGAGTCCCACTCGCTGGCCGTCCTCGAACACCTTACAGGCAACGAACGAGGCGGACGGGTTTTCTGGTGGGATGGACCTCATCCCTGTGGCTTCGGGTCTCATACCCATTGAAGCGTCCTGCATCCGGCCTCACGGCTTCAGGACCCCTGGTCTCCCTCCGTCGTGCATTGACCGTGGCCGCACGCACGGGAGAGACCTATTTCCCCTCACATCCCTCTGACCGTGGCTGAGGGCATGCTGGGCGGAGCGGGCAATCGGGTGCCGTAGCATTGTTCCCGACTGCGGGGCGCCGGGGCCGCAGCCTTGTTCCGGACTCCCCAAAAGGCCTTGTCACTGGTGGACAGATGGCCCGCCCTCAAGGGGCAAATGAGAGAGTGAAGAGGGAGAGGGAGTCCGACTGTTCTAGGGGGGCTGGTGTGGTAGCTTGCCCACCTGCTGGGCCCTGTACTGGCGCGGGTGGATGGGGAAAAGGGAAAGTTTTTGCTGGAGGGGGCAGTGTTTGGTATAGGCGTAAAACTTGGCTGGGGGGGCGAGTCTGGCGGGCGCATAGGCCCCGTAGGCAGTTCATGGGCCGCCGGTGACTCTGGAAAATCGGTTTTTTCTGCCACGCCGGGCAGGGTTCTGATCTGCAGGGCATCAATGTCTGGCCTCGCCGGCCCATCGAGTGGTGTTGGTCTGTCCAGACCATGTCTCCTTATCTCGAAACAGAGATGTGTTTGGTATAGGGGGTGGGGATTAGGACTAGGGTCACCGAGCTGGTGGAACCAGTCTTGGTTTTATAACCCTTTTTAGTGTCCAGGGTGGACCTACCAGGTTTAGCAGCAGCAAGCAGCAAGCAGCAAGCAGCAAGCAAGCAGCAAGCAAGCAAGCAAGCAGCAGCACGCGCGAAATGGCTAAAAATCAGAACTCCGTCGTGGTGCTTTGGATTTGGTTGAAATTTTGGTGCATGATACCTATGGGTGTGAAGTACAATCACACAAAGTTTGAGCGAGAAACTCAACGGTGGCGGCCGGGAACGGGATTCGCAAGTGGCGGACCTCAGTTTCAAAAACTGCAGTTTAGGGCCAAAAACAGCCATTTTTGGGCCAAAAAAGCCCTGGAACACATTCAAAACGGCCAAGCGAAGGGAAACGGTGGGTACACTTCACGTGCGGCTTGACTTCCCCGTGTCAACGAGCTCTTTGCGGCCCTCTAACACCATGATATGTCCCGGAAACGGCCCAAAAAGGCCCCCAGAAGCTCCAAATGCCGACAGCCACAAACCAAGAATAGGCCATATCTTTGGCTATATGGCTCAAAATGCGATTCCGAGGGCACCTTCTCCACCCACAACCCCCCACTTTTTGTGGTTTCCACCCCTCAGAACTGCCCAAACGGACGCCTAGACCCCAATACCTAGGCCCAGTAGGCTGCAAGCTGCAAGCTCAAGCCCAACAAGGTGGGAGCCCAAATGGGTTAACAGGGTCCAGTAGGGGCAAAAAGATGACTTTTCTCAAAAATGATCCTAGACCATGTGCGACGCTAAAACAAGAGTTTTTGGACTATTTTGAGCTTGTGGTGGCCCATTTTGGTCCTCCGAAAATCCCAAAATGCCTTGAAAATGGGCTGTTTTGGGACCAAAAATGGGTCAAAAATGGGTCAAAAACGCATTTTTGCAAACCTCATCTTGGACCATTTGGGGTGCACAAACGGGTGAAATGAGCCCATTTTGAGCCCATTTTGGGGCATTTTGGCCCCTTAGAAGTCCAAAAAGCCTTGAAAGTGGGCCTCGTGGTGATGGGGTTCACTTGCAAGCTAATTTCATTTTGTCAAGAGCCATCAATGTGTGAATCATTCTTGATGTCCCTCACCAGTCATAGCTGATGTTCCCTCCCCCACCAGCTCGGTCCCAATATTCAGTCTTGATTAGGGTTAACACTGGACATGCGTCGCTGGAATGCTGAGTTCAAAGAAAACAGGAAACTCCAACTTAACACACACACACTGCCGCCCCCCACGGGTAGGGACTTCCACTGCCGGAGGGGGATGACCAGGGCCGGGGGCTCCTACCCGTGGGGGACGTCTGTTGGCTGTCCCCGGCCCTGTACCCCTCCAGCCCCTTTTTCCCTAGCCCTGGGGGGGGGGGGGGGGCTGAAAGGGTTGCCATGGCCGTAGGCCGTCAGTGTGGATCCGGGAGGGGGGGGGGGGGGCTGAAAGGGTTGCCACGGCCGTAGGCCGTCAGTGTGGATCCGGGAGGGGGGGGGGGGGCTGAAAGGGTTGCCATGGCCGTAGGCCGTCAGTGTGGATCCGGGAGGGGGGGGGGGGGGCTGAAAGGGTTGCCATGGCCTTAGGCCGTCAGTCTGGATCCTAGATAAGGTGAGGTGGTTTGGGCTGGAATCCCGGAGGAACCTATATACAAGTGGACATACTCCGATGGACAATCATCTCCGCTCCATCCCAAACTCATACCTTTAGACATATAGTCAGCTGTGGGGCTATCCAAGCCCCGTCAATCAATATATTTTCAGTTTTTTTTTTTTTTCGCCAAAAGGGTCATTGACCCCAAGGCGTTAGAATTGCTCTGCTCCTCCCCCGCGGCGCTGACTGCTGCCTGCTGGGGCTGGCTGCTGGCTGCTGGCTGCTACTGGCTGCTGGCTGCTGGCTGCTGCCGGCTGCTGGCTGTTGCTGGCTGCACTGCTGCTGCTGCCTGCTGCCTGCTGCCTGCTGCCGCTGGCTGCTTGCCGCGCCTCGCTGCGCTGGCTGCTGCCTGCTGGCTGCTGGCTGCTGGCTGCTGGCTGCTGCTGCTGCTGCTGCTGCTGCCGCTGCTGCTGCTGCTGCTGCTTCTGCTGTCTGCTGCTGTCTGCTGCTTCCGCTGCTGCTGACTGCTGCTGACTGCTGCTGCTGTCTGCTGTTGCTGCTGCTGTCTGCCGCTTCCGCTGCTGCTGACTGCTGCTGACTGCTGCTGCTGTCTGGTACTGCTGCTGCTGCTGCTGCTCCCGCGGCTGCTGACTGCTGCTGACTGCTGCTGCTGTCTGGTACTGCTGCTGCTGCTGCTGCTCCCGCGGCTGCTGACTGCTGCTGACTGCTGGCTGCTGTTGACTGCTCTGCTGTCTGGTACTGCTGCTGCTGCTGCTGCTGCTCCCGCGGCTGCTGACTGCTGCTGACTGCTGGCTGCTGTTGACTGCTCTGCTGTCTGGTACTGCTGCTGCTGCCGCTTCTCCCGCGGCTGCTGACTGCTGCTGACTGCTGCTGCTGTCGACTGCTCTGCTGTCTGGTACTGCTGCTGCTGCTGCTGCTCTTGCTGCTCTGCTGCTGCTGCTCTGGCTGCTCTGCTGACTGCTGCTGCCTGGTAACACGGTCCTGTAGGGGTGGGTTGGTAGGGGAAGCTGCAAAACACCAAATGGGTAGTAACAGCAGACGCCCTGTGGAGCGTGCTAGATACAGTCCTCGGGGCCATAGGGATCACGGAGTCACCGGTGTGCGTCCGGCGTCTCGCCTGTCTACATACTGGCGTCCTGCCCAATCGATACTGTTGCGGTATGATGTTATGGGGGGAGGTGGAGGCAGGGGGGTCATATGGGCCAAAGTCGGCACCCGCCCTGACCTGCGCCTCTAGGCGGGGGACCTGGAGTAGGGGTATAGCTGTGTGTACACTCAGGGTGCACGACCCTGCTGGGGGTGGGGGGGGGGGGCGTCTGGAAATCTAGCCGCCCTGGGGGGGGGGGGGGGGCTTGTCGAAAAGAATTCCGCCGCCCTGGCGGGGGGGGGTGGGGCGTGCTGAAAAATTCAGAAGCCCTGGCGGGGGGGGGGGTCTGGAAATCTAGCAGCCCTGGGGGGGGGGGAGGGGCTTGCTGAAAATTCAGCTACTCGGTAGGGCACTGTAGCCCTGTACAACGACAGGGAGAGGGAGGGTGGGACTGGTGCAGCGTAATGATATGCGGGGGGGGGCGTCCTCCTGGGGGGGGGGCGTCCTCCTCTCGGGGGGGGGGGGGGCGTCCTCCCCTCGGGGGAGGGGGGGGGGGCGTCCTCCTGGGGGGGGGGGGCGTCCTCTCGTGGGGGGGGGGCGCCCTCCTCTCGTGGGGGGGGCGTCCTCGTGGGGGGGGGGCGTCCTCCTCTCGTGGGGGGCGTCCTCTCCTGTTGGGGGGGGGGGGGCGTCCTCCTCTCGGGGGGGCGCCCTCGTGGGGGGGGGGCGTCCTCCTCTCGTGGGGGGCGCTCCTCCTCTCGGGGGGGCAGGGGGGGGAGGGGGGTGCGTCCTCCTCTCGTGGGGGGGGGGCGTCCTCTCTCGGGGGGGGGCGCCCTTGTGGGGGGGGGGCGTCCTCCTCTCGTGGGGGGGCGTCCTCCTGGGGGGGGGGCGTCCTCCTCTCGGGGGGGGCGCCCTCGTGGGGGGGGGGGGGGGGCGTCCTCCTCTCGTGGGGGGGGGGGGGGGCGCCCTCCTCTCGGGGGGGGGCGTCCTCCATATCGGGGGGGGGTCATTTTTTTTTCCTTAATTTAGCATCGGGGGGGGGCATCCTCCCCTCGGGGGGGGGCGTCCTCCCTATCGGCGGGGGTAATTTTTTTATCTAGCATCGGGGGGGGGCATCCTCACCTCGGGGGGGGGGGCGTCCTCCCTATCGGGGGGCGTCCTCCTGGGGGGGGGGGGGTGGGGGGGGGGGGGGGGCGTCCTCCTCTCGGGGGGGTTCAGTAAAAATTTCCGAAAAAAAAGTTCCGAAAAAAAGTTCCGAAAAAAAAAGTTCCGAAGAAAAGTTCCGAAAAAAAAGTTCCGAAAAAAAAGTTCCGAAAAAAAAAGTTCCGAAAAAAAGTTCGGAAAAAAAAGTTCCGAAAAAAAAGTTTCAAAAAAAAAAAAATTCCGAAAAAAAAGTTCCGAAGTAAAGTTCCGAAGTAAAGTTCCGAAAAAAAAGTTCCGAAAAAAAAGTTCCGAAAAAAATTTTTTTTGGAAAAAAAATTTCCGGAAAAAAAAAGTACCGAAAAAAAAGTTCCCAAAAAAAAGTTCCGAAGTAAAGTTCCGAAAAAAAAAATCCAAAAAAAAACGTTCCGAAAAAAAAGATTTCCGAAAAAAAAGTTCCGAAAAAAAAAGCTCCGAAAAAAAAAGTTCTCCTTGGCGGGGGGGGGGCGGCCTCCTCTGGTAGGGGGGGGGGGGCGTCCTCCTGTCGGGGGGGGGGGCGTCCTCCTCCCGGGGGGGGGCGTCCTCCTCTCGGGGGGCGGGGGGGTGTCCTCCCCATCGGGGGGGGGGCGCCCTCCTTAAACCCTACGGCCCCTGGCACCAAGGAAAAGTGAACCCTGAAAAGGAAAAGTGAACACCAGAAGGGAAAAGTGAACACTAAAGAAAGAAAAGTGAACACTAAAATAGATGGCACAAAAGAATGTGAACACAAAAGTGAACACGCGAAGTGCACACAAAAGGTAAACACAGAAGTGAACACAAAAGTGAACACGAGAAGTGAAGACGAAAGGTAAACACAAAAGTGAACACGCGAAGTGAACACAAAAAGTGAACAGTAGGAAAAGAGGGAAGAGCGGTGACGAGCAAACAACCTAGCTTCACGGAAACACGAGCCTCGGGGTTGGCCCACATCAAACATAGATCAGCCGGGCCAAATCCCCAGGTTGAGTAGGCGTCGTCGTGACTCGACCAAACGCCAGTATCATTCACTCCATGTAACCAACACTGTAGTAATCAGCTGGTTGCCTCGATGACGTGCCATCGATGGCATGAACAAACCGTCATACTACCAGACTCGACCAGATGCCGAGGGAGGCAGATCATCTCGCGTGCGAAGGTCGCGGGTGCAGCCGTGATGTTGTAGATCAAAGTCACGTTTGTATCCGAAGGGCACATGTAGGAGCGGTAGGAGGATCGAGTGAGGGGAATTCACTCTGGATGCTTCCCTTGGCAGAGACCGGGGGTGAGTCGATGTAGGGCAGGTAGTACAGTCCCGTGAAGTAAATCTTAACTCCTGCGGCACCAAGACGGTCAGACAGAGGATAGAAATAAAGGCACGAACTCGTTCGGCCAATGTGTCGTCATCTACTGACGGGCATCATGGGTCATCACGCCGACCTGCGTACGGAATGTTGCAGGAGCAGGAACCTTCCTTGTTGACTGGATACAACAGTGGGTTGACCATTTCACAGCTGGGATAGTACAAGACCGGACCATCCTCATGTCACCCGTGCTATGGACCTGAACTTGTTCTATACCCTTAGATACGCCTGTGGCATATGGTATCTCCTAACGGTGAAGAACAGCCCATAGACCGCACGGAAGCGTTGGTCTATCGAAGTCGAAGGACGCCAAGAAGTCCTCATATTACAAAATACGGCGGTAGGGCCATCAATGAAGGCTTGCATGGCGGCGGCCTTCAAGGTGGCGTTGACCTCCTCCTTGGTGGTCTCCATTGTCCTCGGCGGAAAGACCAACGGCGTCAACCCATTCTTGACTGCCAAAGCGTGTACACAGAGGACATACCGTTGGTCGTGCGCGCCGCTCTGCGCATTGGCGTCGTTGACCCCGCGTAGGCACGAAGTCAGTGCTTGAAAGGTCTCTCCAGCTTGCTGGTGACCTGATATGACGTAGTTCGTTGGAGTTCGCACACGCCCTCGTGATCAAGATCGGCGGCTCGCAATCGAATGGCCATGTTGCTGAGGAAAGGGACCCAAAGAAATGTAATGATAACGCGATAGATGTACAGACTGCAATGATAGACGGCCATGATCTCTCGGATAACGTCAGATGATATCGGGGAACTGCTTGTTGATACGTACAACGACTTCGCAGTCATCACAGACGAAGGACATGGTCGAGGGGGCACGGCACCCACCGCCCACGCACGCCACCCAAGACCCGGCTCTGGGGGGGGGGGGGGGCACGACCGACTCTCGACCGAGAGATGAAACGGAAAAAAAAATTGTAGGTCGCAGGGGGGGGGTGGGCGCAGGATCGAAAACAAGTCTGCTACCATGTAATGATCGGGCCTATGGATTGGCCCGATCACTTTAAAAGAAAAACCTTGCGTTTTTCGCGCAAGGAAAAAGGGGCCGGAAAACTGGCCCAAAAACCGTCCCCTGTCGGGGATCTTTCGGTCACCCGACGGGCGGGGGAAAAACGGTTTCCTTTGCGGCAGGGGGGCAAAGCCCCCCGAAAACCTTTCGCCGCTTGGGGGGGGGGGGGAACGCGCGGCCGTCGGCCCATGTTGGGCCTTTTTTGGGGGGGGGGGCGCGGCCATCAGCCCATATTGGGCCCTTTTGGGGGGGGGGTCCGGGCTAAGGCCTATGGTTGGGCCTTCGGGGGGGGAGAGCCATGGGAAGGGGCGGGGCACGCGAGGCAAGCGAGCACACGAGGCACAACCCAAGGGGCTCGGCCCCGGCCCGAAGGCCACTACAAAAAATGCCGGCCTAGAGGAGGCGGGCAGAAAGTACAGAGTTAGGGGGGCGCGGGGCCCGAGCCTATTCACATAGGTGGGGAAGGGGAGGAAGGGAAGAGGCAAGCAGAGAAGGGGAGCATGCGACGATGTCGTTCAGCGCATTGTCACTCACGAACGTCCTTCATAGCGTCTTGATAGCCGGGGCTGCTGATCTCGGCTCTCGATGTTCTCAGGTCTCGGGTCTCGGGTCTCGATCTAATTAATAAATAAAAAGATTTTAGTTAATCCTAGAAACCTAACTATCGAGGACCGCAGTCCTCAGCTTCCCAGCTTCATCCTTAAATGATGAAGAGGGCGGGGGTGACGATGATGATGCCTAATTAAAGTATACGCGAGTTGAATTCTGCGCGAATAGCGATTTGGGGAATTCGACACAGTAATTTCCGACTCACGAGAAGTAGGCAATGTAATATTAATTTTAGTTTAGTTTAGATCCACAGTTGGGAATTCAAATCATGATTTGGATTTCTATAGTTTGACTGTAGGACTCAGCCGCTAGGCTAAGCCCAGATCATCACATAGTGTCAGGTGCCCGCGACCACGTCGTTAGCCACACTGCCACGTCGTTACCCCCTACCCCTTGCCACCCTGCACTGGACCTCTGGCCACACCCCTCCCTTCTTTCTTTGAGGTTCTTCAGCACCGACTTTGATCCGGCAGTAATGTGGTTAATGTGGGCTCGCTGTGGGTGATCGTCAACTTTCTTTGAGGTTGCCGACCGCCAAGTTGGAAGCTGTTTGGACTATTCATGAACCTGTGCTGTGCGATGGCAGATTCTCCTTTGCTTTTTGCTTGTATGTGTGCCTGTTTGCTGGTTTGTACATGCTAAATACAGTGGTTGGAGGGGCGCAGAAAGGAAGCTGTTTGAAAAGTAGGGGAAAAAAATGTGGAATGGAATCTCGAAGAAATACAGTGGTTGGAGGGGCGTCGAAAGGAAGTGGTCTGGAAAGTAGAAAACAAAAAACCCTAGGTGGAAACTGGCAGTGGGGCTGGGCCGTGTCTAAAGATTGCTCCCCCCATTTCCCCAGACAAAAAAGAAGCCTGTGGCTACAAGTGTGCAACAAGGCGGCGCTGCGCCATCACCACACCAGAAAAAAACCTGTGGCCCATGTGTGGTACAACGGGGGTGGACCGTGCCTGAAGGATGCCCCCCACATTTCCCCAGACCAAAAAGAAAACTGTGCCTACACGTGTGCTGCAAGGTGGCACTGGGCCATCGCCAAAAATCATTCGCCACATGAAAACACCGTGGCCACTGGGAAAGAGGCCTTTGTGCACGGCGTTTCCGACAATGCAAATCTGCACCCCTCGAAAACCCCTGCAGCCCCCCAAAATGCCAACTTTTGCCCCCTGTCCAGTACAGCGGGGGGGGGGGGGGGCATTAAAGCTGGGTAACGCATAAAAAAATGACATGGGCCACATGTGATGATCAGGTGGACTCTGGCGTCATAGCCACAGCACGTCAGGCCAGGTAATAAGGTAACAGTAGGTAGGCATAGGTCATAGCTAAAATCCCTTATAGTCGACATCGACTCACGAAGGTCTTTTATCCTAGAAATCGATAATTCAATATTAAGTAATTAATTCCGGACAGCTAATGACAGTTTCAATGCATCCATCTGTATCATACAATAGACTGATAATGTATCTAGCTGTATGAATCGTAGAGACACTCGTACGGGTAGTCAGTCACGGCATACTCTGTGTACACAGCCGTACGGACCGAGCGCGGGTCTGACTGTGTACGCCCGGTCTGTACGACGACGTAGCAACAGCAACAGCAACCAGCAACCAGCAACAGCAACAGTAACAGCAACAGCAACAGCAACAGCAACAGCAACAGGTGGGCTTTAATTAGATATCTCGGGTACGCCGATCGCCCAAGGCCACAAACTTAGGGCGAAGGGTCACCTACCCAAGGCGCTCCTATCCACCGAGTTTCAGGTCAAAACTCACCAAGGGGCAGGGTCTATGGGCAAAAAGGTCTTTAAAATCCGAGAAATCCGGAAAAGTTAAGCCCGGGCCGGGGGGGGGGGTACTGGGGTGGGCGACCACCAGGTGGGCTTCAATTAGATATCTAGGGTACGCCGATCGCCCAAGGCCCCAAACTTAAGGCGAAGGGTCCCCTACCTAAGGCGCTCCTACCCACCGAGTTTGGGCCCCCAACTCCTGGGTGGCGCCCGGGGGGGGGGGGGGGCGCCCTGGGCCAGGGGGGGGTGGAGGCCCTAGGCCAGCGGGGGAGGGGAAGGCCCTAGGCCAAGGGGGAGGGGGGGGGGGGGGCTAGGCCAGGGGGGGGGGGGAGGCCCTGGGCCAGCGGGGAGGGGGGGGGGGGGGGGATGTCCAATCAGCCCCAAGGCAAAAAGCCCATGATAAGCACCTCGGTCCTATTACCAAAAGTCTTGATAGGGGTCACCGAGGTGCTTCAGCTCCTTCGTTTACAACCTTGGTTAAGGGTCCACAGCGGACAATTGATTTTGGCAAGCAACAGCAACAGCAACAGCAACAGCAACAGCAACAAGCAACAAGCAACAAGCAACAAGCAACAAGCAACAAGCAACAAGCAACAAGCAACAAGCAACAAGCAACAGCAACAGCAGGTGGGCCTAAATTCGATATCTCGGGTACGCCGATCGCCGAAGGCCCCAAACTTAGGGCGAAGGGCTCCCTACCTAAGGCGCTCCTACCCACCAAGTTTGGGCCCCCAACTCCCGGTTGGCGCCCCGGGGGGGGGGGGGGGTCCCCGCGGGGGGGGGGGGGGGGGGGAGGCCCTAGGCAAGGGGCGGGGGGGGGAGGCCCTAGGCCAGGGGGGGGGGGGGGCGGGGAGGCCCTGGGCCAGCGGGAAGGGGGGGGGGGGGAGTGTCCAATCAGCCCCAAGGCAAAAAGCCCCTGATAAGCACCTCGGTCCTATTACCAAAAGTCTTGATAGGGGTCACCGGGCTGCTTTAGCAGTAAGGTTTACAACCTTGATTAGGGGTGAAGGGTGGTCAATTGATTTTAGCAACAGCAACAGCAACAGCAACAGCAACAAGCAACAAGCAACAGGTGGGCCTGAATTAGATATCTCGGGTACGCTAATCGCCTGAGGCCCCAAACGTAGGCCGGAGGGTCCCCTACCTAAGGCGCCCCTACCCGCCAAGTTTGGGCCCCCAACTCCCGCATCGCGCCGGTCGGCGGCCGTGTTTACCTGGAAAATGCCCCAGATTGAGGGTATGCAGTGTCGTCCAGCAGCAAGCAAGCAGGTGGGCCTAAATTAGCTATCTCGGGTACGCCAATCGCCCGAGGCCCCAAACTTAGGGTGAAGGGTCCCCTACCTAAGGTGCTCCTACCCACCAAGTTTGGGCCCCAACTCCCGGGTGGTGCCGGTCGGCGGCCACATTACTGGTAAAAAATTGCCAAAACGGGCCATTGTAGGGCGAAATGGGCTTAAAGGGGGCCAAAACAGCCCCAACGCCCTGTGTTTGCCAGGCCCAGGGCCCCCAGGCCCTAGGCCGGGGGGGGGAGGCCCTAGGCAAGGGGGGCGGGGCTAGACCAGGGGGAGGGGGGGGGAGGCCCTGGGCCAGGGGGGATGGGGGTGTGGGGTGTCCGATCAGCCCCAAGGCAAAAAAGCCCACGATAAGCAGCTCGGTCCTATTATCAAAAGTTTTCATAGGGGTACCTCAAAATGTATTCTCTTCTTCTTCTTCTTGATAGGGGTAGGGGTAGGAGTAGGGGTAGGGGTAGGGGTCGGGGTAGGGGTAGGGGTAGGGGTAGGGGTAGGGGAAGGGGTGCGTGTGTGTGTGTGTGAACGTGCGTGTGCGCGTGCGTGTGTGCGTGTGTGCGTGTGTGCCTGTGTGTGTGGGCGTGGGCGTGTGTGCGTGTGCGTGTGCATGTGCGGGTGTGTGTGCGTGTGCATGTGGGCGTGCGCGTATGTGCGTGTGTGCGTGTGCGTGTTTGCGTATCTGCGTGTGCATGTGCGTGTGCGTGTGCGTGCCAAACCCCAGAATCGGCCTCTGTGAGCAATCTTGGAACGGAGTCTTACCCAACATTGCTTCAGATCCAGAGGGAAGAAGGTAAATTATTTGATACGGCCTGATCTCTACTGCACCCCCAAAAAAGTTGTTCCAACAGGCGCTCGCACAAAAGAACCAAAAAAGCCGCCCCCCCCACCCCTGAGGAATCCGCCCACCTAAGGCGCGCCTTCTTGCAAACTTTGAGCCCCCAACTCCCGACGGTCAACTGCTGTTTCGCTGCTTACAATGGCCCAAATGGCTCTCTTGAGCCAAAAATGGCCCAGAAAACGGCCAAAACGGCCCCAAATGCTGCTGCTTGCTGCTGCTTGCTGCTGCTGCTTGCTGCTATTGCTTGCTGCTGCTTGCTGCTGCTGCTTGCTGCTGCTTGCTGCTGCTGCGTGCTGCTGCTGCTTGCTGCTGTTGCTTGCTGCTGTTGCTTGCTGCTGTTGCTTGCTGCTGCAGCGTGCTGCTGCGTGCTGCTGTTGCTTGCTGCTGCTGCGTGCTGCTGCGTGCTGCTGTTGCTTGCTGCTGTTGCCTGCTGCTGCTGCTTGCTGCTGCTTGCTGCTGCTGCGTGCTGCTGCTGCTTGCTGCTGCTTGCTGCTGCTGCGTGCTGCTGCTGCGTGCTGCTGTTGCTTGCTGCTGCTTGCTGCTGCTGCGTGCTGCTGCTTGCTGCTGCTGCATGCTGCTGCTGCTTGCTGCTGCTTGCTGCTGCTGCTTGCTGCTGCTTGCTGCTGCTGCGTGCTGCTGCTACTTGCTGCTGCTTGCTGCTGCTGCTTGCTGCTGCTGCGTGCTGCTGCTGCTTGCTGCTGTTGCTTGTGCCATTTTGAGCTCTCAAACGGCTGTCGGCTGGCACCGCCTGGGATTTAGGGGCCCAAACTTTGTACATAGGGGGACCCTACGGAGGGAAACTGGCAGCACAAGTTTGGGGCCATGGGATGGGCGAAGGGGTCTAGGTGTTCGGGGGTTTCCGGCTATGACAGTAGTATATGCAGGGTGTAAGGTATAGGGTGTAAGGCATAAGGCGCAAGGTATGCGGTATAAGGTATGCGGTATACGGTATGCGGTATACGGTATGTGGTATAAGGTATGCGGTATACGGGACACGACGTAAGATGTAACGTATGAGGTATAACGTATAAGGTATAACGTATAAGGTGTAGGATGTAAAGTAGAAGGTACAAGGTATAGAGTACCGTACGGAGTATAGGGTATATTTTTCCTCACTGTTTTCCGTCTGCACCTTGCCTCTGCCTTTGCACACAGGAGGGACTTTGCAACCCAGTTTGGTGATTGCCAGAATATCCATACCCCATGGCTGCCGCAGTGGCCCCCTCAGCTCCGGCCGCAGCCATCTCGCTACCATTCACTGAACCTCCAACTGCAGGGGCTGCACCCAATACTCCCCCGCAGCCAGCGCCAGTGCAGTCGGTCACCCTGCTGGCCCGTAGCCTTGAGGCCGGTGTGGGTGAGGATGAGGTGCGTGCGGTGTTCTCCCACTATGGGACCGTAGTGGTCCTTAAGCTCCTACCCAAGCGGAGGTTGGCGTTCGTGGAATTCGCGGAGCCCGCGGAGCTGCAGGCGGCCCTGGCCCAGGGAGCCAACTTTAGCCACGGGGGCCTGACCTGTTTTGTGTCGGTTGCCACGGGCAGCACCGGCGCCCGGTCCGATCAGAGGCAGGCCGGCCTCCACGTGTGCAGCGCGTGCGGCAAAGAGTTTAGTAGCAGGGCCAAGCTCCGCGCGCATGAGTATGACCCGCAGTCACACGCCAAGGCCAAGGACACCACCACATGGACTGGCATCAACGATCTGGAGCAGTTCGACCTCACGCCCGGGGCCATGGTGGCCGACCTGTGCCAGTCCCAGAGGGTGCTACTGGATTCCTACCTGAGCCAAGCCATGCCAGGCTCCCCGGAGCTAGCCTCCATCATAGCCAGCGTGGTCCGTACTTGTCCAGTGGCGATGCGGACCAAGGAGCTGTTTGAGAGTCTAGAGGCGGCCAAGGTCATAGGGCAGCATGTCCAGGACCTGCGCATGCATGGCCAAGTCACTGAAATCTTTGACCTAGCCTGCGGGCACGGCTTAGTGGGTATACTCCTAGCGTACCGGTTCCCGGATCTGCAGGTCAGTTGTGTGGATCTCGAGGAGCGGCCAGTATGGAGGCAGTACCTGGGAGCCTGGCGCACCCTGGGCAAGCCATCCCGCCTGTGTAAAGACAAGCCCCCCCTGCAGAACATCCAGTTCATTTGCGGTGCCATCAGCAACGTCACCATCGGCCCCACAACAGTGGCCGTGTCCATCCACGCCTGTAACGAGGCCAACCTGGAGGTCCTTGAGCAATGCAAGGCAGCCCGAGCCGCCTATGCCGTCATCCCCTGCTGCATTCCTGGCCGGTTGTACTCTGCCGGTAACATGGCCATTACCCACTTGCCTGACGCAGCACGCTATGCTGTCATGATTGGGGTCGTGGCAAGCCAGTTCGGTGCCAGCCGCGTGACCTGCATCGACGCAAGGATTACCAACCGCCATATGGTCATCCTGGGAGGAGGCGTTGAGCGGTGACGGCAAACGTAGCCACCACTGTAACCGCAACCCTGGTCCCAGCCCTACTCAATGCATATCTATTGACCACTTTCCGCGAGTGCTCTCTCTGAGCCACTGCCGTCCCCCCCCCCCCCCCCCCCCACCCCCCTTGCAAGTGCTGAAAAGGCACCCAGGGGTCGGTGAGTAGCAATACCACATCGCCAGGATGACGGTGGAAAAACATAGTCAGAAAAATCTGGTAGAACCAGCTGCACAGTAGAGTATAATGGTGGATATGCTGTGCGGTGCGGTATCCACAACCAGTCAAATCCAATATGACGCCATACCATCATAGTTGGAATTTCCCTAAGATCAACTCTAGTATCTGTTCTTATCAGTCAAATCCAATATGACGCCATACCATCATAGTTGGAATTTCGCAATGGCCGACCATAGCTGTTGCACCCCCTTATGGGACTCATCAAACCCCCCCCCCTCCCCCCTCCCCCGAAAGCGGTGCCACAGCTTGAAAACGGCCCGACACGGCCGAAAAGTGGCCTATTACATTCGTGCCCTCTTATGCCCCTTCGTAGCACAGGCGGGACGGGCGCCCCCCAGCCCCCCCCCCACCAACCCAACCCCAAACTGCAGCATGGCATGGCATGGCGCATTTTACCAAGCGGTGGCCACCCCCCCCCCCGCCCCCCCTATACCCTATACCAGATGCCGTTGCCTGCATACCCCCTTTGCCCCCTGCTGGATCACGCACGATCCTTGTCCGTTACAACATCTACTTCAACAGTCACACCACCGTTGGCCGCTCCAAATGCGTCAAGAACACCCCAAACCAAGTTATCATCCCAAACTACTTATCATCACGTCCATGCCTTAGCCTGAGCCTTAGCCTTAGCCTTAGCCTCAGCCTCAGCCTAAGCCTTGGCCTAAGCCTTCGGCTAAGCCTTAGCCTGAGCCTAACATTAGCCTTTGCCCTACCCTTAGCCTAAGCCTTCGTCTAAGCCTAAGCCTAAGCCTAAGCCTCAGCCTACACCTTAGCAGGGCCGTCACAGCGCGCACAAAACCAACTGCACAATGGCACGCAGTTGACCAGGCAGGTCCGAAGGCCTTTTTGAGGGATTCAAACTTGTGGAAATGATCCTCACATACTATATGGCTTCTGGACCATGGGTGCCAGTCAATTGCAATCTTATACGCCACAGCCCCCCCCCCCCCCCCCCTCCCCCACTCCACCCAACGCCTTGCACGAACCCCTTCTTTTCACACCCCACATCCTGAAAAACAAAAAAGCAAGGTGCCTACCCTTCAGCTGCTCAATCTGCTGCTGTTTCTATTGCTGTTTGTGTTTTTGTCGTTAAGTGTTTATTATGTCTATCTACAGTATGTACATGGCACCTGCCCTTCAGCTCCAAGTAGCAGAGGGGGGCGCTCAGGGGGTGCACAGGAGCGCCCGGGTCGTGCCCGGGAGGGCGCATCCCGCACAGAGCACGCGCAAAGCAAGGCTTCAACTGTTTCATCGCCCAGGAATCCGTATTTTCTTTGGCTGGGGTGCCTGTGGGCGAACCTAGAATCCCATGCAGAGCAACTACCTCTATCAAGTAGACCCAGGCTCTTAGGGGGTGTACTCAGCGCAGAGTGGTGCGCAGAACACCCGAAAATAGATTTTCATCCACCCCCAGCGAGCTTTGCAACCCAAGCTTAGCAAGCCGTATGCGATGACTCGGGGGTTGAAGCACACCATCCATTTGGATGCATTGGACTTATTTCTATCATATTATTTCCGTCGGTAGGAGCATCGAAAACTCCGCGCAGAGCGGACTTGGGCTCTTGGAGGGACCACCGGGCGTCGTCCAAGCATGGGACAACGTCTATCACCTCCCATGTTTGTTCGGAAACAATTATTCAGTGGTGTATGGTACCTTGTTTGGCAGAGGTATCTGTGGCAGAGCTGCGGGTGCTGTTGTCCAAAAAATTTGATTCAAATACTAAGCACCGTGCAGTGCTGCCGTGCAAGTGCTTCCTCTTAGATGTTGGGGCATTCCGTACCCTTTCCCTGATCGCCCTGATTCAGTGCCTTTCTGCCTTTGCCGCGTCAGTTTGGATTATCCCTCCCTGCCTGCCTCCCTTGTAGTAGGGGTATTGAGTCATAGGGGTTTGAGCTCCAATGTGCCTGGCAAGCAAAGGGCTTGATAGCAGGCACCAGGTGACCAAATCAAATTAGATGCTCGGCCAAGGGGTGTTGGGTGTGGACCCCGGCCTGCATGGCGTGCATCATATGCTCAATGACCTGTTATGCTCAATGACCTGTTATGCTTAATGACCTGTTATGCTTAATGACCTGTTATGCTTAATGACGTGCGAAAAAAGGCGCCCCCCCTTTTTTTAATGTCACTGGCCTTAGCACGCAGTCCTTGGAATGGGAGGGTGGGGCGGGGGTTGGGGACCCCAAAAATGGCGTGCCCTGGTGGCATCTGCGATTCTAAGCGAGTGCCCCCCCCCCCCCCCCGAACCCCATGTTCTGAAGGCATGCCTGCAGCTCCCTTGACCCCCCCCCCACCCCTCCTTGACTCCTAGAGCCCTTCAGCCCTGATGACTGTATCATACATGTTCTTCAGGGTGTCCCCTGCTATCTTCCAATCCTAGTGTCTCTACAAATGACTCTGCTATACATTATTTAGAGGGTTCTTATTTCCAACAAACTCTTCCTCTGCAAAGCCTACCCCACATCCAATACACGGGAATCATTAGAATCCGTCATGCCTCGGCCTTTCAACCTGCACCCCTACCATTGTTTTGGTGTGTACCCCCCCCCCCCCCTTGGGGGTACCCCGGTGCACCGCAACGCACCGCGACCATGGCAAAGGGGGGTGGGGCAGGATCTGGGGCCGTCAGACCCCGTCCGACAGGGTTTCACAGGGTTTGACAAGGCCACGACAAGGGTTAGACAGGGTTTAGACAGGGGTTATTTTCCAGTGATACTTTTTTCATAAAAAGTTGCCATCAATATGGTCCCCTCCCCCTGAAAATACGCTGTTGAAGGCGTTTTTGCAGAGCTGAATGAGGAGGCCCGGCTCTCACTCATCCGGACCAGGTGGTAGCCACCATGTCATGGTTTCACACTGAGGTCCTGCCATCGTAGAATGCCTCTGAAAAAAGAAATCCTAGCCCTATAGAACACCACCCAGCCCCCCCCCCCCCCCCCGAACCGTTGACACCGCGATGCACCGCGACCATGGCACCTCCCTTGCGGCGCCGCCTGGAGGAATGTTTGAGCGCCGCAGCTTACTGTCGAGATGTTAGGCCCATGGATGGACCCCATTTGTTGGAGTGAAACCAGGTGGAGTGAAGTGAGGAGACAGCGGGGATTTGGGCGGAGAACTCAGCACAGTGCGCGCTGCTATCCGGACAGTGTACCATTTCCATAATGACGCGCCCATTTCGCTTCCTTTACCCCACTCTGTACCCCACTCTGATCCACCAATTTTGCAATTGCTGAAGCCTTAGCCGATGGAGCGGACCCCGTGCATGCAAGTGGTTAGGACCAAGCAAATTGTATTTTTGGAATGAAGCGCACAGACACAGGTCATCTGCATTATTGCCCTGCACCCCGTGGTAGTATTTTTTGAGGTGTGTTGGGCCCCATGGCGACGTTTTGGGCTCAGCTTGGGAATCAATCTGCCTGGAGCGTCGGCAACGGGCCGCAAACTGGGTCCATTGCAGTCCGTGCCTCAAGAATCGAGATGCGTTTGACTTCGAGATTTGGAGCAGCCATGGTGGAGAAAATAGGAGGTGCACAGCGCGCGCAGAGCGGCCGACAGGGGCCAAAAAGGGGTTAATCCAAGCAAATGGCCATTTGTATCAACAATTTGCCCACAGAGAGAGGTCAAAAGCTAGTGAAACACCATCCTCTACCCCTACCCACCTCCCGCCTCCCACCTCCCACCTCCCGCCTCCCACCTCCATCCCTCCATCCCTGCTTAGATGCCAATGCATTGTCTCTTTTATATTGGGGACCACATTTGGTTTGAGTGGTCCGACGGATCTACCGTCGACGCTACCATCCGAGGTCCCTCACCCTTTGGGGAGAGGTACATGCGGGTGGAGTATCATCGGAACAGCAAACCGGTGGACCATGCCAAAGCGGATATCAGCAAAATCTGCATGCCCATCCCGGTGTGGGACTCTTCTCCGTCCCCATCCCTGCCGATTGGATGTGTACTTGTTCACTGGGAAGCGCAGAAGGCTATCTCGCAGATCAACGGCCGCCGGCGCGCTCGCACCTAGCAGGGTGTTGTGCCGATGGGCTGATGCGCTCCCATTGGGAACCGCCCTCATTGCTGATAGCTACTTTGGGTTCTTGGAGGTGGCAGAGACCCTATGTGCAAGGCGGATCCCCTTCATCATGTTGGCCCAAGCGTTCCACACAAGGTGTCGATGAGTTGAAGGCCCGATGTGGCGTGCAGGAGATCAAGTCCAAGGTGATTCATGGTGGTTGCAAGCTGTGTGTCTTCAAGAACCGCCAGCGCGTGTTGTGCCCGTCATCCACAACTTCAAGTTCTCGGGGCGGTCGGTCACCCACCACCTTGGGTATGAAATCCCCCCCGCCATCTACGCATACCGGCAACTTGCGGGAGGTGTGGACACCGCCAACCAGATGGCACTGCAGCATCGGGAGGTAGGCCGCTGCTCTACATGGGCCCATGTAGGCCTTCCGACACAAGAGGGCAAGGAGGCTGACCGAGGCGGAGGTCTTGGAGGGGGTGGAGCCGCGGAGGAGAAGGAGGAGGAGAAGGAGAAGGAGAAGGAGAAGGAGAAGGAGAAGGAGAAGGAGAAGGAGAAGGAGAAGGAGAAGGAGAAGGTGAAGGTGAAGTAGGAGAAGGAGAAAGAGGAGGAGAAGAAGAAGGACAAGGACAAGAAGGAGGACAAAGACGACGAGGGGGTGCAGGGGGTGCAGGGGTGCCAGGGGGGAGAAGCAGAGCGAGGCGGGGGAGAAGAAGGAGGAGAAGAAGGAGGAGAAGAAGGAGGAGAAGGAGGAGAAGGACAAGAAGGGGGAGGAGAAGGGGAGGAGGAGAAGAAGGCGAAGGAGAGGCTCTCGAAGGAGGAGAGGCAGAGGGGTCAGGACTGGTGGGTAGAGGAGTGGAGGAGGAGGGCGGCGGAGCAGAAGAGGTCAAGGGAGGTGTGGGAGGAGAAGGAGAGGAGGCTGGTGGAGGCAAGGAGGGAGAAGAGGAGGAGGCAGGAGGAGGGGGAGAAGGGCAGGGGAGAGGCGGAGAGGAGGAGGGCGGAACGGGCGGAGGCCCGGGGGGGCGACTCCCCCACCCCCATCCCCTTCCCCCAACGCCCAACCATCCCCGACACCCCCGCCACCACTTCTAGTTCTGATACGTTTCAGCCGATCATTCCTGAGCATTCAAATTGCAATTCTGACCCCATAAAGTGTCTAATGCACATGTTTGTCACCATTCTTTAGGTTTGAGCATTGGTTCCATCTATTTTGGCCCATTTTGGGAAATCTTTGCAACCCAAGTTGGTTTCTAGAAAATTTGGCTGTTTTCTAGTTTCAAAACTAGAAGCAAAAACTAGAAAGGGTTAGAAATTTGCCACGTTCCTAGGGTTCTTTGCATGGGCGTTTGCCAAAGGGAACCATATAGTGTTCAGCAGTTGGATGGGAGCAACACGCCTCCAAATTTTCAACCCCACCCCCTCATTTTTTTTTGGTCATTCATCAATTTTTCAAAAGGTGGCTTTTACTTTACGAGCTACGTGAATCAAGTGGTCTTGAGGCCTTCTTTTGGTGGGGGTCTCCCAGGAGCTTGGAACCGGACAATGGTTCCAGTAGTGGTGCGCGCAGAGCATGTGCACTACCATAAACGGTGTACGCAGTGCACCCCATTGGGGCGTCGGGGATCGGGGATGACCCCAGCCCGAAACTCTGTGCTGTATAAAAGGGTCCAAAGGGTCTACAACTCCGGTGACTGCGACACCAGGATCCTTAGGAAATTGTTCCAGCTGTTTGCACTGTGGGGAGGGGGGGGGGATGGTCAGGCCTAGCCCTTCATGAAGCCCCCCCCCCCCTCTCGCCCCCACCCCATCCCCTGACTCAAGCAAATCCCTGCAAGACCACAATATGCGGAAATCTTTGCGGGAGAAGTAGCCTCGATAGCACCAGGCATGCTGTCATCACCTCGGGCAACAAAGCCCCAACCCTCAAGCAAGGAAACTATGCAGGCAGGTAGACAGTGTGAAGAAACCAATAGCCAGTCGACAGCCAGGGGACGAGCCCCCAGGCTTGTGAGGGAAATCCAGACCCGGTTCACCACGAAGCCGACCGAGAGTGAGCTGCCCAGGACGATGCACCCGATGCCGAACGCGCGACCACACCACGATGAGTGCGCGACACGCAGAAGGAAACGGTGAAAACACAGAGCAACAGAGAGAGAGTTGAAATCCGGAAGCACAGAGGGGGGGGGGGGACCCCCAATAATACAGAAAAGACAGAGGGTAGACCCCTCAACCAACTGTTTGCAGCCACAGAGCGCCGCCGCCGCGTCGCAAACGGTGACCACTACTGCTGGTCCCATCGGACGGTACCGAGGAGCGACGAGAGCAGGAGCTACGCAGAAGAGAACAGCTGGTCACGTCAATGAAGCAGAAGCGAGAGATGAGGGACCAGCACAATGTGGACATGCGACAGATGGCACTTCTACTACACCTACAACTGAGTTGGCAATACTGGTGAATACAGAAAGAGGAGTGGTGGAGAAGAGCAAAAGAGTGGACGAGAACTCTCTGGCAGGTTAGGACGGCGGAGAAAGAACACCGCCAAAGAAGCGAAATCGCAGAAGACGGGGATACTGGAACGTCGGGGTGATAGCAATTCACAGCGACGGAATACAAGCGGCGATAAGAATGGAGGAACGCAGAGAGAGAACAACGCACGAGTTCATGATGAAGGAGAGCAAGTACAGAATAAAACAATCAGTGAAGGAGCAGGAGATAAGATGGACGATAGAAAAAGAACGACTGCTAGGCCTGGCAAGGAGGAGCAGGAAGAAGCAGGCGACAGAGGAGAAAGAGGAGAGGATGGGAATACAACACGCGTGGGAGATAGAGGACACGAGAGCAGACAAACGGCAGAGCGTAGGAGCATCGAGGGGGAGGAATCAGCGAAATTACAAGTACTGGCCGCAGGAGCTCGAAGGACATACAATGAGGGCACGCAACAAGGAAAACGAGTCCATCACACAAGCCGACATAGCCGAGACACGACAGTTCCTGGTGCCGATGATGGAACTCACAGAAGTGGTCAGGACTAGCCAATCAACACAGTTTGGTTCAAAGCGTCGATGAGAACAGCCAAGCGATGGAAGAGAACGAAGTTCGAGACCGAAGAGGAGGAAGCAGCATCCGACGGCAACCGAGCCGACGGGAAGCCAATAAGAGACGAAGACTGTTAGACTTAGGAAACCGGGTAGGGAGAACTGCAACGCTCACAGTAGGCGCCCTCCATTAAGGGGGGAGCTGAACCTAGGGGAAGCAGGGACCCTGGGAGAAATAGTAGCAGGGTAAGCTGTAGCAGAAACGAAAGAAAAAACACAGTTGTACATGAAAAGATCGATGACACAATACAACACAACAATTGCGATGCTGATAATTGGAACGCCCCCTCCCCCCGCTGAAGCAACCCCCCCCCCCTTCCCCCCGCCCCTTGGGGAAGTCAATAATAGGTGTCTCGGCCTGAGTCCAGGTCAGGCCTCCCCCCTCGCACGCCAGGCAGCGAGGAAGGCTTTTCTGGCACGGTCAAAGTTTGGGGAAAAATTGTCCCTCCAGCCCCCAGCCCCCTCCCCGAGAAATGTGATACTAGGTGGGGGGTGTTGGGGTCAAGATTGGGATCCAGTGCCCCTCTAGGCGATTCCTGGGGGGGGGTCTGTGGCCATTTCCCCCCCCCCCCTCTTGACCCACCCCCCCCCCCCCCGCTCTAAGTGTGGAAAACCCAACCCCCCCCCCCCAAAAAGCCCTACTGGATCCCTCATAAAATCACCCAAAAAAGGGTCAAAAAATTTTCGGCGCCTGCGGCGCCGAACATTTTCTTGGCCGTTGCGGGGGGGGGGGGGGTCCGGGCTCCACCCCCCCCCCCCTCCTCCTCTTACCCCCCCCCCAACCCCATGCCCAAATCTTTTTGATTTGATTTGATTTGATCTGGGGCAGCCAAGTGGCCTCCAGAAGAGACCAAGCCATGTTGCACAAGGGGAGATCGTTGGGGGGGGGCTGGTCTTGGGAGGGGGGGAGTGCAAGGGGATAAGTAGGGGGGGGCGGGAGGCAAGGTCGTGGCCCAGCGACTGCAGGTTGCAAAAGTGTCAAGAAACAGTGCCATTTGAGCACCCGTCTGGGAACCCACCCACAGTCAGTACCTCTAGGCACTGCCTCCTCGGCCACAGCTGTTGTCGGTTGCTCTGATGACAGCAGTTAATTCACCACCGGCCGCTGTTGCGGGGGCCCCCAGTTTGGAGCTTGCTCTGGCAACCAGAAGGCGTCCTGGTGGCGCCCCTGATCCTCAGAATACAATCCCCGGATGGGGGATTCGTCCCACCCAATTGCCACCCATACCCATATTCTCCGGCCCAAACCAACCCCAACCCAACGACCAAGAGGTGCACCCGAGCACGCCCCCTCCACCCACTAACCCAAACTCTTCAAGCGGCTAAGGGCAACGGCAGGCAGCAGACATTAACCTAGTTGATCGAGCTACGGGATCGGCAAGGCACGTCCAACTCTAGACTACGTGGCTATACCACGCCCAATCATTCTCGTCACTTGAACATTTGGGTCTGTTGAAAAAAAAAACCTACCCAAGGGCCACCCAGCTTGGGTGCATGTGTGTACAGCATCCGTATTGCTGTGTCCCATCACCAAACTGTTATTCAGTGGCGCATGCCACCATCGCCTTCCCACGCACCCCCTATCCTTCTTACAGGGTACCGCCATGGCGATCCACGTTTGAGCCTCCTTTCCAAGCAGGCGTTGGAAGTTTGAACGATGGCGCCTAAGAAGGGTAAGCAGAAGGAGCAGAATGTCCAGGACGTGGAAAAGGAGGCCCCAAAGCCCTTGAAGCCGACGCTTGACAACCTTCCATTCCTCGAATCACTGCTCGCCCAGGCCAAAGAGGTTCCTACAGTGCCTCTTGCATGCTCGTATCCTCCGAACCAAGATCAGGGCAGGGTGTCTGTTTGCCCCCCCCCCCCCACCCCCTCCTCTGCAGTCTGATAATTGGAGAGAGAGTGTGTGCGTGTGCGTGAGCGTGCACATGGGGGTAGGGGTAGGGGTAGGGGTAGGGGTAGGGGTAGGGGTCACCGAGGTGCTTCAGCTCCTTGGTTTACAACCTTGATTAGGGGTCCACAGTGGACAATTCATTTTGGCAACAGCAACAGCAACAAGCAACAAGCAACAGCAACAAGCAACAAGCAACAGCAACAAGCAACAGCAACAAGCAACAGCAACAAGCAACAAGCAACAGGTGCGCTTTAATTAGATATCTCGGGCACGCCGATCGCCCAAGGCCCCAAACTTAGGGCGAAGGGTCCCCTACCTAAGGCGCTCCTACCCACCAAGTTTGGGCCCCCAACTCCTGGGTGGCGCCCGGGGGGGGGGGGGGGGGGGGGGGGGGGGGCTAGGCCAGGGGGGGGGGGGGGGGGGGGGGGCGCCCTGGGCAGGGGGGGGCTAGGCCAGCGGGGGAGGGGAAGGCCCTAGGCCGAGGGGGAGGGGGGGGGAGCCCTAGGCCAGGGGGGGGGGGGGAGGCCTTGGGGCCAGCGGGGGAGGGGGGGGGGGTGTCCAATCAGCCCCAAGGCAAAAGCCCATGATAAGCACCTCGGTCCTATTACCAAAAGTCTTGATAGGGGTAGGGGTAGGGGTAGGGGTAGGGTTAGGGGTCACCGAGGTGCTTCAGCTCCTTGGTTTACAACCTTGGTTAGGGGTCCACAGCGGACAATTGATTTTGGCAAGCAACAAGCAACAGCAACAAGCAACAAGCAACAGCAACAAGCAACAGCAACAAGCAACAAGCAACAGGTGGGCTTTAATTAGATATCTAGGGTACGCTGATCGCCCAAGGCCAAGGGTCCCCTACCTAAGGCGCTCCTACCCACCGAGTTTGGGGCCCCAACTCCTGGGTGGCGCCCGGGGGGGGGGGGGGGGGGGCTAGGCCAGGGGGGGGGGCGCGCCCTGGGCCAGGGGGGGGGGAGGAGGGCTAGGCCAGCGGGGGAGGGGAAGGTCCTAGGCCGAGGGGAGGGGGGGGGGAGCCCTAGGCCAGGGGGGGGTGGGGAGGCCCTGGGCCAGCGGGGAGGGGGGGGGGTGTCCAATCAGCCCCAAGGCAAAAAGCCCATGATAAGCACCTCGGTCCTATTACCAAAAGTCTTGATAGGGGTAGGGATAGGGGTAGGGGTAGGGGTCACCGAGGCGCTTCAGCTCCTTGGTTTGCAACCTTGATTAGGGTCCACAGTGGACAATTCATTTTGGCAGCAACAAGCAACAAGCAACAGCAACAGCAACCAGCAACCAGCAACAGCAACAGCAACAGCAACAGCAACAGCAACAGCAACAGCAACAGCAACAGGTGGGCTTTAATTAGATATCTCGGGTACGCCGATCGCCCAAGGCCACAAACTTAGGGCGAAGGGTCACCTACCCAAGGCGCTCCTATCCACCGAGTTTCAGGTCAAAACTCACCAAGGGGCAGGGTCTATGGGCAAAAAGGTCTTTAAAATCCGAGAAATCCGGAAAAGTTAAGCCCGGGCCGGGGGGGGGGGGGTACTGGGGTGGGCGACCACCAGGTGGGCTTCAATTAGATATCTAGGGTACGCCGATCGCCCAAGGCCCCAAACTTAAGGCGAAGGGTCCCCTACCTAAGGCGCTCCTACCCACCGAGTTTGGGCCCCCAACTCCTGGGTGGCGCCCGGGGGGGGGGGGGGGGGGGGCGCCCTGGGCCAGGGGGGGGGGGCGTAGGCTAGCGGGGGAGGGGAAGGCCCTAGGCCAAGGGGGAGGGAGGGGGGGGGGAGGCCCTAGGCCGGGGGGGGGGGGGGGGCTGGGCCAGCGGGGAGGTGGTGGGTTCCAATCAGCCCCAAGGCAAAAAGCCCATGATAAGCACCTCGGTCCAATTACCAAAAGTTTTGATAGGGGTAGGGGTAGGGTAGGGGTAGGGGTCACCGAGGTGCTTCAGCTCCTTGGTTTACAACCTTGGTTAGGGGTCCACAGTGGACAATTCATTTTGGCAGCAACAGCAACAAAGCAACAGCAACAAGCAACAGCAACAGCAACAGCAACAGCAACAGGTGGGCCTAAATTCGATATCTCGGGTACGCCGATCGCCCAAGGCCCCAAACTTAGGGCGAAGGGCCCCCTATCCAAGGCGCTCCTACCCACCAAGTTTGGGCCCCCAACTCCTGGGTGGCGCCCCGGGGGGGGGGGGGGGGGGGGGGGGGGGGGGGGGCTAGACCAGGGTGGAGGGGGGGGGGGGGGGGGGGGGGGGGGGGGCTAGACCAGGGGGGGGGGGGGGGGGGGGGGGGCGCCCTGGGCCAGGGGGGGGGGGGGGGGGGGGGGGGGGGGGGGGGGGGCTAGGCCAGCGGGGGAGGGGAAGGCCCTAGGCCAAGGGGGAGGGAGGGGGGGGGAGGCCCTGGGCCAGCGGGGAGGGGGGGGAGGGGGGAGTGTCCAATCAGCCCCAAGGCAAAAAGCCCATGATAAGCACCTCGGTCCTATTACCAAAAGTCTTGATAGGGGTAGGGGTCACCGTGGTGCTTCAGCTCCTCAGTTTACAACCTTGATTAGGGGTCTAGGGTGGACAATTGATTTTGGCAAGAGCAACAAGCAACAAGCAACAAGCAACAGCAACAAGCACCACGCAACAGCAACAGGTGGGCCTTAATTAGATATCTCGGGTACGCCGATCGCCCAAGGGCCCAAACTCAGGCCGAAGGGTCCCCTACCTGATCCCCTACCTAGGCGCTCCAACCCACCAAGTTTGGGCCCCCAACTCCCGGGTGGCGCCGGGGGGGGGGGGGTAGGCCAGGGGGGGGGGGGGGGGGGAGGGGCTAGGCAAGTGGCGGGGGGGGGAGGCCCTAGGCCAGGAGGGGAGGGGGTGGCCCTAGGCCAAGGGGGAGGGAGGGGGGGGAGGCCTTGGGCCAGCGGGGGTGGAGTACGCAACACATCACTTTTGCAAGACACGTGGGAGAGGGACACATGCTCACACTGCACTGGGTTCCCCCCTGCCGGCTGGGGACACGTGGAATGAGCTCACTTGGTGGTGCCCTTAACCCTGAACCCAGACCCACCCGTACCCCTACCCCTACCCCTACCCCTACCCCTATCAAGACTTTTGGTAATAGGACCGAGGTGCTTATCATGGGCTTTTTGCCTTGGGGCTGATTGGACTCACCCCCCCCCCCCCCCCCCGTTTGTTGAGGAGGTACTAGGGGCAATCATGCGCCGACACTCCTGTCGGCGAATCGCTTCTTGCTTGGCCCCAAAGAGGCTCCAGAAAGGCCCCAAAGAGGCTCCAGAAAGGCCCCAAAGAGGCTCCAGAAAGGCCCCAAAGGCCCAGAAAGGCCCCAAAGAGGCTCCAGAAAGGCCCCAAAGAGGCTCCAGAAAGGCCCCAAAGAGGCTCCAGAAAGGCCCCAAAGGCCCAGAAAGGCCCCAAAGAGGCTCCAGAAAGGCCCCAAAGGCCCAAAAAGGCCCCAGAAGGGCCCAAAAGAGGCTCCAGAAAGGCCCAAAAGGCCCAGAAAGGCCCCAAAAAGGCCCCAAAAAGGCCCCAAAAAGGCCCCAGAAAGGCCCCAAAGAGGCTCCAGAAAGGCCCAAAAGGCCCAAAAAGGCCTCCATGTGAGCGTTGCTGCTCGCAGAGCATCACTTCCTTGCTTCGGAATGTGCCTGCCGATGATCAGAGCGTAGGCAGCATTGAGCTTCCTTATGCATCAACGTGTATTGCATCAGTCTCAATGGCGGTGGCATTTGTTCCTACCTCTGTCGCAGTCTGTGGAATCCTGGCCACAGCAGTTGGCACTGGCTCTGAACGTTCATGACTACTACATCGACATGAATTCCAGCATCCTTGTCGATCTGTTCTTCAATTACTTGACCTTTGCAGTACAGAACCAATTCAGTGCCAACAAAACGCGCACTTTTATTCAAGAGATGGAAGAGCTGCGGGCGATGCTGATCAAAGGTACTGCTTCTTTGCCCGTGACGATTTTGTTGACCACACCGTCAGTGACCAAGGGGACCCATTTGCCGGGGGCTGGGGAGCCCCCACGCTGCTGAGGAGCCGTGATGGGATGGGTGATAACCTAAGGGTGTGTGGTGAAATGCTGCGGGGGGAGGGGGGGCGGGCACTTTGCGTGCTTATCAAATTGCTTGAATGTTATCTGGGCAGTGGCATTGCTCAGGTCTGAGACGAAATGTGTGGTGCTGACATTACATGCACCCCCACTTTTGAAACCCCGCCCACCCAACCCCTAGGGGGCATGGGGGAGGTGTGCCCCCCCCACTCTCGTCTGTGCGTGGGCATTGCCAAAAAAACGTCCCGGACATACTGGGACCTCTAAGGGAGCGCGCATGTTGCTCCAGGGGGGGGCAGGGCCCTGTTCGAGCCCCCTCCTTATAGGGGGGGGGGGGGGCTGGGAAAGGGGCTCGAAACGCAGGATCCCTGTCTTTGGACCATTTCAGCCATTTTTGGCGGTCGGCGAGCCCTTAGGGGGGGGGGCGGGGGGGCTGGAAAAGGGGCTCGAACAGCCCCCCCTCCCCTGGAGAAAAATGCGCCCAAATGCGCCGTGCCTAAGGGGCCCTGCAGACCCCTAACGAATGTTTTTTTTTTCAGGGTCTTCGCAAACTTCAGGAGCCTTTTTGGAGCTTTTTTGGAGCCGTTTCGACCCAAGCTCATCCGCTTTGTGATGCCATGCACCACGCACCCACTGTTTCTTGCCCCCCCCCCCCCCGCGCCCTCATTTTGGGCCTGGGGATCCCAGAAAAAGACGCTTCAAGTCATGCCAGAACCGCTGTGGCCGCCAAAGCAGTCAATTTTCGCAGGGATAGGGGGTAGACACGGAGGGTTCAACAAACCTACACGACCGTGCCCTCACGAGGCAGGTGTGGATCAGGCGGATCTGGCCCATGCAGGGCGAGTGTGGATCTGGGAAAACTGAGACTCCGTCCCCATAACTCTTAGGCCGCCTTAAGCCGTGTTTTCATTGTATGCTACAGGGGATTCAAAACCAATACACATACATTTACAGACTGGGTTTGAATGGGACGATCCATGATCCATGGCAGACGTGCCGCGCTGCTCTGAGCCCTGTTCCCTCCCCCGCGCGGCTGGGCATGGGAGCCAACGCCTCGCTTTGCTCAGGCTGCTCGCTCTGCTCGGGTGCTGCGTGCTTCACGCGCGGCTTAAAAAAAACGCCCGAGGATAGCTGCAAATCGCCCAAACCAGGACTGAAAATGGGTTTTTTGATCCGCAGTTAGGCCCTTTGCCCCCCCCCCCCCCTCTCGCAGAGGCCCCACGGGGTCCGAAACATCTCGTTTTGAGTTTCCCGCCCCAACAATAGGGAGGGAGGGGGCGCTGGTGCATAAACGGTGGGGGATATGGGGAGCAGGGCTGCGGGTTTGGGGGTACATGGCGTGTCAGGTCCGGGTGTGTGCTCTTGTACGCCCAGCTGTGGCCCAGGGCCAAAGACATAGACACAAACGAGACACCCACTGACGGAGCAGGGCGTTGTGGTGTGGCTGGGGGCACGCGCGCACGTTGTTGGCTGTATCTACGCACCCACCCAGGATATTGCGAACCCTCTCTCCAAACACCAATCAACGTGTGTGAACGTTTCTTCTGGTTGGGGTAGGGGTAGGGGTAGGGGTAGGGGTAGGGGTAGGAGTAGGGGTAGGAGTAGGGGTAGGAGTAGGGGTAGGTAGGGGTAGGGGTAGGGGTAGGGGTAGGGGTAGGGGCACGGGCCCCGCACGACCACCGGTTTCGCTGCAACCCGGTGGAGCTAACTTCCACCTCAGAAGGGGGGGGGGGGGGGGGGGGGGGCTGGGGCTGGGGGGGGAGGCTGGGTGCTGGGCCTTGGGGGGAGGGGGGTTTTGGCTTTTTTTCCGGTGTTTTTTTGCGGTGCTTTTCTGGCTACCAAGGAGGGACGGGGGGGGGGGGGGGGCTGCTTAGAATGGGGGGGGGGGGCTGCTTAGAATGGGGGGGGGGCTGTTTTGAGGGGGGGGGGGGTGTAGTCATAGCATAGCAAGTAGACCAAGAGCAACAATAGAACAACAACAACAGAACAACAACCAAGGCAAGAGCAACATCCCCCCCCCCAAATGGGATTGTTAGCCACGCCCCGGCCAATCAAATTGGGGCGTGTTACCGGGAAGCGGGTGGTGCGGCCACACACTCGGACCCAAATTTATCACATTTTCACCCCAAATTTCGCTTCCCATCTCTGCCTTGTGGGGCGCTCTCCCGGGCTTTCGGAACCCATGTAAGGGCCCATGGCATGCTCCAGCCCCATCCAAACAAACATGGATGATGCTACCTGGGAGCCACCCCAAAGTCCCGCCGTTCTTTTTTTCTATTTTTGTGTGCGGTGCACGCGCAGCTAGAGTTGGGGGGAGGGTACGACGGGTCCCTAGCTGAGAAAAAGTGCACCACACTGTTTTTCTGGGGGGGGGGGGGTGATGGGGGGGGGGGGGATGGGGGGGGGGATTGGGGTACGCCGGGTTAGATCAGGGTACACCGGGTCAGATCAGGGTAAGCCGGGTCAGATCAGGGTACGCC